>ML793200.1:0-87482 GCA_009831015.1 Picea engelmannii | reverse complement strand
GGATTTTGTTAAATGCCGAAACTTCAGTTTCAACACAATTTCAGCACAGTATCAGCATAAAAAAAAACTTAGCAGAAAATAAACTTCAGAACTGAAACATGAGGATTTTGTTAAATGTCGAAACTCCAGTTTTAGCACAGTTTCAGCACAGTTTCAGCATAAAAAAAACTTAACAGAAAATAAACTTCAGAACTAAAACATGAGGATTTTGTTAAATGCCGAAACTCCAGTTTCAGCATAAAAATAACTTAGCAGAAAATAAACTTCAGAACTGAAACATGGGGATTTTGTTAAATGTCGAAACTCCAGTTTCAGCACAGTTTCAGCACAGTATCAACATAAAAAAAACTTAGCAGAAAATAAACTTCAGAAATGAAACATGAGGATTTTGTTAAATGTCGAAACTCCAGTTTCAACACAGTTTCAACATAAAAATAACTTAGCAGAAAATAAACTTCAGAACTGAAACATGAGGATTTTGTTAAATGTCGAAACTCCAGTTTCAGCACAGTTTTAGCATTTAAAAAAATCCTCATGTTTCAGTTCTGAAGTTTATTTTCTGCTAAGTTTTTTTTATGCTGAAACTGTGTTGAAACTAGAGTTTCAGCATTTAACATTGGCTGAAAAATCAGCGAGACTAGAATTGGGTTGGGGTCTGAAAAGTTAACAAACAACTCATAATGATTACTATTTTCCATTGACGGTCCAGCCTCACCGTTTCAAATGGATCAGAAGATCTAATTTATTGAAAGAAACAACAGGGGTTTACCACTTTCACTTGATTTTTATAAGAGGAAAGTGGAGGAGGAGGAAAGGTCTTCATGGATAAAGAAACAATAAGTTTTAAACCTCTGGGAGTAGGTACTCTGACGATACTGAACATGATCTTAATGGAAGTTTCTATGCATCATGAAGACGGATGATAAGTAGGTGATGTCATGTCAAAATTGGCGAGTGGTTGTTGACTCTATAATTATTGTAACTTCAAGTATCAGTGCAGATCTAATGATCGTTTTTCTGGCTATAATTCTTGTTATCCTGGAAACCAACCTAAATCCCAAATCATACATTGACCCCACTTAAATCCATCACAGACTGCTACCATCATATCCCATTATGGACAGATCAGTGTATAAATTTTAATCTATTTTAACATATACATCATACACAATTCGATTTTTGCCTTGAAAATTCTAATATACAACCAAAAAAGTTTTTGAAATAACGTATAATAACACATATATAGTAGTAAATAAAGTAAAGAGATCGGGTTCCTGAATCCTTACCCCAATTGACAGGAGGTCGCAGACAGCATCAGTGGGCAAGGCTAGTAATGTGAACTTGACAGCTTTTTCTTCCTCCATTGCCAGCTTCTCCAGAAAATTCAGTGAAAAAACACCAGTGTTACAATTTACAGTGCAATTCTCGAAGGGAACTTGTTCAAACTTCAATGTTACCGCAATTTCGCATGAAGCAACATTTATGATTTTATCTACCTATACAGTGTACATTGTACACCACTGACCAGTGCTGACTCGCTGAGTGGAGTGTTAATTGGTAACTGACAAATTTTAATGTGAGTGGAGTGTTAATTGGTAAACCGTAACCGGCAAATTTTTAATTGGTAAACCGTATCCTGCAAATTTTAATGACTGGCAAATTAAAATATTACCCTTCCTATGAAATTTTAAGTTTTTTTTAACATTTCCGAAATAACTTTTAAAAATTGAAATTAATTTTTTTTTTGACGTCTAATTATTTAATAACCCTTGTGAGACGTGCTGGACCCCCTCTGACGGGCTGTGACGTGTTGAATTTTGATCGCTAGGAGGAAGCACAACCATTGTACTCGCCATCACCGGCAACAACTATTTTATCTACGGAACGACTGGCCATTGTACGGGTGGTATGAAGCTCGCAATTACCGTTGTCGCCGCCGCCTCCACAACGGGACCGACTACTTCTCCTCCTCCTCCATCTACAAGCACTACCAAAACCCCAACAGTGTCATCGCCACCACCACCATCAAGCGCAGCCATGGCAGCTTCAGGCGTGTTGCAGATAAAGGAGGAGATTATTCTTGTGGGGTCTCTTGTGGTTGGAGCTCTTGATGTGCGCATGCTCTGATGATGTATGTAAATTATCATATCGACGAATTCCAGGGAAGAAACTGTGCCTTGTATTTACTGTTCATACTACTTTCTACGACACTGTTGTCAGTCATAAATTTCTTTTAAATTCCAGTTATGCAATTTTTTAAGGGCCGTCATAGATGCATCGATTCATTCACTTTCTATGAAGTGTTAGATGAATTCAATATGAACAGAGCAAGGAAATAAGTTGCGAAGCTATGTTATCCAAACTCCCATATCCATACGTATGCTAATTGTAAGGGAAGGATATAAACCTATCAAAACGTCCCTGGCCATGCTTATGGTTCTACCGTGCATCAAACCAAAACATCAATATGAACAGATCAATTCTAAAGAAGAATATAAATCAATCAAAATGTCCTTGGCCATGGTCATGGTTCTACCCTCCCTCAATCCAAAACATCATAATAACCTAAAAAGCACCCTCTTGATTGATAACCTATGAAAACCTAAAATCATTGAAACTAGTGGGGGACTGGGGTGGCTCCAAAAACTCGACTTTAGAATTGATCTTTCTCAAACGCCCTTCAAAGGTGATTGGTTTAAGAGCATCATCTTTTATCAAGGAAAGGATGGTTAATTGCTATAAAACACACTATCAAAAACCCAATTTACAACAAAATAGATGTGGGTAAGGATAGGTTGGTTGCTAGTCTAAACGTAAATGCAATAGTTATGTTATTAATTAATATAATGATAAATTTTAATATAATATAATTATTATTATGAGGTTATATTAAGTATTTTTAATTTACATAACATATTTTACAACAAAAAAGATGTTTAATATAAGTTAATTTCTATTCTAAATACAATTATCTTATTAACTAACATAATGATTACTTTCAATAGTGATATTGTAAGGTCTTCGGTTAGAAGGGCATGGACACCCTTGTCCAAGTATTCAAGGAGATGGAATTTAGGGTTCCTTCGACACCCAAGATTCATACCAGTTGGACAAGTGGACACCTTGGGCGCACGAACACACCAAGGGGATTGTCCAAGCATGAGGCGAAGCATGGGATGCACCAAAGAGGTTGGGGCACATTGACATGAGGAGCGCACCAAGGTTGGGGCACGTCAATCCCAAGGGACACAAAGGTTGACGAGCACATGAGTTCATGGGAGCGCCGATTTGCGAAGGGGCACGTTGGTCTGCGAAGGGGTGGAACAAACCCAAAGGAGGCGATGATTCACGAACGTGATGTGACAAGGCACACAACCAAAAAGGAATAAGGAGGGTGAAGAAGAGAAGATCCTCTCCGAGGTTCTGCAACATATTTGGATAAGGAGGGGCGAGCTCCCTCAATGGGCCAAGTTGCTCCACATGGGAGGACTTGTGTTGCCTTGAGGTGATTCTGTGGACAAAGTTAGCGCGACCTTCTTTGGGTTGACTCTAGCAGTGGGTGGGGTGAGTTTGGAGTTGGGGAAGTCTTATCGCAGGCCTGTGTGAGGCATGCTATGAGACAAAACCATGGGTCTATGTGAATTCTTACTACAAAGAAGAGACAGTGAGTTTAAGGTGGACACACATTTGGGTTGCAACGCAAGAGTTGTGAAAGTTGTTGCGAATAATGAGTCTTGGTGTGTCAAACCAATGTATGAGTGTGATCCAGGTGGATACTAGTGGCCACCCACCTATTCCACTAATTCAAAATGGTTCCACATCTTGGCAGTGTTTCTATAGTTTTTCAGGTCCCAAATGTTCGGGGTCATTTTTAGGCCCTAAACGACACTTTTTTGGCCTGAATATTCTTAGCATGTTGTTGATGGCAGATGATAGGATGAACATAATGTCTACTCCAAAGCTATACCTTTCTGATGAGGTATTGAGTGACCCAAAAGGACATCATATGAAAAAGTTGTGCCCCTGAGAAGGTGATGTATCAACTAACCACATTGGGGCCCACAAAGCTTTTGAAGTTTCATCTTATGGGGTTAGGGTTTTCTCATTGATGTTTTATGTTAAAAAGGATTTTCCATCCTCTTTGTAATCAATTTCTTGCAAATGAGCATAGTTGTCACATCACTATCTTCAAAGATAAGTTACTACCATTCTAGCTAGCTTGTGTGCTTTGCATTTTATAGTTTTTAGTATTTTAGACAATAATTAATAGAATGAGTTTAATTGTATTACTTTGTTTCTTGAAATATCTCAGTGTGTTTCCTTTTTATATATTTATCTTCATGTCATTCTCAATATAATTTGAATCAATGGTATCAGAGAAGTATATTCCTCGTTGTTTCTTAGTGCATATCCCTAACGAGGTCAAGGTATAGAGAGTTGGGTCTTGAGTTAGTTTCTCTTAAGGAAAACCTCTCTCGTCATCCCAAGTGGACTCCCATGGAGAAATAAAAGAGAGATGATGGAGAAGGAAATCTTATCAAACTATTGCTCAAGGAATCCCTCATGCAATAGAGGAATGAAATGATGGATAATTTCTCATAGATCCTTCAACGACTGTCAATAGTGATGGAGACACCTTCAACCAGTAGTCACTTCATAGGTGTTGCACCCTTCAAGTTAGAGGTTAACTTTGATGTTCCTTTATTTTAAGGCCAAATAGATGCCAATGATTTGGAAAAATGGTTAAGTATGCTAGAGAGTTATTTCTCTGTCCAAAAAATTTCCAACAATTAAAAGATCACCCTCGTGCTCCTTAAGACTCTTCCCCATGTCAAAGATTGGTGGGAAAATTACTGTGAGAAACATGTTGGAGATGAGTCTGCAATTTTTGGGAGGATTTTATTGATGCCCTCAAGGAGAAATACTACCATGTTGGAACCTATGATGACTAGTATATGAGATGGAAAAATTTACATCAAGAGAGAGACCAAATGGTGTCGTAGTACACCAACATCTTCCATACCTTGTGCACAAACATGGGTATTAAAGACTTTGAGTGACACTTGGTCTTGAAGGAATCCATCTCTACAAACCCATCGCAGTAAACACACAGTAAATGAGGCCATAACTTCCAAAGAAAAGGATAGAGAATAGATGGATAGCCCCCCGACAACCAGTCGAAGCCACCAATAAATAAGGGTAAGGGAAGTCGAAGAAGGACACTGGAAAGTGTTTTGAATTCCACAAAACACCTTGGCACAACATTGATGAATGTCATTACAAATAGTCATTGTTGGATGAGACGAAAGCCTCAAAGTTAGATGTCGACTCAGACCTTAATTTGAAACCAAATAAGAGAAAATAGATCATTGACATAGAACCCAATGTCACCATCCCCAAGACTAAATTCTAGCCAGAGGAACTAAAGGATACTGAATAAGGGGAGCACCTCTTCCACTCACATATGTGGGTGAAGGGGACCCCCCTCCATTTCATTATTGATGGTGGTATCTAGAAGAACCTAATCTCAGCAAAGGTCATCAAGAGTTTGAACCTAACAATGATGATGCCTCCTTATCCATCCACCATCGGTTGGCTCATCCATGGATGGGACATTTGCATCATACAATAATGATTCCTACACTATGACATCAAACCATTAAAAGATGAGGTATTGTGTGATATTTCCCCCCTTGAAGTTTGTGATGTTCTTTTAGGACAACCATATATGTGGAAGCGTCATATTTTTTATGAATCTAAGCCCCATAGTGTCATTATTACCTTGGGAGTTAAACTTACCAGATGCAGTCCCAACTATCACGGTCCCTTTGATCTTTGGGGAGCAGTTTCGAAAGGTAGTTTCTCAGACTGAGATATTTTTCCTCTTTATTGTGGGTCAGAAGGTGAATGGAAGGTCATTGGAGCTTCCAAAATCTCTACATGAGGTCTCACTACATAGTAGTAGCAAGTGGAAAAGGTAGTAGAATAGAACAAAGACATCTTTGCCTCACCTAATGGGGTGCCTTTTCACTCTCAGGTAAATCACTCAATTGAATTGACACCCAATGAGCCTCTGCCTAACGGCCTTGTATACAAGAGTTCTATTATGGAGAATGAAGAAATCAAACACCAGATCCAAGAACTAATTCTAAATGGCCACATCATACCAAACTCCTGACCTTGCATGAGCCCAATTGTTATGGTACAAAAGAAGGACGGGACATAGTGACTTTGTATTGATTACATATCCTTGAACAATATCACAGTAAAAAATTGGTACCCTATCCCCGGGATTGATGATCTTCTTGATCATCTCAAGGGAGCCAAATGTTTTAGTAATATTGATATTAATTCAGGCTACCACCAAGTTCCAACTGAGCAAATTGATGTATGAAAGACAACCTTCAATCATAAAGAAGGTCTCTTTGAGTGGTTGTTCATGCCTTTCGGCTTGACTAATTCCACAAACACATTCATGTAGATGATGGATAATATATTGTGGCCATTCAAAAATTCCTTTGTGGTCGTGTATCTGGATGACATCCTCATATTTATAAAAACCTGGGAGGAACATTTGAAGCACATTCAACAGGTCTTGGGCAGCCTACGATAACACAATTTATATGCCAATTTGGAGAATTGTTCCTTCGACATGTAGAGAATCAAATATTTGGGATACATCGTGGATGAGCAAGGTGTGCATGAGGATCTAGACAAGATCCAAGTCATATGAGATTGGTCAACAAGACACCGATCGAGGTCCACAGCTTCTTGGGCCTCACCAAATTATACCACCACTTTATGTTGGGGTTCTCTCATATCACATGGGTCATAAGCCAAGTGACCAAGGGTGGAGAAAAGGAAAAATTTGTTTGGGTCGTTCCACTTCATAAAGCATTAAGGATTTTAAATTCCTCCTCTTCTCAGCTCTAGTCCTTATATGGTTAGACCTGCAGCAACCATTTGATATTGATACATATGCTTCAGATTATGCTATTAGTGCAGTCCACACTCAACATGGGCATTTGGTGGCCTATGAAAGTGAAACGATATCTGATGTCATTCGAAGATATCCCATCTACGATAAATAGATGTACTCCATTGTGTAGGCATGTGGACATTGGATGCATTACATTCTAGGGAAGGAAAAAATCATCGACACTAATCATAGGCCTCTGCAATTCATACAGGCACAGGGAAAGTTACAAAATGACCACCATCAAAAGTGGTCTACATACCTGTAGTAGTTCAATTTGAACATCAATTACAAGAAGGGAAGAACCAACCATGTCACAGGATGACTCATTCGACCCCCATTTGTGTCCCTAACCACAGTTCTTAACTATTGTGTGAATGAGACATCTGGGTGGCCACACTTATACAATAACGACTCTGACTTTGTTGCTCCTTATTACACATTGAGTGCAGAAAAACTAGTTCCAAAATTTCATCTCTAGGATGGAATGGTATGCCATCTGATCCATCTTTGTGTTCCTTCAACTGAGGATGCAATGATTATTTGGGAAGCTCATAATAGTTGGGCGATATGATAGTTTGGCGTGGAAAAAATAGTGGTAGTACTACAAAATAATTTTTATTGGCCGAAGCTTCGACAAGATGTCCACAAGTACATCAGATCCCACACTTCATGTTCCATTTCCAAACCCACCATCAAGAAACATGGGCTACACACCCCTTTTTTTTCTCTTGATATTCCTTTGGAGTCCATATCCATGTATTACATGTATGGTATGATTTCAACCAAGCATGGGAATAATTGTGTTGTCATGGTCATTGATTGATTCTCTAAGATGGCAGTTTTGACACCCTGGAAGACGATCATCATAGTCGAAGCCACCACTAAGCTCTTCTTTGAATGTGTTTGGGTTCATTTTGGTCTCCCATGAACCATTATTTCAGATAATGATAGTAGGTTCCTGAGAAATTTTTGGTCCAGCCCATGGTTGATGATGGACACCAAAATGACCAAATCAATCCCCTTCCACCCACAAACTAATGGGAAAACAAAAGTAGTCAATAGAATGACTATTCATATCTTGAGGATGTAAAATTCCAAACATCCATGCACATGGTATGAGAGCCATCCTTATGTTCAACATAGCTACAACAGATCCGTCCATAGATCTATTGGCCATATCCCTTTTTAGGTGTTCTTGGGGTTCCAACCAATGGCCCCCATTGACATAGCTCCGCCCATCATAGCTACACAAGAAGATTCCTCCCATGCTCAGACTGAGTTTTATTGAGCAACCAAATTTTTTGAGTGAATCCAACACATTCAACAAGTTCATGACATTTTCCAGAAAGCCAATGCCAAGTACAAGAAATGCCACCAACAATGTTGGGTACCGCACAAGTTTCAAGTCGAAGATAAGGTATGGTTGCATTTTCATAAAGAGCACCTCATAGGAACCCATCAGAAGCTCTGCCCACTCCCATAGGAGCCTTACACCATCATGAAGGTTGTGGGTGAGAATTGTTTTGAATCAAGTATTCCCATTCTCCTTTTCTTGCACTTGATATTTAATGTGGAACTTATTTGACCATATTTTCAACCTCTCTTGGACACTTTAGACGTAGTTGAGGACTTCACTCTTATAGAAATCAATCTTGAATGCATTGAATAGGAAACATTTTATCAAATAATGGACACCAAGACTATGGGAATCTTCCAATAGAGCATCCAACTCTATCGGGTCGTGAAAGTAGGGAACTTTCTTCACTAGGGAAAGTGGCTCACTAGGATTCAGATTCAACAAAAGATTCCCCATCTGATGGAGGAACTTGACACAATGGGAACCATTGTTTCCTAAGGTTTGAGGACCAATCTAGATGTATACTTGTGGCCAACCACCCATTCCACTAATTTATAATGGTTCCACATCTTAGTAGTTTTTCTATGGTTTTTCAAGTCCTAAACCTATGGGGTCGTTTTGAGGCCCTAAACGATGTTTTTTGGCCCGACGGTTCCTAACATGTAGCCAAAGGTAGATGTGAGATCGAACGTAATGTGTAATCTTTAGCTATACCTCTTTTATGAGGTACCGAGCACCACAAATGGAGATCGTATGAAATTGTTTTACCCTCAAGAAGTTTATGTATCAACTAAACACATTGGGGCCCACAAACCTTTTTGGAATTTCATCTTTTGGGGTTAGGGTTTTGGGTGTTTAGGGTTTTCTCATTGATATTTTATGTTAAAAATATTTTTCAAACTCGTTGTAATTAACTTCTTGCGAATGAACATAGTCATCACATCTCTATCCTCAGAGATAAGCTACCACCAATCTAGCTAGCTTGTGTGCTCTGCATTTTATAGTCTTTTGTATTTTAGACAATCATTAACAGAATATGAGTTTAACTATATTACTATGTTTCTTTCAACATCTATGTGTGTTTCCTTGTTATATCTTTTCCTTCATGTCGTTCTCAATATAATATAGATCAAAGTGTCTTGGTGAGGTGTGGCGAGTCGTGTGAATTTTCCCAAGTTGTAAACTGAGCCGGTAGTGCTCATATTGTAATTGTTTCAGAATAGTAAGACTTACTTGGGTGTTATGAAAATTTTGTGTCAGTGACACTATATTTGTGGTTCTATTGTTTTTTTTGCAAGTATTTTGTTCGTTTCATGGATGTATGCTTAAGTGACTAAGTGTTAACATGTTAACCAAATTGTCCAAGTATACAAGTGAGTTGCACTAGAGTAGGAATGTGACTCACCCATAGCCTAGAACAGAGTGTGGGTATGCTCTAGGTGAAGAGACATAGTCTAGATGAAGTATCCTTGGTGTTTTCAATATGCCAAGTGAGAACCATCATGATGTCACACGTCCTCAAGAGGTGCATGGTTGCAAGACTCGGGTAGGCATCCTATGGGGATGTGGTAGATGGTATCAGAGCTTGTTCATAGAATATTTTGAAGAAGGGTTGGTGAGATATTCACCAATATATCAAAAATATATGGTATCATAGGTTTTTCATTGCAGATTTTGAAAAAGGGTTGGTGATCTCTTCACCACTATCTTGATGATATATGGTATCAAAACTTATTTTGGTGAATAGTTTGGTGTAGTGAACTAGTTCATCATAGAGACTTTTCATTAGATTTACAATATAGAATTCGGTTGACAGTGTGATGGAAGGTTGATCTGGACAAACCCATTTTATAGACCAAGAGTAGAGTTTGTGGTGAAATGAATCATTTCGGAAAGGTGGGTGGTCACAGAAATCATCGTAGATTTCCTCACAAGACTTGTCACAGATTTTATTGCAGAGGTCTTTTGGGTGCAATCCTTGGTGAATGGTGTGGCAATGTGGGTTGTTCCATCACAAATTTTTTGTGTGCAGAATTTTGGACGTCTTATGGACATATATAGACTAGGGGAAAATATCTTGAAGGTGAACCAAGAACTTGGATGTGTAGATGATCGCATGATGGATTGCAAAAATGATCCTAGAAGTGATTGTAGATGGTGATAGAAGAAGTGATTGCAAAGTGGATCAGTTCGGGGTTTTGACAAATTGGTCACACCTTTGTGTAGACTCAAGATATATCATATAGCCATGTGACAAGTTGAAGCACTTGGGTGAGTTGGGCTACTTGGAGCAACTTCTTAGTAAGGAAATTAGTTTGGCACATTTTCATCATGACATCTTCCTGTCGTGTATCACAGAGAAAAACAATTGAGTTGAGATGGATTATTGGATGAGTGGGTTGAACACAACCTTCAAATGAAGTGACACTTAGATTTACACAAGTTAGTTAGCAGCAGTATGACTTAGTAGTTGGGCACTGTGTGTATCGTTCCTTGAAGAAGAAGCAATCAAGGTGTGGAGATGGTGAAACTGTTGATATTATGGTAGCTACGGGAGGTATTTACCTCCACGTGTAAACCTGACGAGAATAGAATATTCCAGGAAGCAAGAAGAAACCCTAATTAGTTGGATAATAACCCTAGAAGACAAGTCGTCTCAAAAGGATAACTTGTATTAGGCTATTAGCCTCCAAGAGAAGAAGTCAGCTAAAAGAAATATTATATACTAAGTAAATAGGCACCCAGAATGAGAAGTCGGCCCATGTAGTTTTCCATATTTAGTATAAATACAGGAGGCTAGTCTTCATTCTGGCAGGCATTCTCAGAACTGCAGAAGAAACACTTGTGCGCACTACAGTTGGCCAGTTTGTGTGCAAGTTTGGAGGAGAGCTTCCATTGCAACTGTTGTAGCCAACAGATTTTGGTTTTCGCTTGGACTATCTCTTGGTTATGGTTTGGACTCCCTGATCAGCTCTTTCTTGGTGTGTTATCCTTGGATAAAGGTGTGCCACCCTTTGTTTGGCTATCTAGCCAAGGGTTTTCTTTCAGAATGATTCTCTGTCAAAGTTAAGGTGCTCGGGGGTGGCTTCGGCCTATGGTTGGATGGAAATAGTGATATTGTCCATGGTTAAACGAGCACATCATCATATTCTAATAGGTTATGGGCCCACACCTCCTTCATTCAGTCTAACCGCTGGAAGGGAGCATAGCCATAAGGATACTAGCCTCATTGAATAATTGTCGCTAGGGTTTCTAGCAGGAGTAGTTACCAAATCACTACCGCTAGGGTTACTAGTAGGTGCAGTTGCAGAAACCCTAACCCTCTTGTTGAGGAACATTAAGTAAAGGGATTGACCTAATTTCCAGATAGACTAGTGTGCCCTAGCCTAGTGCATCTCCTCGTACTCTTAGCAAGCAAAAACATCAAGTTTGAGTTTTTGGTCAAATCTATGGTTGGCCCAATGAAGGAAACCATGAATTACTCTATGAAGTCAAAAAACAAGTTAGATGGGGCTTCTATCTTTAGAGCATGGAAGACAAGGATTGACCTCATCCTTTCCAAGAATAAAATGTTGGATATCATGAAAGGAAAGATCGTGGAACTAGAGTTTGAAGAAGGAAAAGAGAAAGAACCATAGAACGTTACAGTTATGGAGAAGTTAAAAGACAGTGACATCAATGTCATGAGTATCATAGTGGAATCTATAATATACCACATGATACCTTACATCGTCTATATTTACTCATCTAATAAGATGTATGATGCCCTAACAAACCTCTTCTCAATCAGAAACATTGGACAAGTAATGAATCTGAAGAATGAGCTCTGTGACATGAAGATGAATGATGATGACAACATAACATCATACTTTGTGAGGATCTCTTAGTTAAGAGATCAAATACAAGCTATTGATGAGATCATCTCAGAGAAGGAACTGGTAAATATAGTACTCAACGGTCTCCCCAAGACATGGGATGCATTTGCCGCAAGTATGAACACAAGGAAGGAGTATCCTACATTTGAAGAACTTTGGACTTGTTGTGCACAAGAAGAATCAAGGATTAGTGAAAAAGAGAAACTCAAAATAAATACGATGATCAAGCCTTCACAACAAGATTCAAGAATTTTAGGAACAAAAGGAAGTTTGGTTCAAGGAAGAAGCCAAATCAAGAGAAAGATATGTCAGAAATACAATGCTTCAATTGTCGAAAGTATGGTCACTATAAGAATCATTGTCCCGAGCTAAAGAAAAGGAAGGAGACACACAAAGCATCCGTTTCCAAAGAAAACGAATCTTCAAAGAAGATTATGCAGGATGAAACAAACTTCTTCTTCTAAGACAAGGTAAATAACACTCTTCATAGTTCTTGTACATACCATGTTTTCTATACATATCTTGCATATCTATTTCTTAGAAGATAATATGTTCAAAGAGAAACTATACTTATGGAAGAAAAACAAGATAAGGATTGCTACAAGTCAGAAAATACACATAAAAGGATGAAGTACATCAACAACCCCTGGTAACAATTCATGTGGAAGTTATTATCAGAATCAATCTTGAAGAAACCTAGAAGAAGTAAAGACAGAAAGAAGTCAACAATCAAGAGGAAATTGGAAAAATATTTGTGACACTTTGGAGAAGGCAATAAGGATGCAGACGAAAGCATGGACTCTCCTAGATGGAGGGAGCTGATTATATTATCAAAAGAAGAACATTCATTCATGCATAAAGAAAGGATTATGAGGGAGCTAATCCTAAATTATATGATCCATTGAAGATGATGAAGTATCTATCCATGGTAGCAACCATGAAAAACAACATGTGTTCAGTGTGACTTCAGAAGAATTCTTCTTCGAAATTAAGTATTAAAGTAATCCATGGTTGTCCATCCAGATCCATGATCATATGATGAAAGAAAGAACTTGGAATATTCATAGCATGGAATCTATATAAAACTCCATGAACTCAAGAGATAAAGAGAAACATGAGGAAGAACATGAAGATTCCAAGAGAGAAAGAAAAGACAGAACAACCAGTCAGTGTATCAAGAATCACAAGACTACCAGCCTGATATGAACTCACTAAAAGAAATCAAGCTGAGGAACTGGAAGTTGTGATGAAGAACAATGTATGGAAGACTTATGAATGAAATCATTGCAAGATCCAGAACTAGAGGTTCTCCCAAATGGAGGGAGAGTACTATGATGATTTCTTGTAAACCAGACATACCTCTACATGAGCCAGTATATCATCTGCAATATCCATATGTTGGATTTTACATGTAGAGCAACCTGAAAGGCTTTGAGGTATACCAAAAGAGACCCTTGTATGCATATGGAAGAATATCTTGTATGGATTCAAACAACTTGGTGCAGAGCCTTCAACACACAGCAGAAGCATGGTGAAAGTATTTCTACAACAGATATATTGTATCAGAATGGTTACTCAGAAATCTAGGATGATGGATTGCTAATCAATGATAAACTCTCATAGATATGTTCCAGTTTGAGCCCTGCCACGATGTTATGAGCTAGCAGGAAACAAAAGATGAATCCAACAATGATATACTACATTGATTAGAGCTATATGAAGTCTTGAGAGAAAACCAGTGTTCTAGAAAGACCGAAGTACATTGAGATCAAGCATTGCACTATTTGCAATGAAGTCCAGAAAAGAGAAAGTGGTTCTCCAATATATATCTCCACATATGAGCAGATAAGCAGACATTTTGGTGAAGCCTCTGTCCAAGATGAAAAAAAAAAGTTTTTGTACTCAAGCTGGAGCTCGTGGAGATGACTTCCTTATTGAAAAAGGAAGAGATGACTCCCAGGTTGGGAGGGAGCACTGATGTGTTATTGATTTATGGACAGTCATTTTTCAAGTTTGAAAAATGGTCCAAAATGAGCAGTTCCTTTCCAATTCAGAAAGTGGTTTGAGATTTCTGATGGACATGCATTCTCTAGTTCGGAAAATGGTACATATCGAATGGTCATTTTCGTAATGAAAATGGTTCAATGGATTGCTGATGTACCATAGACAGTGATTCCCCTTGTGGTTAACATAAGGAATGGTCTAGGACAATCTCTCTTCTTGATGATCACTTTTAGTAGTGTTCAAGAAGAATAGTCCACCTCGTCGGAAAGTCATTCTTTCTAATCTCACAGTTATGAGTAGTTTCAAAGAATGGTCCATTTTGGAGGTTGGTGCAGGACATCCATTTCCTTTGGAAATGGTCTGGACAATCATTCCCTAGGGCAGATTCATTCTCTCCAGGCTGCACTTTGTTTAGTGGTGGAGGAATCGCCCAGATAGGTGAATGGTCCAAGTTCAATAATCAGGGACAGACATTCCCTAGGGTAGATTCATTCTCTTCAGGTTGCCCTTTGTTTAGTGTCGGAGGAATGGCCGAGATAGGGAATGGTCCAAGATCAGAAATTGGGACAATTATTCTTCCTTGCTTGAGAAGAATAGTCCATATAGCTCATCATTGATGTTTTACCTTTTGAGGGTAGATTCTCTTCCAGATCTCACAGATGTGAGTGGAAGGATGGCCTAGATGACTCAGTTTATATCATAACAATGTTTTCTTTGCAGGTTGATATCGGATGATATGATTGTTATGGAGACTCTATGTCTCCGGACAGTAGATGTATACTACTGTGGTGGATGTGTTCCACTGATTGTGACTATATGTCACTGATCAAGTATATGTGTTCTACTTTGTGTGGTAGTGTACCACTGGATAATAGTTGTGTACTACTATGGATATAAGCAGTTGTGTTCTATTGAATGACATTGTTCTGATTTCCTTAAAGACTATCAATAGTGTTGGAAAATGTTTAATCAGCTATATGGATGATCAATGGATAGATATTTCCCAGACAGAAAATGGTCTAGGACATTTATTCTTCTAGGACATATGTCCAGATTAGAAGAACGGTTCCTGTGTCACTTTATGGAGTGAGTGACTTATCCAGCATCATGTTTGATTACTCAGATGGAGTATGGTTTCGAGAGATGATGAATTTGATGACATTGATAGTGATGATAGTGCTCATGATCTATTCATGAGATAGTCGATACGACTATGTTGATGCTACCCAGTGAATGGTATGTTTGTGCTCAATACCATTACCTTCAATACCTCCCTATCTAGGAGGGAGGGTTGATATTATGGTAGATGCGGGAGGTATTTACCTCCACATGTAAACCTGATGAGAATAGAATATTTCGAGAAGTAAGAAGAAACCCTAATTAGTTGGCTAATAACCCTAGAAGACAAGTCGACTCAAAAGGATAACTTGTATTAGGTTATTGGCCTCCAAGAGAAGAAGTCAGCTAAAGGAAATATTATATACTAAGTAAATAGGCACCCAAAATGAGAAGTCGACCCAGGCAGTTTCCCAGATTTAGTATAAATACAGGAGGCCAGTCTTCATTCTGGCAGGCATTCTCAGAACTGCAAAAGAAACACTTGTGCACACTGCAATTGGCCAGTTTGTGCGCAGGTTTGGAGGAGAGTTGTTGTTGCAGCTGCTGCAGCTAGAAGATTTTGGTTCTAGCTTGGACTATCTCTTGGTTATGGTTTGGACTCTCTGATCAACTCTTTCTTGGTGCGCTATCCTTGGAGAAAGTTGTGTCACCCTTTGTTTGGATATCTAGCCCAGGGTTTGCTTCCAGAATGATTCTCTGTCAAAGTTAAGGTGCTCGGGGGTGGCTTCAGCCTATGGTTGGGTGACAATAGTGATATTGTCTATGGTTAAACGAGCACATCCATCCTATTCTAACATAAACGTCCCCATAAATATAAATACATTAATTTTTCACCCAACTGAGTGATTCTTAATAATGTTTATCATGCATTTTTTAAGCTAAGAAAACTTATACCAAAATTAAAAGTTTAGAGCATCAACTTAGAAAAACTCGACAAAATCTGAAATAAACTTGTCAAAATTGAAAATACCTTTTATAACACATAAATAACTCTACTCGTTCTAAAATAACTCAGTTATAAATAATGATGCCACATTAGTAGGAGGAATTTTTTTACTGAAATAGTAATGTAACTAGATCAAAAGTATTGAGCAATATAAGATGCATTCAAGCCTCATTTTTACTCACTTTTGATATAAACATGGACCATTGGTGTATTGTGATGTATGTGGATATACTCCCTTGAATACATGACAACCCGCCAATACGAGCTTAAAAAATATATAGTGACAAAAAAGAGATCTTACTTTTAAAGAGAAGGTTTTAAAGAGAAGGTTTTGATAAGAGGACGTGACAACATTTTTTTTAGGGTATATCTTATTTTCTAATTCCATTCTCTATTTCCAAACATGTCAATTTGAGGAAATAAAATGCTTCTTTTTGGAAATATAGTGATGTACATCAGAGTGGTATTTATACAAAGGATCATACCCATTTTATACGAAAAAGGAGTGGGACCTTAAATTATCTAAACATGTTACTTAAAGTCTCCCAGAAGTTTCCAAAACACTATGATAGCTCCTGTAATATGAAACATGCTTCCCTCAAACCAACACAACATTAGATGTGTAATTTAAATGAAAAGAAAGGACAAAGGGAGAAAGTACATAAAAAAATATTGCAGTAGTTGATTGTTCCTTCAAATCTTGTTAATGAATATGACTAACATTCAAAACCCTCTCATCACCCTATGGCCTCTTTGGAATTCTAATCCTTGGAGTTTTAAGTGTTAACAGTGAACATTTGCATAATTAAAACATCAACAATTTAATTCCTCTCTTCACAACCCAACTTAACAATAAATGCATACCACCACTCCCAAAATGACTTATCATCACTAATCACACATGATCAACGGTAATATTTAGTCAAATGAATTTTTGAAATAACCTGTGTTGCCAGTCTTGAATAGCAGTGATTCCACGTGAACCAATTGTACATTGAAGCAAGTCCCATGATCCCCTACTCATCTTTATCAATGATATTAATATCTCCTCTCATCAGATGCACCAATGATTGAACAATGTCAAAACCCAAACCAATGACATTGTGCTTTCTAGAAGTTAACTTATCATAAAAAAAAAAAAATTGTATTCACCAACTTTTCTTGAAGCTTCTCAAATGCTTGTTCTTCTATCAGTTATTTTTTTTATAGCACATATACGAATCAACAATATAGAGTTATTTTACAAAGGGGATTAAGAATATGAATTCTTTTACAGATCCACCCAATTAAGAAGGGAAGCAAATAAAATTCCAAAAAAGCCCAAAATGACAATACTATAATCGGGGGTCATAAGAATATATATGAGAAATATGAAATGTTCTTAAAAATTCTACTACCCTATCCAGGACTCAGATTCCCTGCAAGAATAGGTGAATTCATGGAGAATATTCCAAAATTTGTCACAAAAGAATGAAATGAGAAACTAGGAGCTCCCATCTCAGAAAAATAACTCCAAGAAAATAACCTTGAGGTTGAAACCCCTACACATGCACTTGATTTCAAATCAACAAGATGGGTTTGTGGAAGGAATGAAATTTGTGGATAATCCAATCCTTGTTCAGGAAACAATACACTCCATCAATGACAGGAGGAACTCAAAGATGCTATGGAATCTTGACTTACCCAAGGCCAATGGAAAGGTACAATGGAACGTCTTGAAGGATATAGGACCATGAAATTCAAATCACATTTCCACGTCGATGATTGTATAATAGTGTTAATACAAAATAAGGGCTCGGGTATGTTCATAATTAACATAGATGATAGATAATATCACACTCCAATCGATGTACAACGTGAATTCCATAGCCTGTATTTGAAAAGATAGCATATTATAGTCCATGTTAATACTCAAAACAAGCTCATGACAACAATGCCATTACAAGGAATGTCATTCTAGTAGGTAGATGAGTGAGTATACATAATGAAACCAAGAATAAAATTAGTTGAGGTTCGAGTTCATGATGTGACGTGGAATGATGACGTGCTTCCACCTATAATATCATGAATATTTATAATATTTTGCATGACAAAAAAGACATGATTATTCTTGTATTTACCTCTTCATCATCTTCATCAAATTATGAAGACGTAAAATGTATTTGGGCAATTCCTAGTTTGTGAAGGCAAAGACCAATGTTACAAAACTACAAGTCCATCCTCCATAATAGATCCTGCCCGTTGATCTCCAATCACCATGAACCATCAAATCTGACACGCAATCAGTTTTGATTTAAGATGTTAAATTATGAATTTTGTAACTTATTCATTTCTGGTTACAACATCTAGCTCCACACGGGTATGAAGGTGAGGAGGAAGGGGGGCCCATAGCCCATTCGAACCCCTTTCTAACTAGCAACTCATACATTTTTTAAATCTTATAACCCCTCACGACTTAACGCACATTCTAAATCATAAACCTTCACGACTCTCATGTTTCTTATTTTGGGCAATGGAGTCAAGTCACACCTTGAAAATGGATCAGAGTGAAGATTTGAATTCCTAAGGTAATAGACTCATGGACTTAGGATCAAACTTTATAAAATAAATGAGTGCACATCTTGTGTAAATGTATTCCAGTACACAATGAATTGAATAATGACATAACTTTCATGAAAATAAATCCTTAGAATTTAAAATTCTTCTGGTTTTGTGAGAGGTGTGGAAATGTGACATTACATAGATTTGCATAAATTTATGAAGTAAGCATTAATTTATATAGTGACACACTAATAATATCCATGGATTTATAGTTCACATCACTCAAAAATCTAAAATGCAGTCTTTCGGTTTATAAGGTCACTTATCTATTAATTAATACAGGTGCACAAGGTGTTGGGGAAATGGAGGTTATCCTCTCCTTGTAACCTCACACATTACCAGCTTGGGTAGGAGGCAAGATGCAAGTATAGAGTGTATTTGACACAGACATACAAGAAACTAAAACCCAAAACACTACCTTGCAAGGGCCAGAGAGATTGTTTGCTAGGAACACTAACTCATTATGAAAGATGTTCAATAATACAAACATCAGTCTAAAAATGAACTAGAAGCATAAATTCAAACTCAAAATTTATAAACCAATTTAAAGATTTAACTTATATGTTGAAATTGCAGACCAATCACTAGTTGAGCGCGCTGTTTCCACCCCATCATAGGAAAATCTATAGAGGACGCCACCCCCTAGTTGGGCTATGATACAACCAAGGTAAAGTAGGGATAATTAATTTTGAAACTCAAAATCAAACCATTGTTTTCTTTTGTAGATTTCTTAATGAAAGAGCATCACTATGGAACCTACATACTCGCCTCACACAACACAAGAAGCAACTCTTTATCTGTTGTCCAATTCCTCAGAAAAATACTCCTTTTTCTATTCAGTGTGTGCATAGAAGGTCCAGGTTGTTGTCTCAAATTTCAGCAGAGTTATCTGTGGTTTCTTGGCTTTTTCTCAAGGCTACCAACTTTCATTCATTGTTGGTTGGTCTATCATGGTTTTGGCTTTTTTTTCCCCAATGTCTAACCTTCCCAAAATATTCTCTATCACTTTTTCTAGCCGCCTCTTTCTTCCCATTAGAATTTTTTTCATGCCTAATGGATAGAGAGTTCAAAATCAACTTATCCTCCTAGTTCCAAGAATGTAGGGGAGACAGTTTGCTAAAATTTAGGATTTGTGGCTTAGATTGAGAAATTAGTTTCCTCCACTCCTCTTAACTCATTTTTTTTTTTGAAATTAAAAATTGCAATTGGGTGAGGGTTCAAGGTAGCATAGGTAGATCATTTAGGCATGAACCCCCGTTAGACCCCCTCACCTTTACTCTCTTGTGGTATCATAGCCCCTATATGTGCTCAAGATTAGTTTATCATGGTCTTCCTCTTTATTAACTACAATAAAAAAAGATGTACAATATTCACCATACCATGGTTTATCTGACCCATGGAGTTACTGTAGGCTATAACAGAGTTATAAAGAATCCATGAAAATTATTTAAACATCTAATTACAAATAATTTCAAGAGTAAAATTTGGGATATTACATCCCCTCCCCCTTGGAATAACATCATCCTCAGTGTTCTTATTATTACAGTAGTTTCATGTCCTCATTCTTCAACTATACCTACAATTTCATCTTCTTCATTGTCTCAATACACCTCCAAACTTTAGCATTCCGGCATATGCCTATACATCAGTCATCAATGTAAGCATGCATAATATAAACATTTGTAATCATTAAGTATTTTTTCAACATGAATTTCCAGTATGTTAATATTGTCTTCATAACTAAAGCATATATACTCATACTACAAGATAAACATCAATACTTATCTGAATGAATATGTATCTAATCCATATCGCTGACATGGATAGAACCCAACTCACCATGGATGATTTTAAGGATGGAAATTTATTTTAAAATGTAGAAACCTTGGCAAATCTTACTAATCCTTCATATGTCAACTATAAATGTTTGACGATATTTTTGTAAAAATATTAAAATTTATGAGTATTTATATAGTTTTTATAAACTTTTGGTGATTTTTAAGGTAAAATAATTTTATCCTATAGAATTTGGGTGAATCGTTTTTAAATAGCGAATCTCGTTTTTGGAAAAACCATGGAAAATTAGCCCCTAAAATCATCTCTGCAGCTCACTATTTTCTTAGACACACCCAATGCACTCATGATCCCAGGTAGCATGTTATTCATTCAAGCCTCCTCTTCCATGCATTCACTCACCCTCTAGGCTTAGGCATCCCCTTCTCTATTACACAGTTCCTTGGGGGATCCATCATTTTCCAAGGATTCCTTGCGATGGAAAAGTATCGAGACTTATAGATTTTTACATCCAAGGCATCCCCATGATTTCTCTAACCTAGCATAGCACATCTCAATGGTGATCATGGAATATCATGGGGTTCCAGTATCCAGTGACATTATTTTCATGCTTTTCATCTTTAGCGTCCATCATCTATCCTTCCTAGACAGATCCATCATCTCACCTATATCATATACATATGGTTTCCATGATATATCATAATAATAACTTCAATAAAAAAAAATTTGTTTCGAACCCATCTCATACAAAAATCAAATTTCACAAGTATAAGATTTTTCTCGTAATGTTTGGCTCTTGCATGTGGTAGCACACTATCTTCATTATGGACTTACATTCATCACCATATCCAAGACTATCCTTCCTGCAACTTGTACTTCCAATCAATCAACAATTGTAAGCATTCATGCATATACCTTTTATCGTAGCATTTACAATAGCCTCATAAATTATCTCACAATTGTAACACACTCATAATTTAGTCAATTCTAGTTGTATATCACATGAATTGAAATGGACATCTCTTTCATTATATATGCATTATTCACTCAATTCACCCTTCCATTGATTTAAATATATCATAATTCTATCCAAACAACAAATGTCATTGTAGTCCATCATTCGTTAGGGTATTCAAAAGAAAAGGAAATGAAGAAAAAATTATAAGAGAGATCTCCCTAAAATACTGCTACATATTTTGTACCAAAGGTCTTTCATGTGATTTCCCATAAAGGAAATAATTCTAAAACTATTTTAACATGGAAAGAAGAGACCTACCAAACTACACTATGAGAAAATACTTGTGTTAACACAATACAATCTCAATTGCTAATACAATTACTAGATATTGTGATGGCACTAAAGAATACAATCTCCAATGTTACCTGAGTGTTGTTAAAAACCTCCAATGTATGAGCTGAACATTCAATGTATAAGCATGAAAAATCTCTAAAGATTATTTTATTAAAGAATACAATCTCCAATGTTGCGTGAGTGTTGTTAAAAACCTCCAATGTATGAGCTGAACATTCAATGTATAAGCATGAAAAATCTCTAAAGATTATTTTATTTCAAGACAAGTTTGTTCTTAAATGCAAATCTTTCAATGCTTTATACAAGAGACACAAAGATGAGCATTTACAAAATTGAATAATGTATGAGCTGAACATTCAATGTATAAGCATGAAAAATCTCTAAAGATTATTTTATTTCAAGACAAGTTTGTTCTTAAATGCAAATCTTTCAATGCTTTATACAAGAGACACAGAGATGAGCATTTACAAAATTGAATGATGAAGCCTTGAATTCACATAATAAATGAAAGAGTTTGCAAGCCTAAGCTGGTTGGCCAAGCCTCTTTCAACAAAATAGATTTTGTAACGCGTTGTGCTTGGGAAAAAAAAATCCAAAACAAATTTTACCAATGAAAACTTGTAAGTGATTTTCAAATGCAAGTGATAAAGAGCCTTCAAATATCTTTACTTGAAAACAAGTTAAAGATTCAATCTTGAATTCATGGGAATGCATATACAAACTCTTTTACTCAATTCATAATCAAGCATACATAGGAAAAATTAAATCTTGCATTGTGTATTGTATTCTTAAAAGAAATGGTGCCCAATTGGCATAAATAAAGTGTTGGAAATTGCGCTATTTTATACCATAAAACAAACAAACTTAAAAACCAATTCAATATTCAATCATATAAAATAACTTTGTGACTGAAAATGACATTATGCAATTATTATGACTGGAAATTGCAATGAGATTCCCATGATATTTCAAGCTTGAAGATGCAAATTAGCGGATGCAAGCCAAAGAAAAGTATGGTTAGAATTTGCACTCGTGCAATACAAAACTCCAAGCAAGAAAACCAGCCAAAAACTTATGCATGTAGAGTGTAATGCATATTATGGTAATCTAAATCTTTAAAAAGTGCATGAATGAAACAACATTCCCAAAAACCATGGCTTGAAATTTGAGTGCATTTTTATGGATGAAAAATTCATTTCCAACATTATATATTAGGCCTATCAAATAATTTTGATGCCCAATGCACTTGTACATGATTTTAGCACATGTGGCCAATATGAGAGCGTTTTGATAGATCTTTCATGGCTGTCATCTCTTTGCCTCCATTCATCTCTTCAATGGAAAATCAATTTGCCTCCCAAGAGAGATGGGAGATGATAAAATTTGAACTCGTTGGCTTAGGCATACTATTGACTCCACTCACTTTCTTTTATTTCGTATCTATGGAAAATACTATTGAATTATTCATGCATTATATCCAAATGATGGAGCCCAAATCAAAAGGACAACATCACTATGTTGTTTTGTTTTTCGAGTATGCATGTAGTACTTGCAAAAATGCTTTCTAAGGTCAAGATAAAATGTCCAATGTTTGAAATTTCTATCAACGGTAAATATAGGACTAATGATTTGGAATATTCAATGTAACATAATATGAAAAATAGCATATGCACTCTCATGGAAAAGAAATCATATCAAATTCACATGAATGTAATTTTTTTCACATTCATGCTTCCTATATGCTCTCTAAGGTCAAGATAAAATGTCCAATGTTTGAAATTTCTATCAACGGTAGATATAAGCCTAATGATTTGGAATATTCAATGTAACATAATATGAAAAATATCATATGCACTCTCATGGAAAAGAAATCATATCAAATTCACATGAATGAATTTTTTTTCACATTCATGCTACCTATATTTCATATCCAAGATGAATCTATACATGTTTTCTTGGGAAATAGAATTTAGTGTATTTGTAAAATACTCTTTCCAAACTGCATGATTCAAGTTTCAAACAAAGTTTTAAGGAATGTTAAGAATCACAACAGTAAACCACTCGATGCAAATACTTTGTTATTCCCTTTTTATGACTCCTCATAAACATATTACTTATTTTATCACAAAATAACTTTTTGATAATTTCCTATGGCCAGAGACTAAAAAGCACATACATACTTATGTTTTTTCTTTTTGTATATTTATTACTTTATCTCTATATTAATTCCCTACTAGAAAAAAATATCCAACATGCAGTTGCATGTCAATGATTAAGATGTATTTTAACCTTCCCAACTCACAGAAACCTATCTTTATACTGCTAAACTATGTGTGTCCTTGTATATGTTGTGTAGGGCATGAGTATATTAGTAAGTCCCAGAACTAAATCTCAATGCAAAGCCTGTTGTTAGTTATAACACTTGGTTGAGTGACTTCAATCCTTACAGGGATAAAATCATGGAATTATCCTTTTCAGGGGGAGTGCTCTCTTTGATATTGAAGAAAACAACATGTTCCTCACCCTTGAAAGGTAAACATTCCATATTAGCAGAAAACTTTGCAGCCAATCCACATTTTCCAATGAAAAAATTTGCTTGTATGAACTTCTTCCCATACCTTCCCAGCAAAGGGAGAATCCAGGAACTTCATAATGGATTCTTTACCACATGATAACAACATGGTTACAATTTTGTGGTTGCTTGGAGATTTTCCAAGTGAACATCATCATTACTTGTACAAAATACATTAATGCATTTATTCTAGTTAACTATCGTTTCAACATATTTGGACATATTTTCTTTCGTTTCCACTTTCCAATTTTTATATATAATTTTTTCCCATCCCTAGATAGATGGACAAAGTGAAGTGGTAAACAAACTTGAACACGTCCTTCCCATATATCATTAACATAATAGGAGATAGGATGTGTAATACCATGCAATCTATGATCCATATGGATGTTGGTGGCCTCCCACCTATTCCAACTAGTTCATTTTCGCAATTTTCCAGTTTGGTAATTTTTTCCTAGTTTTTGGGTCCTTGACTTCCGGGGCCGTTTTGAGGCCCTAAAAAATGTTTTTAGGAATTTTCACAAGAAAAACATACACTAATTCAAGTTTGAAGGAAAGATGTGTATTCCTCGTATGGACCTTTCCAACGAGCTATCGTGCGCCTAAAACGAAGATCGTATGAAGAAGTTACGACCCCGAGAAGTTGATCTACTAGCTTACCCCAACGAGGCCCACATGAATTTTGGTGCTTCATCTCCTAGGGTTAGGTTTTTGGATGTCTAGGGTTTTGGAATTCATGCTTATTGTAAAAATGCCTTCAAAGCCTCATTGTAATCATCTTCTTGTGAATTAGTGCAACCTTCACATCTCTTCTCAGAGATAATACGCCACCATTCTAGCAAGCTTGTTTTTCGCTGCATTTAATAGTTTCAGCTTATTTCCTTATTGAACAGAAAACCAATTTTATTGTATCTCTGTTATTCTGTGTTAACCATATTTTAATAATCTGTATTCATTTTGTTTTGCTCATAAAATCTAGATCAATTGTATTAGAGTGGTCTAGTCCTTGTCATCTTAATGCATGTCCCCAACGAGGTTAGGGTACAAAGAATTGGGTCTCGAGCTTGTTTTTCTTCAGGAAAAAAGCTCTCGCACACCTAAGCAACCTCTGATGGCAGGAGAAATGAAAGATGATGAGAGAAGAGATCCTTTCAAAATGTTTCTTAAGGATTCCCTCACACAACAGAGGAAGGAGATGATGGATAGTTTTGTGTAAATCCTTCGGCGGATACCAACAGGAAACACATCTTCCTCGAGCGGAGGTGTCGCCCCTTTCAAGGTACAAATCAACTTCTATATTCCTATATTTGAAGGTCAGATAGAAGAAGATGTTGTAGACAAGTTGTTGAATCTATTAAAAGGGTATTTTTCTGTCCATAACTTTTCGAATAGAGAAACTATTACTTTTTTGCTCTTCAAATCCATTCCCCATGTCAAAGATTGGTGGGAAACTTTATGTGAGCAAAAGGAAACAAAGGAACCCCCATTATCTACAGTCATGGCCACCTGAGAATCGTTTAGGTATGATATTAAGGAACAATACTACCCTCTCAGAAGTTATGATGACTTGTATACCAAATGAACCACACTGTGGCAGGAAAGAGACCAAGCAGTGTCAGAGTTCACAAATATATTCCATACCTTGCGCACCAATTTGGGTATCAAATATTCAGAGTGACATATGGTGCTCAAGTATTGCAGTGATATGCATAGATACATCCATACCAAAATGGAATTTTTGGACATCTCATCCTTGGGCACGGCCTATTAATATACTGTCAAAATCAAGCAAAGGCTCAAACAAAAGATCCGACAATTTGGTCCTGGGAACCTCTCACAACAAAATCCAGGAAAGGGCATCCCCGACCGATAGAAAAAAGGAAAGATCAAATATGGACAGTATCAGGACAACCAATCCAAGCCGCAAGAAAAGAAGGACACTGGAATGACAAAGAAATATATCGAGAAGTGGTGCAACTTCCATAAGAGCCCTTGGCATAACACTGTTGATTTCCACTCAAAGTAGTCGCTGGTAGACGAAGTGAAATCCTATGAATCAAATGTGGGTTCTGACTCTGATTCAGAATCGAAAAGGGGAAGATGAATCATTGACATGGAACCTAGTGCCACCGTTGCTACCACCAAGCTCCATCCTGGTGAAACAGACAAGCCAGAAGAAGGCGAGTGCCTTTTCCATTCACAGATGTGGGTACAAGGCACCCTGTTGCACTTCATCGTTGATAGAGGTAGCTAGAAGAACCTCATATCAACATAGGTCATCAAGCGACTAGCCCTACCGAAAACGCCACACCTGCATCCCTACACCATTAGATGGCTCCACCAAGGAAACGATCTCTGTGTTAGCTAATAGTGTTGATTGTCATACGACATCAAACCCTTCAAAGATGAGGTATTGTGTGATCTTTCTCCTCTCGAAGTTTGTAATTTTATTTTGGGACAACCTTATTTATCGAAATTTCATGTTGTATATGAGTTTAGGCCTCGTAGTGTTATTATTACTTTGAACAGGAAATTGTACAGAATACCTGAGGCTGTCCCACCTAGAGTTATTTCCTTGATCAAGCAATGTAGGAAGGTCATTTCTCAGAATGGAAAAAATTTCTTCTTTGTGTATTTCTCTTAGAGTGAGCGAAATATCATAGCCACATCCAAGGCTTCCATGGCCGATCTCTCCACACAACAGAAGAAATTGGATAAGGTTATGGAAGAATACTTAGATATCTTCTCCTCTCCTACTAAGGTACCACTACACTGTCAAGTCAAGAATTCCATCGATCTAACACCAGGGGCACCGCTACCCAATGGATCAGTCTACTGCCACTCTATGTTATAAAACAAGGATGTCAAGAGGTAGATCTAAGAAATGATCCACAAAGGGAACATCTGTCCCAGCTCACCTCCTTGTGGGAACCTGTTGGAAGTAGGCCCAAGCAGAAATACATGTTATTTTGGGAAGGAAGGCATGCACGAGGAAAGTGACATCTGGAAGGAAGAGAAGCATACACACATGCATGGAAGACCTAACAACGTTAGGGTTAGGGTTTTTGTAATGCACTGTAATGGCTCATGAGCTAGAAATGTATAAATATAGATAGCTATGTCTCATAGAACAAACAAGCGAGCAAGAGCAAAGAGGCGGATATAGAGGGTCTTAAGAAGGAGACATGTTTGATAGTTAGTTGTATTATTTTTCTATACGACCTAATTTTGTAAGTTGTTGAGATGGATAGGAGTAAGGAGGGTAGATCTAGAGGGTTAGATCACAGGATGAGGAGCCTAGTGCGATCTAGTCCGCCTCATAATAGATCTTGACCTAACTGAGAGGAGTTGTAAAGCGCGTGGTGCTATATTTTTGGAACTTCTATAATAAGAGAACTTAAGATCCAAATCTTTGTGGACGTATCCCAAGAGGGGGTGAACCACTGTAAACCTTGTGTTATGTGATTTGATGCATGTGTTTCCCTACTGTTTTCTTAAGTAGATATTAATATGTTGAATGAATGAGTTGATGATATTCCATGCATAATCATGAAAGACAGTTTATTTATTTTATAAGTTAAATATAACTCTCAATGCACACTTCTCATATCTCCACTCAATCCTAGACTGCAAACACTTGAGTATTGTAGTCACCCATTAAGGCTATCTCGGGTGAGATGATGTAGTGCACTATGTGTGTTGTGTTGCCTTCTGGTTTACTAGGAGGGTCAATAGTGTTAGAGGATTTGTTGGAACCCCAATAGACATGAACCCTAGGTCAATCATGATTTAGACATAAACTCAGATAAACTAGACCAACAAATGTTTCCATTTCTGCTGGTTGGAACAATATAGGATTGAGTAGATGGGATCTGTTGAAAATTTGTAAGATCTACGGAAGGCGAGTCAAGAGAATACTGAAGTGGACGATAAGATGGTGACAAGAATGAGCCGCTAGAAGGGGATGTTGAGACCGTGGAATCCCACAAAAGAAGAGATCAAAATTTGGCTGAAGACAAAGGATCTGGAGTTTGCGCAGAAAGATAACAAAAACCGTAGAATAACACCATGCAAATACCTTGAGAAGTATGTGTTTACTGATCTGCATGAAGTCGTTTTTTTGTGATTTTCCACACTTATTACAAGAGTGGATATTGAGGTTGAAGGATAACCACGTAACAAAAAAGATATGACAGTTAGAATGGACCCTAGTTCAAATTGAGCAGTTACAGTAGGTGAACAATAAATTCACCTGCACAATAGATTTTTGGCTCGACAATATTGTAGCAGGATTTATAACAAAATTTGTAGTAGATACAATGAAGTCGTACAACATAGTGGAACAAGAGTTTCTACATGGGCCTATAGGAAGTTATATTAAATCAATGTATACTTCTATTAAGATACTGCTATATAACAAAGGTGTAATGATAATGGATTCAGACAACTAAACTTCTCTGCGTGCATGGGGGAAGGGGGGAAGCACTGACAGAAAGAGGATAAATGGAAGGAGAAGTGGATAAAATAAATACGGAGGAAACCTTGGACCCAATAATTATGGAATACAACCAGATCAAGAGGATCATGGCGAGAGATGGAAAAATGCGTAGTGGAGTACCCTACCAATACAAGGTAAATAAAAAGAAGAGAGTCATATCCGTGAGGGAAGGCTTGGAAAGTGATGAATAATAGGTAGAGGATATTTGGGATGTGGAGAAGATTGAGAAAATCCTGCGCACAACATATGAGAGGAAGAGGAGAGGTACAAGTGAGGGAAGATAAGGAAACAATCCTATCCGTATTAATGTCAGTGTGGAGCCCATAAACCCATGTGTGACTAATACACCAAAGAGAACACCATTGTTTAGATAACCGAATTTCGGGAGAAGAAAGATAGCAGGAAGTACACCTACACAATGAGCAACAATTGGAGGATCCATTTCAGGAAGCACTAGTCAATTATATACACTGCGTGAAGGTAGTAGTTCAACATTCAAGATGGCGAGACATGATACCACAATCAGGTTACTAGAATTCAAGGAAGAAGCATTGGAGGACCCGAAAAAACATTTTTTTATCTATGAAAATATTTGGGAAGAAAAACATATCACAGACAAAGATACTAAACTTGCATAGCTAGTGATTACACTAAGGGATCACACACTAGATTGGTATATGACTTTGGCTATAAACAATCCACCAGGGACAACCCGAACGATTGTGGACATCAAGAAATTGCTGATAAATTAATTTCAGAAGCTAAGTTCAGAGGATTAGTACATGAATGAGAAGCTAGAAATTAGACAGAAACCAGGAGAATCTGTATGGGATATTGACCAGAGATTCAAGCGACTGAAAGGGAAGTTGAAATATTTCATGACCGATATGCAACACAGGCACATGTTCATCAATTCACTACTACCACACTTAAAATATCCATTGCGACAACAAACGTTTCATACATAGGAAGAGGCTTTGTAGGCAGCCTTGCAAGAAAACCAATATCAATAGACGGATCCAGCCATCGAAGAGATTAAGGAGGATTTGAAGAACTTAACATTCCATCTAAACCAGTAAAAAAGTAAGGACAAACGAGAAGTCATTTGGTGTACCACATGCAGGAGGAAAGGACACCACAAGAACGGATGTCCAACATTCGTGTAGTATATGGTAGCAGGAATGCCAAATATGTTACCAATGGGAGGACTATGGTTTGATATTTGTAAGAAACCTAGCCATGATCCATATCATTTCCCAATGCTGCAAAAATACCAGACAGTCCCAACGAGTTCATATTGCAACTTTTGCAAGTCAGTGGGCCACAATGACAAATATTGTAGAACTATGGATTTGATGTGAGAGAGGACATCAGATGCATATAGGGTGCATGAGGAAATGATGACTCGGTAATCCACACCATAATTTAACCAAGTTCCATCCCCATACAACACTATGCAACAAAAGTATAATACTTCACAAAAACCATATAATACCGCGCAACCACTGTACAACACAACGCAACCTCAGTACAATACTGCACAGTACAATCACGCTCCTCAGCATAATGCGCCGAGAGGAGATCAAACTTTCTATAGAGGTGGAGAATGAGCAAGAGGAGGATTTGGAAGAGGTAGAGGACAAGTGGTATGTCACAACTATCAACAACCGCGACATTATGCAAGGGAATGTCCACTTCCACCAACAACTTGTATGTATTTTCGCGCATCGGATCATGACACGGAAGAATGTCTAATGTTACTAGAGAAGATCCAAAAAAAGAGGAATCAAAACAACCATAATGTTCAATGGATTTCAGCCAAAGCAATGGATGAAGGACAAAATATCAACATAGTTACGTGTGGAGGAGCTAAAACAGGAAACAACACAATTTGACAAGAGCCAGTACAACACCAGTGGGTGAAGAAGAATGTTGAACCAAAGATACAGTTTGATGCATAGAACGATAAGGACATATTCCAGCAAGACAGACGAGAATTCATGAAGCAATACACCGCGTCAACTTCAAATGCGCAGCAAAGCAAGGAAGAACCAGAGTACGAGATGCCTCCTTCGTTGGATCATACCAAAGAAATGAAGCCCCTGGGACAAATAAGTACAATCAAATAATTTTTGCAATCATGTGTAAAACAATTGAGTGATCCATCCAATGTCAAAATATTTCAAAATATAGTAGAAATATGTAGCATAGAGACAAAAGTAAAACTAGAACAAAAAACAGTCAATCACCTACATACAAGGAGAAGAACAAGTAGGGAGTTCAGGTTGAATGCCAGCATCAGAGATTTCAATATGGGAGATATCATACTGGATTTAGGATATGAGGTCAATGTATTACCCAAGAAGACATGGCAATGTATGGGAGAGCCCACATTAGGATATTCATATGTTCAGTTGAAACTAGCAAACCAACACAAAGTTATACCAATTGGCAGACTGAAAGGAGTGACAGTAGACCTTGATGAAGTGCACACTAAAGCAGACTTCGAGGTGATTGAAATAGTGGACGAAACAACACCATATCCAACATTTCTCGGCTTGGATTGGGCATTTGATAACAAGGCCATAATCAATTTAAAGACACGAAAAAATGACATTTTAGTCAGGAGAATACAGGCTCATCGCACCATTGTACCCATCAGAAGGGGAAAGGTTTGTAGAACCTACTTGCTTAGACTTAGAGGAAATCATCCAGTTGTATAGAAGAACTGCACACAATGCATATTACGTAAACCCAACTGCAGATGGGATACTCACTTGGAGGAGGATTACTTCATGTGTGACAGACTCAAATACAGGCTTAGAGAATTGGCAACAAAGGCTACACGAATTTTCCTCAATAAGATGCACAAGAATAGACCGCGCAATAAGGTGGGTAGGCATGGAGATAAGGAAACCACCTAGTTTCCATGGGGTAAACGACCTAGAATCATTCTTGACAAGTTATGAAGGTGAAGTGTTAGAAAATCAGAGACTCTTAGCAATCGATATAACACTTAAGGCCACACCTGCAAGATGGTAAGTCGCACACAAGGAAAAAATTATGGATTGGTACCAATGTAAGCAGCTACTATGCATAAGGTTTGGTGCATAATAGAAAAGAAACAAGCAACATAAGTATGATGGACAAGGGTCACCAACGGAACACTTGGAGAAGTGTAGAGCGATGTGGAAAATGACACCCCTAGAGGAATGACGTCAGCATTTCGTACATACCTTAGAGGGAATACCCAGGGAGGTGGTATATGAACCAGGAACTGTGCAGAGGAACTTCGAGCTAGACAATACTACAAAAAAAATTTAGAGTCACTTTCTCATTTGAGCATGAGAAACCCAACATAGACACAACACTTAAGTAGATAAGAGGGGTGATACTCATTAAGGAACTAGAAGTTGAAATCATAACAGAGGAACAACAATGAAACAAACAGACAGTGAAATAACTATTGTCATGCTACCATGTGGACGAAGAGGCACAAGATGAAGATGACCCGTGCGATCTTCAGATCGAGGAGGAAGAAGGTGAAAGAGAAGTGGAAGGTCCACCTATAGAATCATAAGTAACTGTTGCACCGATCAAGGTGAAGAAAGTCAACATGGGGCAGTTGAGAATCCCAAAATGACCAACATTAGAGACTACTGGGATGAGAATACAGTAAAAAGAATAACAGAGTTACTACTCGAGTACAACGATCTGTTCCCCACAACATTTATAGAAATGAAGCACATAGCAAGACAGCTAGGGGAAATGAAGATACCACTCATAGTTGAAGCAAGACCGATCAGAAAGAAACCATACAGACTAAACCTGATATATAAATAGAAATTTAAAGCTAAGATCGATAGAATGCTTGAAGCCAAAATCATAGAACATGTGGAAGAATGAGAATGGATAAGCCCGATGGTAGTTCAAGAGAAAAAACAAGGCGGGATAGGAATATGAGTCGACTTGAGGAAGTTGAATGATGCATGCCTACATGACCCGTTCCCTACACCTTTCATGGATGAAGTGTTGGAGAACGTAGGAGGAAACAAAGTTTACTCATTCACTAATGGATTCTCAGGCTACCACCAGATCAAGATAGCACAGGAAGACAGATACAAGAACACGTTTGCTACAGAATGGGGATCCTACCAGTACACAGTCATGCCATTTGGAATGAAGAATTCACCAGCAATATTTTATAGAGTATTCATCGCTGCATTTAAGGAGTTTATCCACCAGTTTCTAGAGGTATAATTGGACGATTGGACAGTCTATAGTCTATTGAAAGACCATGTAGAGGTCTTGTGGTTAATGTTAGAAATATGTAGGCAATGCCAGATATCATTAAACATCAATAAGTGCATCTTTGGAACACCGTTTGGGATATTATTGGGCTATATAGTATGAAAGCAAGGTTTACTAGTATAACCTGCAAAGATTGCAGTAATTGTTAACTTGCCACCACCAAAAACATTTTGTCAACTAAGAGAAACATTGGGACACACAAGATACTACAGAACCTTTATCAAAGGGTACGTGTATATTACCACATGAATGGAGAAATTGTTAAGGAAAGATACAAAGTTTCATTGGAATGAATATTGTCAAAATGGTCTAGATACGCTGAAAGAAAAAATGGTCACCACACCGATACTAGTATTTCTAGACTGGGAGAAGAAATTCCACGTACATGTAGATGCATTAGCCATATCACTTGTAGATATTTTGGCACAGCCAGGAGTAGGAGATTTGGATCATCCTATAGAATTCACGAGAAGAAAACTATCATAATCAGAGTGAAAATATAACACTACAGAGAGGGAATGCCTAACTATGGTCTACGCACTGCAAAAGTTCAGACATTACTTACTGGGAAAACATTTTAAGATGTTCACAGATCACTCAACCCTTAAATACCTAGTCAAGAAGACAATGTTGGGGTGGGGGTGATTTGTCAATGGTTACTATTGTTTCAAGAGTTTGATTTTGAAGTAATAGTCAAGCCAGGGAAATTGAATGTAGGACGTGGCCACCTATCAAGGGTCACAAATGGGGAAGAACCTACAAATTTAGAAGACAAATTTCTGGACGCATAGTTATTTTCAGTTCAGATAGCTGATGAATACTTTGCAGATATCACCCAGTACTTGAGTACAGGTACTGCACCACAAGAATATAACACTTCACAGAAGAAAAACATCATAGTCCAGGCTATAGACTATCAGTTGATCATAGGACACTTATACAAAATGGGCATAGATAGCATCTTGAGAAGATATTTACTAGAACATGAAATACCAAGGGTTTTAGCAAAAGCCCATGAAGTAATAATAGGAGGACATTATGTAGGAAAAGCTACCGGGCAGGACTATGGTGGCCGACCATTCACAGAGACTCGAAAGAGTACTTCCAAAGATGTGATGTCTGTTAGAGGGTTGGTAAAACAAATAGAAGGGACGAGATGCCATTGGGACCACATGTAACTTTGCAGGTATTCAAAAAATGAGAAATAGACTTTGTGGGACCAATTAACCCAACAACAAAGAGGAAAGGAGAAAGATACATTATCACAACAACAGAATACCTAACACGATGGGCAGAAGCAACACTAGTCAAATATTGCAGTGCAGAAACAACAACACATTTTCTATTTGAGCAAGTGATCACTAGATTTGGTTGCCCAAGGATTTTGATGAGTGACCAAGGCACTCATTTCATTAACAACACTATTAAGGATATGACTGAAGAATTTGAACTCCATCATAAAAAGAGCACTCCATATCATCCACAAGCAAACGACACAGTAGAAGCATTTAACAAAATCCTTGAGAATGCACTGACGAAGATCTATAATGTCAACATAGATGATTGGGACCTCAAAATACCAGCAGTATTGTAGGCATACAAGACTACATGAAAGAAGTTGACAAGGAACAGACCATTCAGATTGGTATATGGACAAGAATCAGTGGTTCCATTAGAATTCTTGGTACCCATTCTACGCATAGCAACGATTACGCACATGACAAAATGAGGAGTAGTACAGGACATGCTGAATCAACTGATGATCATGGAGAAAGATAGGATCCTAGAAGGGTTCCACCAAGAAGTTCAGAAAGAAAGGGACAAAGCATGACATGACATACATATCAAGAAGAAAACTTTCAAGGAAGGAGACTTAGTGTTGATGTATGATAGCAAATCCATTCAGCATCCAGGAAAACTCAGAATGCACTGGTTAGGACTGTACGAAGTAAAAACTGTCAAAGATGGGGGATTTGTATAGTTGAAGGACTTCAGAGGCACATAAATCAGAGGGATTATAAATGGGAGTCGACTAAAACTATAGAAGGACAGTCGACCACCCACAACTTGAAAGTCATTATGCAAGTTAGAGAAAAAAAAAGAAGAGAGCAGTATATCAAATGGCACCAACAAAAGTACAGTGCACCGAAAGGAGAAGGAACACACACACTTAGGAATAAAAGGCCAATGGTCATTTCAAAATGAAAAAAAGTGGGAAAGGCGAAGATGACAAAAGAAGTGCTAAGTGACGACGACACACGTAATTGAATGTCAGAAATGTTTGACGGGATGCCACATTAATTGTGCCAACTAGAGATATTGAGGAAAGTAATGACAAGTACGAAGGAACCATAGGTTCATTGAATATGTAATAAAGGTAATTTCTTCGAAAATATTCACACGATGCCCATACAAAGCAAGGACGCGGGAGAAAAAATCCTATTGCGAAATTGGAAGAGACAGAGAGAGATAGAATATACGAAGCACAAAGCGAATTTTACAGAGGTTGCAGAGGCCACTGAGCTCGACAGAAGATCAAATTTTACCACCATGGTACCACCAAAATAATCAGAACTGAGACAAGCTACTAGACAACCCAGAGTTAGGACCAGAGCACAAACACAATTGCATGGAAGTGAACAACAACCACCAGAAGTCGTCAATGTGGATGAAATCCCATCATTGGATACAACACCAGGAATCCCAACACTCGTGGTAGAAGAAACCCAACATAAAAGAATTGTGGGCATGGACATGGATAGGCCAATATAGAGGCAGGGCTAAGAGAATGAGGACACATGAATTCAAGTGCAACCAGAAAACCCTAAGGAAGATTCGAGAGTCAATGGGACGACTCCAAATCAGGAAGAAGCAGTCGAGCTAGAAGAGTCGCAGACAACTGTGTCAGAACACCCACAGGAGGCAACATTGGAAGATGTCACTAGTCGACTGGAACAATATGCCAAAGAACAACCAATCAAGGCTAGAACCTCAAGTTAACCACCACAATGAAAGGACAAGAAAACAATACCTAGGTCATTGCATAGACAACCACCGCAACAATTGTTTTGTCACGCATACTAGAAGGGGTACAGGTAGAAGCTGATTTGCTAGGGTATGTAGAAAAAATAAATTACTCATACCATGATGTAATGGACACAGAAAATTTCATGGAGTTCACGAAGCAAGTCTACCTACAGGCTGTGGGTGTATATCCCTTTGGGAAACCGATTCATCAACCACTCTAGTAGGCAACAGGATTGGAGAAAACTAGGATTTTAGGTCTATTGGACCTACCATAGTTTGACAGAGGACAATATGAAAACAGTTGCGTCAAGCAGTTGATGGTGGTCGCACATGGCAGATATTTTTGACTGGACAAGATCGTCTCAATAGACGTAGATCTCATTGCGCACATCACAGGGCTACCATCATGGGGCATGGATCTCGCATAGTTCCTTTAGGAAAAAATGAAGGAGAAATCACTCGTTGAGGAGATAAAAAAGAAATACGACACTGAAAGGGGGACGTGCAGAATCATTATCAAACAGATTGGTGACATGGAGACAAGAATGGACACAAAAATCATGGCCTGCAAGCTGCTCAGAAAATTCCGCAAGGAGGAAGTATCGATCGGGGTTGTCACAAATGCAACACAGTGTGTCGAGGGAACCACGATTAGTGGGGCCCCTTATCTTTTGAATCTGTTTCTAGATGACCGCAAGGATGCACGGGATCTAGGGACACAATTTCATTATTCATGGTTGATCATGTTGATAACTATTATGGGATGGAAGGAACCAAACTATGTATTTTTCTCCACCAGACCCAAAATCAATCATGGAGTGAGATACTTATCACTTGGAGCCGCTTCAGATGCCAATAATAGAATAATGAATGTAGCCATATTCGAAGGGTATCTTCACGATCTACAGGATACCATCGCCAACATTTGGAGGATAACACTACAGGATGTTGCATACTATCAGGGCATAGCTAACTTCAATGCCACTCTACATGCGATGTGGATACAGGCACAAAAGGACCCCAACAAGAAATGGCTACAAATGCGCTATTGCATCATGGAAGGGGACATAGAAATGGTCATCAAGGATTGGGAGGATGAATGGAGGATTCCGGTCCTCACTCGAGACATACCTATTGGGGTAGAGGAAGAGGAGTTAGGGTAGGAACATACACATGCCAAGGAGATAGAGCAGGAACAAACACAACCCCAGGAAGTCACAGTGCCTAAGAAACCAAGGACAGACCAGACCAAACCAAAGAGGAAGAAAGGGGGGACATCCAAGACAAGAGTACAGACAGGGAAGAAGAATAATACACAAGCAGCCCATGTACAACAGAAACACGTCGAGGCAGCGCAGGGGACTACATCGAGTCCTAATCCATAAGATCCAAGACAAACTAAGAAGCCAACTACTCAGATGGGGGGTGCGTACAAGAAGATGAAGGCACATAGAACACCTCCAGAGTACATGATCACAGAGGATGATGCATAAATGCTAGCCCAAATGGTCCAGGATCGCACATTTGAGGATTTTGAGAATATTGTGTGACACAGGGACAAAATTGAAGAAGAGATGGAAGACAAGAGATGACTCCTCAAGTAGATCGGGGAAGCGTAGGAAACCGACAACAACATCAAAATGGACCCATCAGCGTCACAGATAGGGGGAAAACCTAAAGCAAGTGAGAAGGCTATAGTCCACAAAATACCATAGTTGAGTGCAATGTTTCATGTTACACCCAACATGCTACACATGGACAAGATCATGGGGTAGACACCCCTAAAGGACATGGCTCAATTGCATTTGGTATTTCCGTGGATACCAACCAAGGACCTATCTAAACTACAGGTCAGTGTTACACAGAAGTTACAGTCTCGTGCATGCACAGATACAGCTAAATTGTAGCAGGTAAAGGATAAACGGGATGAGCTGGAATCGGTATTCAAGCATGTCAAGATCAACACCACAAAAGAAAGGGAATGCGTGAAGGGACTAGAGAAAAAAGTGGTGGGAGCTTACAAGGAGATTCCAAAGACCGCGCAGAGGGATGAACTCACAGAAATAGAGAAGATTGATCATATTGCAGAGGAAATCGATCAAGATCAATAGGAGATCGAGAATCTTCTCCAGAATCTTACATCTACCACTCTACTGGAGGTCAGGGAGCAAAGGAATCAGGAGGAAACAAAACAGATATAGGAGATAGAATGACAGGTCTGCACAACAACCAACTTGTTCAAAAAAGCAACACATCTCTGGACAAAGCTAGAAGAGGATCAACAGGTCCAACAATGGGACCAGAAGGAAGAAAGGATAAGCGCAACTATCCAATACCTCAAGAAAAGGAAGAAGGCAATGTCAATCACAGAAATTGTCAAAGGGGCACAAGATATGAAGAGACTGCAAGAAGAACTCACCATTGCGCAGACGTAGAAAAATGAATGTTAATCTCAAATGGAACCACTCCAAGAGCGAGTAACAGAGTTCATTGCACAGTCAGAGAAAGCCAAGAAATATATGGCACAGACCCAGGAAGAGTGTGCAAGTTTGGTCAGCGACGGGATTGCAGTACAAAAATTGGACACACTCAAGGAGAAGACCGCGTAGGATCAAAAACAAGAAACGAAGATCAACAAGAAGTTCCAAATGATCATCAGGGAGATCAACGAAGCACACAAAGGTTAGGTGGCTCGGGACAAGCCACATATTATGTTGGGGTCCTGTTGGAAGTAGGCCAAAGTGGAAATAAAGGCTATTTTGGGAAGGAAGGCATGCACGAGGAAAGCGACAGCTGGAAGGAAGAGAAGCATGCATGCATGCATGGAATACCTAACAACATTAGGGTTAGGTTTTTTGTAATGCACTGTAATGGTTGATGAGCCAGAAATGTATAAATATAGATACCTAGGTCTCATAGAACAAGCAAGCAAGCAAGAGAGAAGAGGTAGATATAGAGGGTCTTAAGTAGGAGGCATGTTTTATAGCTAGTTGTAGTATTTTTCTATACGACCTATTTTTGTAAGTTATTGAGATGGAGAGGAGTAAGGAGGGTAGATATGTAGGGTTAGATCACAGGTTGAGGAGCCTGGTGCGATCTAGTCCACCTCATAATAGATCTCGACCCGTCTGAGAGGATTTGTAAAGCGTGTGGCGCTATAGTTTTGGAACTGCTATAATAAGAGAACTTAAGAGCCATATCTTTGTGGACGTCTCCCAGGAGGGGGTGAACCATGGTAAAACCTGTTTTATGTGATTGAATTCATATGTTTCCCTACTATTTTCTTAAGTAGATATTATTATGCTGAATGAATGATTTCATGATATTCCATGCATATTCGTGAATGAAAGTTTATTTCTTTAATAAGTTAAATAAAAATCTCAGGGCACACTTCTCATATCTCCACTCAATCCTTGACTGTAAACACTTGAGTACTGCAGTCACCCATTGAGACTATCTCAGGTGAGACAACACAGTGCACTTTGTGCGTTGCGTTGCCTTCTAGTTTACCAGGAGAGACGATAGTGTTAGAGGCTTTGTTGGAACCCTAGTAGACATGAACCCTGAGTCAATCATGATTTGTACATAAACTCAAATAAACTAAATAAACAGAGCCCAATAAACTAAATAAAATCACATTTTGGAACCAGTACTCGATTCCCCAAATCGATGACCTCCTTGATCAAATAATGGGGGCCAAATACTTCAATAATATTGATCTCAAGTTTGGCTACCACCAGGTCCCAATCGAACTGACAGATGTATGGAAGATTTCCTTCAAGTCAAAAGAAGGTCTTTTTGAATGGTTGGTCACACCCTTTGGTTTGAAAAATACTCCAACAACTTTTATGAGGATGATGGATGATATCCTACGACCTTTCACCAATAATGTTGTAGTGGTGTATCTGGATGACATCCTCATCTACAATAAGACTTGGTTGGAACACTTACAACATATTTAGCAGGTTCTACACACCCTGCGACAACACAAACTACATGCAAACTTGGAAAAATGCTCCTTCAACATGGACAGGGTCCATTACTTAGGCTACATCATTTATCATCATGGTCTGCATGTGGATCCAACCAAGATCCAGGTCATCCATGACTAGCCAGCCCCAACCACACTCACTGAGATTCAAAGCTTCTTGGGCCCTGCCAATTTCTATTGCAGGTTCGTGTTGGGATTCTCTCATATCACATGGGCCCTTAGCCAAGTAACTAGTGGTGGAGGTAATGAAAACTTTGTGTGGGGCCTATTCCAACAAAAATCCTTCGATGACTTGAAGCAGCGTTTGTGCTCATCCCTAGTACTTTCATTACCAGACCTACAACATCCCTTTGAGATCGATATAAATTCTTTAGACTATGTTGTGGGAATCGTTCTCACTGAACATAGCCACCTCCTGGAATATCATAGTGAGACATTATCAAATGTTGTCCATAAGTACCCTACTTATGACAAAAAAATGTACTCAATTCTGCAATCCTACCGCCAATGGAGAAATTAAATTCTTGGGAAGGAGACAACCATCCACACTGATCACAACCCACTATAGTTCATGTAGACCCAAGGAAAATTGCAGAATGACCTCCATCAGAAGTGGTCCACACACTTACATAAGTTCCACTTAAACATCAAGTATAAAACATGAAGTACAAACCAATTTGTTGATTGGTTCAACTGACCTCCAGTCATGGCACTCACCACGGTGCTAGAATATTGCAGCCACAATACCTCCAAATGGCCCCACCTCTATGAGACAGACCCTGACTTCTCCACCACCTACCAAATGTTGGGCGCAAACTCAGTGGTCGCTAATTTCCATCTTCAGGACAGGTTGTTATGCCTTTTGGGCCATCTCTGCATTCCATCAAGAGAGTGCGTGAAGATGATTTGGGAAACTCACTACAGTAGGGTGGCATGACACTTTGGCATCGAAAAGATGGTGGCAGTGTTGCAGAAACATTTCTATTGGACGAAAATTTGACAGGATGTCGGCAAGTACATCATGTCCTGCACTTCCTGCGCTATTTCCAAACTGAATAGTAAGAAATAGGGCTTATACACCCCTCTGCCTACTCCTGACAGGTCTTGGGAATCCATCTCAATGAACTACATTTCGGGCCTCCAGTCCACCAAGAGGGTAAATGACTGCATTTCTTTGGTTGTTGATCACTTTTCCAAGATGGTGATTATGGCCACCTGCAAGAAGAACATCACAGTCAAGGCCACTGCCAAGATCTTCTTTGAACAAGAATGGGTACATTTTGGGATCCCACAAACCATTGTCTCAGATTGGTATAGTCTGGTCCTCAACACATTCTGGTGGAGCCTCTGGTCAATATTGGATACCAAGCTCACCAAATCCACTGCTTTCCACCCCTAGAAAGATGGCTAAAATGAGGTCGTCAATCTGATGATCGTACATATCATGTGCATGTACAATTCCAAGAACCCCTGCACATGAGATGAGAGTATTCCCTATGTCTGGCATAGCTACAACCGAGCCCTACATAGCTCAACTGGACGCAACCCATTTCAGGTGGGGTTGGGATTCCAGCTATTGGGCCCCATGGATGTTGCACTACCCCTGGAGACACCTCAGTTGACTCGTATCCTACTCCACCAAAAGTTGGCAAAGCCACCCAATTCATTGAGCGGATCTAGCCCATCCGCCAACAGGTTCAGGATATTTTACAGAAGTCCAATGCCAAGTACAAGAAGTGTCGTGATCAACACCGGGTGCCACATAAGTTTCAGGTGGGTGACAAAGTTTTGTTTCACTTGCATAAATAATGCCTTACAGGGCCCCATCAGAAGCTTCACCCACTCTATTATGGGTCGTACACAATCACCAAGGCTATGGGTGAAAATTGTTTTGAGCATAACATTCCCCCTTTCCTTGGCCTGCATCTAGTGTTCACCGTGGCTCTCCTTCGACCATATTTCCCACCATTATTGGACACCTCAGAGATAGTAGAGAAGTTGACACCAATAGCGCTCAACCCTGACTACATGCAACAGGAATCCAATGATCATATTGTGGACACACAGATCAAGGTCACTCGACAACAAAGGATCCAACTTTATTGAGTTGTCAAAGCAGGGCCGCTTCTGCAATGAGGCAAGTGTCTCACCCGAGGCCAAATTCAATAGAAATTTTCTCATTTGATGGGGGGAATCAACACATTGGAGACCATTGATTCCTAATGGGGGAGGATTGATCCATATGGATTTCGGTGGCCTCCCACCTATTCCAACTGGTTCATTTTGGCAGTTTTCCAGTTTGGCAGTTTTTTCCTAATTTTTGGGTCCCTGACCTCTGGGGATGTTTTAAGGCCCTAAATAACATTTTTAGGAATCGCCACAGTTCAACTATAATCAAATTCAACTATGATGGAAACATGTGTATTCCTCAGATATACCTTTCCAACGAGCTATCATGCTCCTAAAACGAAGATCATATGCAAAAGTTATGACCCCGAGAAGTTGATGTACTAGCTTACCCCAACGGGGCCCACATGAAGTTTGGCGCTTCATCTCCTAGGGTTAGGTTTTTGGATGTCTAGGGTTTTGGAATTCATTCTTATTTTAAAAAATTCCTTCACAGCCTCATTGTAATCATCTTCTTGTGAATAAGCGCAGTCGTCACATCTGTTCTGAGAGATAAGCTGTCATCATTCCAACAAGCTTGTTTTCCACTGCATTTTACGGTTTTAGCTTATTTCCTTGTTGAATAGAAAACCATTTTTACTGTATCTATTTTATTTTGTGTTAATCATATTTTAATAATATGTATTCATTTCATTCTTCTCATAAAATCAGGATCAATCCAACACAATTATAAGGGAACCAAATATATGCACTAATTACTCACCATTCAAAGTTTGTTATGGTTTTCAGCCACTTGCAATATATGAGTTTCCAATTAGTCTTACAGCTCCTTCCAAGTCATATGATCAAAAGGAATAATAAAAATCCACTTATTCTTGTCAAAAATATCACATTACTCATTGTTAAATTCAAGGAAATGCTTCTTCATGCACAGAAAAAATATAAAGTCATTGAAGTCAAGCATAGAATTTGATAACATTTTCCAGTGGGAGATAAAGTCATGTTCTATTTAGACACACAACAAGTCAAGTAACAACAACATCACAATCTCAAAATTATAGACATTGAATGTATATTAACAAGTAGGAAAATGGAATAAATGCAATTAAGCTTTGTTTCATTCAATAAGTATTTCAATACCTTGTCATTATAGGAGCATCCTTTCCACTCTTACTTTGTATCCCACATTGTTGTACTTAGTAGTCCCATTGACCTATTTGTGGTCATTTATCTAACATTAATGAAAATATATTATCTTGCAACAAAACAATATGAAAATAGATTAGCCAACTCAATTTCATACAACCTCTTCTAGTTTTACGGTTTTTCCATCAATTTTGTCAAGATGTTCCATAATTGTGATTTTGAATATTCATAATTTTTTCATATCATTTAATTCTCCTAAGCCCATACAACCTTGAGAGCTATAACCTCACTTTGATACCATATTAAATGTCCCCATAAATATAAATACATTAATTTTTCACCCAACTGAGTAATTCTCAATAATGTTTAGCATGCATTTTTGTAATCTAAGAAAACTTATACCCAAATAATTTTTTTAGATAATCAACTTTGAAAAACTCAACAAACTATGAAATAAACTTGCCAAAATTGAAAATACCTTTTCTAACTAATAAATAACTCTACTCATTTTGAAATAACGCAGCTACAAATAATGATTTCACATTAGTATGAGGAAAAAATTTACTGGAATATTAATGTAACCAGATCAAAAGTATTGAGCAATATAATGTGCATTCAAGCATCATTTTTACTCACTTTTGATATGAACATGGATCATTCTTGTATTGTGATATATGTGGATAGACTCTCTTGAATACATGACAACCCATAAATACGAGCTTAAAATAAATACTGACAACAAAACATATCTTACTTTTAAAGAGAAGGTATTTTTTTTTTAAGTTAGGAAAATATATTGAAGCCTTCTAAAGTGTAAAAGTTACATTTGGCGGAACAGTATGAGAGACCATGGTAGCATCACCCTGGTGGGAAACCAATGCTTCCACATGGCCGTATAGTTCCCAATTGTCCATGCAGATAACAAAAACTGTAAAAAACGAAATTGTGCTAAGCCTAGAAGCTAGGATACAATGCAGGGATGGAACCCAGTAAATTAATCTATCTGGAAACATAAAAAAACCAGTTAAACCTGAGAACATTTGGATCATCCGGATCCAGGGTCTAGAATCTGTTCTTTCTATTGGTCGTGTGTAATATCCTTTTCTGGAATCCCTATGTCCATGGTGGTATGCTGGAGAGCATGAAGAAGAGACTCCGGTTGCTCCTCGCGATGAACTCGACATTCATCCCTGTGTAGCAAATTATTCATGTCTCCCTTGACATCCATCACTGAGATCTAGATGAAATCCATAGAATTCTTCAAATTCATGAGCCCCTCGCATTGAGAAAAATCCATAGGAGATGAAGGGGGTGGTGGAGAATCATAAGAAGAAGGGGGCGAGGTAGAAGAAGGGAAAGGGGAGGAGGAAGAAGAGAGAGCGACAGTCGGACTGGGGGGAGTAGAGGAAGGAGGGGGATAGGGTGGAGACTAGTGGATGGGCAATGACTCTGGGATGAGCTTAGGAGAAAAAACGAAGGTATTTCCAAATCTATCAAACCACTCGACTCTACATGAAAAAGGAGGGGACAAAGAAGAGAGTTATGGAGTGGTGGCATGGTCAGGAGGGAGTTCTATAGTGGAGGTGCATACAATATCCTAAGGAAATTTCTGAGGAGCTTTCCTACTACAACCTTGTGAGCCTCTTCCCCTCGCAGCATATCGTGTTGCTCCACTCTTTGATTTTCCTCACTATCACGACATCATGAAGAAGACCAGGAGAGGAGGGGAGGGAATGGACTAGAGGTAGAGTGGAAGGAAGAGCTTGAAGTGGAGGTGGAGCAGAGGGATATGCTCGAACCAGAGGCGAAGAGAATCTCGGACTGGTGTGTGACTGTGAGGAGAGAGATGTAGATGATGCAAATGAACCATGAGATTCACCGGAGTGGAACAAAAAATATCAATCTGGGGCCTGTGATGTGATTGGTTAGGAGGCCATCCCATATCATTTACCACCCCTATGAGCTGGAGCACCATCGCGTTAATTAGATTTGTGCATAAGTGAATGAGGGGGTATGTCAATCTGAGTATTGAATACATGGATTAAATGTTTTTAGTGAGTGTGGGATGCGATGGCATGTTGTTGAGAGGGATTTGTCTAGGTGTTTTCCCACCTGTCCATGCACATGTTGTTCTCATTGACACCCCATCCGGGGTTTAAAGAGAAGGTTTTTATAACAGGATGTGACATCATATTTTTTAAGGGTATATCTAATTTTCTAATTCCATTTTCTATTTCCAAAAATGTCAACTTGAGGAAATCGAATGCTCCTTTTTGGAAATATAGTGATGTACATCAAAGTGGTATTTATAAAAAGTATCATACCATTTTATAGGAAAATGAGTGGGACCTTAAACTGTCGAAACATGTTACTAAAAGTCTCTCTGAATTTTCCAAAACACAATGATAGTTCTCGTAATATGCATCATGCTTCCCTCAAACCATCACAACATTAGACATGTAGTTTAAATGAAAATAAAGGACAAAGGGAGAAATTACATGAAAAAATATTGCAGTAGTTGATTGTTCCTTCAAATATTGTTAATGGATATGACTAATGTTCAAAACCCTGTCATCACCCTATGGCCTCTTTGGAATTCTAATCCTTGGAGTTTTAAGTGCTAACAATGAACATTTGCATAATTAAAACATCAATATTTTAATTCCTCTCTTCACAACTCAACTTACCAATATATGCATACCACAACTCCCAAAATGACTTATCATCATGCATTGCTCATGATCAATGGTATTTTTTAGTCAAATGATTTTTTGAAATAACCCTTGTTTCCAGTCTTGAATACCAGTGATTCCACTTGAACCAATTGTACACTAAAGAAAGTCCCATGATATTTGATTCATATTTATCAATGATACTAATATCTCCTCTCATAATATGCACCAATGATTTAACAATGTCAAAACCCAAACCAATGACATCATGCTTCCTAGAAGTTAACTTATCATAAAAAAATCATAATTGTATTCACCAACTTTTCCTGAAGCTTCTCAAATGCATGTTCTTATATCATTTATTTATTTTTATTTTTATTTTTACATCACATATAAGTATTGACAATCTAGAGTTATTTTACAAATGGGATTAATAATACAACTTCTTTCATAGATCCACCCAATCAAGAAGGGAAACAAATAAAATTCCAGAAAATTCCAGAATGACAATACTGTAATTGAGGGTCATAAGAATATATAAGAGAAAGATGAAATTTTCTTAAAAAATATTCTACCCTATCTAGGACTCATATTACCTGCAAGCACAGGTGAATAAATGGAGAATATTCCAAAAATTGTCACAAAAGAATGAAATGATAAACTCGGGGCTCCCATCTCAGAAAAAGAACTCCAAGAAAATAGCCTTAAGGTTGAAACCCCTACACATGCACTTTATTTCAAGTCAACAAGATGGATTTGTGGCAGGAAGGCAATTTTTGTATAGTCAAATCCTAGTTCAAGAAACAACACAGTCCATCAAAGCCATGAGGGACTCAAAGATGCTACTGAATCTTGACTTATCCAAGGCCAATACAATGGAACTTCTTGAAGGATATATTACCATAAAATTCAAATTTCCTTGCCACTTCGATGATTGTATAATAGTGCTAATAAAAAATAAGGTCTTGGGTCTGTTCATAATTAACATAGATGATAGATATTATCACACTCCAATTGGTATACACTGTGAATTCCATATCATGTATTTGAACAACTAGAATATTACATTCCATTTTAATAATCAAAACAATCTCATGACAACAATATCATCACAAGGAATGTCACTCCAACAAGTAGATGTGCGATTATACATAATGAAACAAAGAAGAAAATGTAATCAGAATAAGGAAATGAGTTCAAATCTTGTGTAAATGTATTCAAGTACACAATGAATTAATTAATGATATAAATTTCATGAAAATAAATTCCTATAATTTAAAATTCTTCATGTTTTGTGAGAGATGAGGAAATGTGAAAATACGAAGATTTGTAGGCATTTACAGAGTAAGCATTACTTTCTATAGTTACACACCAATAATATCTAGGGATTTGTAGTTGACATTAATCAAAAAGATAAAATGCATTCTTTCGGTTTATAAGGTCACTCATATACTGATTAATACATTGGGGAAATGGAGGTTATCCTCTCCTTGTAACCTCACACATTACCAACTTGGGTAAGAGACAAGATGTAAGTACCGAGTGTATCTGACACAAACATAGAAGAAACTAAAAATCAAAACACTTCCTTGCAAGGGATAGGGAGACTGTTCGCTAGGAATACTAAACCATTATGAAAATATGTTCAATAAAAAAAACACCAGTATAAAAACGAACTAGAAACATAACTTCAAACAAAAAATTTATAAACCAATTTAGATATTTAACTTATATGTTGAAATTCCAAACCAACCACTAGTTGAGTGATTTGTTTCCACCCCACCATAGGCAAATTAATAGAAAACACCACCCCCTATCCAAGCTATGATACCACCAGAGAGAACCAAGGATAATTAATTTTCAAACTCAGACTCATTCAATTGTTTTCTTCTATAGATTTCTTGATGACAGAGAAACACTATGGCACCTACATACCCACCCCACACAATCGAAGGAGATTCTCTTTATTTGTTGTCCAGTTCCTCAGAAAATGACTCCTCCTCATTCTATTCAGTGTGTGCATAGAAGGTTCAAGATGTTGTATCAAGTTTCAATGAGTTCTCCATGGTTTCTTGGCTTTTTCTTAAGGATACCATCTTTCATTTATGGTTGGTTGGTCTATCATGGGTTTGGAATCCTTTACCCCAATGTATATCTTTCCCAAACTATTCCCTATCACTTTTTATAAACTCACCTTTATTCCCATTCTAATTTGTTTCATGCCTAATGGATAGAGAGTTCAAACTCAACTTCTCCTCCTAGATCCAAGAATGTAGGGGGGGGATTTACTAAAACTTAGGAGTTGTGGCTTAGATTGAGGAATTTATTTTCTTCACTCCACTTAACTCATTTTTGTTCTTGAAATTCAAAATTTCAATTGGGTGAGGGTTCAAGGTAGCATCTATAGATCATTTAGGCATAAACCTCCCCTTAGACCCCCTCACCTTCCCCCTATTGTGGTATTATATCCCCTATAGGTGCTCAAGCTCAGTTGATCATGGTATTCCTCTTTATTAACTACAATACAAAAATACCTACAATATTAACCATACCATGTTTTATCTGACCCATGGAATTAGTGTAGTAGAGTTGTAAAAAATCCATGAAAATTATTTAAGCATTTAATTACAAATAATTCCAAGAGTAAAATTCAGGATATTACAGATTTTAGAGAATTGGAGATGAGTTTGACTAGTTGCATGGAATGTTTGGGACTTAGATGTACTTATGAAGTGTATAGATGGAATCGGCCTCATATTGTAATGAAAACACTATGCAAGTTTGTGGATTTGTGCACGGTGATTGGGGGGAGTTCTTGCGTGGAGTTAGTGGCTTGGGAATGTGAAGGTCTGGGATAGTAGACTTGAACCATATGTGAAACCAAGAATACAGTTGGAAAGGTATGGTTGTTTTTTATTTCTTTCATTTCCTAAGTGTTTCAGTGAGTAATTTGAAGGGAATTCGAATGACTTGATGGTTCAAGTGTAATCTGGTTCTGTCATGAAATCCGACAAACTTTAGGGTGTCTCAAGTGGTGCAGATTCAAAGAAGTCATGTAGCAGTTTGGACATCTTGATTTGGGTGAATGTGAAGAGAGATTGGGGTGACCTACTTAGACAAGTCTTGTGATGGAATTAGGTATATTTGGGTGCATTTGTAGAGGTGACTTGATGAGTTCCCTAACTCTTTAATGAAGCACATTAGACACGTCACTGCGATGAAGCATACAATGAGGTCTAGATGTGCCAAGTTTAAGAGGATGGATGAGTTACCTTGGTGCATTGGTACCTCGGCCATATTTTTTGGGTCATGCAATGACTTGAAAATTACAACGATAGTGCCAGATTTGGGATGCTTGCAGGAGGTGCAAGGAAGTTCAAGTAAGTAGAGAAGTTAACCAAGAATTGTTGCAATCAACTTGAACGGGAAAAATGTAGACTCTGACTTCGATGGTTTTTCCTCTCCTTTGGCATGGGACATTGGATGAGGTAGAGCATAGCTTGGTGAGTTGCAGATGATTGTGTGATGACTTAGATATCTGGAGGGGTCATTGGTTGAGTTTGGAAGGAGTATTGGTTTGAACGTGCCTAAGGCATGGGAGTTCTTTGAGGTGACTTATTCTACTTGAATCACTTTGGATAATTTATTGAGAGTTTTTAGGAGTGTGGGTATGTTGGCCATACTCATCGCTTCTAGTGGGAAAATCCCCCCTTTAACTATACCAGGGTTTAAGATATAGGCAAAGCGAATGACCGTCTAAAAGTCAATCTAGTTTCTACTCTACCCCAAACATACCAAAACCAATGAAAAGAAAGAAATAAGAGAGAATATTGGTAAATGTACCTTTTATCCCACTTCTAGTAATGATCGCCTCAATCTATGTAGTTCCAATGACTACAAGTCTCCTCCCAAGGCTTACTTGCATCCAAAACTAGGAAAACAATGTAAGACTTGTCTAAACAGAGCCTAATAAAAAACATAAATAAAAATAGAATTTCTATCATAATTTCTTTTTGGTTCTATATTCAGCAAAATAATAATTCATGGTTCAACAAAATTCAAAATGAGTAGCATGATATAAATAACATATTGAATAACATATACAACATAGTAAAATAATGAACCATCATAACGATAATGAACATGCCATAATAATGAAAATAAATGCCTCTCAAGTGATGTTGTTCCCCAACTCAAGTAATTTTGTTCCCCAACTCTATCTGTCCAAGATGAATTTGAAGCTCTTCCCAAAACTGACTAACCTCCTAGCCAGCTAGGAACAACCTATCTAGCTCCCTAGCCCCAAGATTCCTTACGGTTTCCTGGCCCCCGACCCCAAAATTCCCAGCAATAGGTGCCCCCTGAGATAGTCCTTAAGAAAGCTCCTCAAGCAAGCAGCCAGTAAATCCAGAAATACATATCAAGTGTAAAATTGCCTCTATTCACCTTCTCCTTTTCTCATATGAAAATATTACCCCCCGCAAAAATCCAACAAGACCCTTTCCCGAGTCTTTTCCACTTGTCTTATCCTCCCTTCCCCATTATTCATCGCCTTATTCCCCCATTAAGTCGCAACCACCTTATCCCTCCATTAAGTGTCAACCACCTCATCCCCTTCATTAAGTGTCAACCACCTCATCCCCTTTTCATTAATGGGTCTATCTACTGATACACTAAGTCTCAAAATGAAAATTATTAATTTATTAAACCAATATTCCTTAAACAAATATTTAATCATGATAATTAATTAATAATTAGGGTTGTTACAAACAAGGACTACAAGCATGCTATTTGTGTTCATGAGTTAGGGTTATATACCAAATGCTACGTACAAATTAGATAAAATACACAAAACATAATCATTTGGGACAGGGAAAACAGATTCTTTTATTCATCAAACAAAAGACTGAAACTTACAATCTATGCCGGCCATTATTCTGTGACCCTGGTCTAGGCTCCTCTTTACAATGCTTCAACTGCACCTTCAATAGGCCTCTTCTCTCAATATTATGATCACCTCAAGGAAATGGAATGGATTGAATGGAAGGAGAAGGGGCTGAAGAGGGAATGCTGAGGCAATATCTCACAAAAGGTAGCAAAATCTTGGGCAAGGAAGGGAAGTGAAATTGGGCAGAATTTCATTGTTCTTATGCTTGGATTTGAAATGAGACCACAAAACCTCCTTTTATATGACAAAAGGTTGGTTATTCATATGGGTGATGGGATATAGCAGGTGAATTGGTTGGGAAAGCTCCAATAGCCCGTCAATTTAACCAAATTCCTTACAACTTTTTAATTTTTGCAACTTTTGCAAGCATACGTGGGTCGTTTAGTGTGCAACAAGCATATGTACGCAGGTTATAATGGTGCAACAAGCATATGTATGCGGGATGTAATGGTACAGGGCACGTACATGCTCTAAAAAATGGTTTTTAAGAAGATTTCCTCAGTAGTGCTTTGGAAAATATGCAAGTAAGAGGGCCAAGGACATGTATGAATGGATAGGGAATTTTAGGGCTATAAAAGATGCCCCTAATGTGTGAGGTTAGAAGAGAATATTATGTCCAAAATACATTACAATATCTTCATCAATGTACGAAATCGAGTGAGACCGGGACCATATTTCGGGTGGTGCCATCTGCAAAACAACAATTGTCTCTCTGAGGCGGTCATACCCATGCTCAAGGTGAACTAAACCATGGATTCCAATCAAATACACTACAGATCCATGTCATATAACTATATAAAGTGTATCCGCGAGAAATACACAACGAATCTACATCTCAAAATCAGTCGAAGATATACAAGTATAATATTCATCTTCAAGAATCTAGTGATCCATGTGGCTGGAGATGAGGTCTTCATAGCTCGAGCAACAAATTCAAAATATTCAAAAATTATGGAGTATAATGGGAGTGTATAACTCACTACCCTAAGGTCTTCGACAACTCGTCGGGAAAATACATGAGGATCTTGATGATTAAGTAGAGAACTTCATTGATTTCTAATCTGGACTTGACTGGACTCTTGGGAAGGCTGACTCATGAAGTTCAACAGACAAACTATCGAAATGCCGACTCAAGTTGAGTGAAAGTTCCCTTGGACAAAAGCATGAAAGATGATTAGACTCAGGAAGCATGACATTGACATAAGTTTGTGATGGAGGAGGAAAAGAAAACTCTCCATGTGTTTGGAAGAGTAACCAAATAGAGGAGGACACAAATCTATGTAGTTACAAAAACTTCCTAAGGTCATACTAGATCCCAATGCTTGAAAAACAAATGTAAGGATGTGATTTCTCCAAGGGAGACTCTCCGTGCTGCTGAAAAAATAATGAATATTTCTTATCCCCTCTTTTTGGAATATATGATTTTTTTGTCGTTTTCAAATTTTTAATATCTTGAAAAGAATAAAATAATTTTTGGCCCTTGATTAGGTTTTCTGGAAACGTTGGTCATGTTTGACCAATTTTGGGACTTCAACACATTGGTCGAAGACGGAGCACCAGGTGGAGCAGAGATCGTGGGATGTCGCCCCCTTTTGGGGGCTTTTTGGGTTTAGGTTTTATGTAAAGAGTATGGGATGTCGACCCATGGGTATTACCCATGCTTAGGTCCTTTTGTAATGTATAAATAGATATCTAGGCGATGTAAGAAACACACTAGATCTAATAGGTATGCGATGATAAGTGTTATATTATGATAAGTGCAAGTGATGTGAGAGGTTGGATCTATGTGATTGAGTTAACTCTTTGCATATTGGGTATTGAGAACTTGCAGGGATAAGTGCAAGTGATTGTAAGAAAGGCTCTGTGATGTGCCAAACTTGGGGAAGGAGGATCTGGCGAGGTGTGAGAATATTTCTTGTCCTATGCGAAGTGGGTTTTGATGCTCTGTACATGTGATCAGATTGAAAAAATATAATAAAGAAGACAAAGAGTTGGTGGATGTAGCCCCACTCTAGGGGTGAACCACATATATCCTGTGTTATGGTTGCTTTGTGTGATTGATGTGATTTATGCCTAGTGCTGTCATCTTTATGTATGTTAGATTCATTTGATATAATAGCTTAGTTCTTAGTAATGTGAATGAATGTTGGATCTGCTCTATTTATATGTGCTAAGTGCTTGGGTGTGTTAGATCTTGTTGAATACTATGTTGCTCTATAGTTAGGGTTTTAACTGCGATGTGAATAAGGTTTAAATGATAATGAATGTTAATTGCTAAGTGCTCTGTTAAGTAATGTGATCACACATTTGTGTCCCAGATAGGTTGTAGACGCTCGAGTCGTGCAACCCCCCTTCCTGTACCTCAGGTGAGACTTCATCTGCTTCGCAGGTGTTGTTGGAAGGGCTGGTAGTTAGGGTTTTATTGGTGCATTGTTGAAGCATTTGAACCCTGGGTCTGCCCCTGTGCCAACAAATGTTTACACTGCTGGGATATGAAACTGTGATTGTCGGGAACTGAAGAAAAGTGAAAGCTATGTGTATAGATATGTTGCTATAGTGTGCATTATTCTACTTGACATGTGAAGCTCTGTGCTAAGAAGAGAAGGCCGATCTGAAGAAAAGAGGTAAGATATTTAAGCTCTTTGCTCTAATAAAGGTAAGATAAGTGGATTTTTTTGCTTCGAAAGAATGGATCTAGGTATGTTTAATATATTTGGTCCTAGTCTGAAAACTAGGGCACAACTAGAAGAAAGAAGATATGATATGAATAGATTTGATAGAAATAGTAAAAGATATGTTATCCCTATGCATAGAAATTTTTTTTGGACTAACAAGTGGATGTAGGATCTTAGAAATAATATTTTGCAGGTCCATCACTGCGATCCCAGTGTGCAGTATAGGAAAGGTTGGGGATTGTTCAAGAGAAGGAGAGGATTGACTCTTTTTTATAGTTGTAGAAGACTGGGACATCTTGCTAAGGAATTCCCTGGTGGAGGTCCTATTTGTCTTTGTTGTAAATCCATGGGCCATGAAATTTTGGAATGCCCTAGAATGATTTCTAAATTTGAGAAGATGAACACGAGACAAGAAAACCCCGAGGAAGGTCACGAGACTAAGAATATGCTAAAGAACCAGAAAGAATCAAAGACTATCTTATTGCATATGAAAGAAACACTGAATGATCACAGAGACATTTGTTTATCAGATATCTTAAGAGAGAAAGAGTGCATAGAAGCAAGAATAAGATACTTCGACATAGAATGTGTATTGGATGCAGAAACACAGGTGAACATTATGAGGGAAAGTGCTTGGGAAATTTTATGTAAGCCTGCTATGGTTCCTTCACTAGGGGGAATAGGATTTTTGAAAGGAATGTTGATAACCCTAAGTGGAAGACTTTCCCATGTACGTATGAGTGCTCATGGAACATCGACAGAAGAATAATTCAAGGTCATTAAGTGTGCTGAGAACAACGCTCCTTTTTCACTTTTGTTAGGAAATACTTGGATTGAGAGAGATTAGATATGAAGGAAAGAAGAAGAGGAAGATACCTAAAATAAAAAGAAAGAATTAAGGGATTTCATGGCTAAGAGAATAGCGCGCTTAATAAAAGAACAAGAGGACAATTCGAAGCAATTGAGGAACAAAGACTTAGCTATCGAAGTTGAAAGAACGCAAGAAGACTTAGAGAACTTATCCATGCAGGAGAGTAGAGCACCTAATCCTGAAGTAGTAAGAGAAGAAGTATCATCCTCGAACCTTGTGAAATACCCTAAATAGTGAAAAGTTACTATGCCAAGAGGAGATATGAATAAGAATGGAAAGAGGAATCCAGAGACACAGATCATAGGAAAGAAAGCTAGAAAACTCAGTAAGAAGAAAGAAAAGCTAGAAAAATTACAAGAGGTTCTAGAGAGGACTTCGCAAAAGGAAGGCTTGCAGAACTTGAACCTTGCCGGAATAACAGAGCAACGCATATTGGAACTTCGCAATGGTGGAGCGATATGACTGTTGGAGGAATCTCGACCGTTAGACCGACACTTTAGAATGGCTAGAAACACAGTTATTGTCGGAACGTTCACCATTGGACCGTTGGGATTGTGCCATAATGGATGGAATTGTATTTTTCAAGGAATTCCTACCCGTTGGAAGAGTCCGTTATGACGTTGTTTGTTTATCTTGTTGAATGTTGCACCAAGGACACTTTCACGAATTGTGATTATCAGATCCCACAAAGAACTAGTTTCTTTCACACAACGCTTATTAAGATCTCGCCATCCGTTCTGCTACCTTGATTATTTGTTCACTGACCTAAGATATCAGATATCGAGCATGTATGTTAGGTGACTTTAGTGCAATAGAGAAATCTATCGAAGATATTATCTTATACCTCATGGCTGAGAAGGTCATGTCTGCAGAAGAACAAGCTTCGTCGACAAGAGGAGTGAAAGCATCCCCATCAACTGCACGTCGATCTGCGCCCTCCCAAACTATGATAGAGAAATGAACCAAGAATCATGATGACTTTGCAAATGAGAAGCTCATCCCATCAATCTTGCCTGACTACATCCTGCCTCTTGTTGGCACGGTGAGTCGTGACATTGTCCCGAGGGAATTTGACTATAGATTTATCACTACATACCTCTCGAAGGGGATATGCGCAATAGGACCATAGTTGGAGAGAATCATGATGCTTAAGATCAGTGACTTCAACTTGGGAGATCACAAAAACTATGGAATACTCGCACCACAAAATTACTTGACCAACACAACGGGGAATAAGTCCATGATAATCCCCCAGTCGCAGACTATGGACATCGCAAGGTCCACCATTCTTAATGTAATGAAGTTACCACACTTCGAAAGACATCAGGAGGTTAACGCATGCATTAAACTCTTATTTTTCATGCTTCCATGGTGGTTACCTATGGTTGGACAGACACATCAGAGTAGATCCGACGTTGATCCACCGGATCACTGGATTGAGCTTGCAAGGACCAAACCCACAAGACTCTTACCCAGGGAAGGCTGTAGATCGCGCCCTAGCATAGACAACAAAAGACACCTATGGCGATGTGGAAAATTGGAAGCGGGGCTATAAGGTAGCCTCCATCCAGAATGGCGCAGTGCGCCTAGCTTGCTAGTTGATCACTAGTAAGTTTGTCAGGAAGAATAGGCCAACACAGGTCACAGGGTTTGTCGTCGACCTCGCAGGAAAATGTGTTGAAGAGCTTCAAATGAACTGGGAAAGCTACCTTGTCAACCAGTTAGAGAAATATTGTTGCAAAGCTGAGGATCAGGGCTATGAGTTTCATTTCAGTTGGCTACTGATTCTCATTGCCTTTATTGCTTGGGAGATGCCGGAAGGAGCGACCTTCCCTGAAATTGAGCCGTGAGAACCACTAGCTGCGAAGTTCACTATGCTCTGGTATTCAAGAAACATGGAAAGACAATGATGGTCAAATGAGGTGTTCCAGACCTATTATCTACAGCTGAATAGGGCCATTCCATATTTCCCTCGCATGATGTCGAATACCCTGCACAGGTTCAAGCCACTTGTGAAGTTCTATGAAAATAGGAATTTCATTTATATCACTACGCGCGGAGACGAACACAAAGAAGAGCTCCAGTCCTATTAAAAAATAACAGAGGAGGACATGGAATAAATAACCAAGGAATGGCCTGCAGAGTTCCTTGTACTAGTTGACCAGGAAGAACTCTCTGACCCTGACCTCATCGGAAGACCTATGGTCACTCGCGAAGAATATGATGCACCCAACAGTAACGGGAATAAAAAGAAGGAAGAGGTACAGGAATTGAGGAGCACATCAAAGGAAACTACAACAGATTCACCTAAAGGGGGAGGAGGTGACAAAGTAGATAAAGAAGAGGATGAAGGGGAAGAAGACAAGATGAAGCAGGGTGAAGTAACACTGCCTAAATATCCCCTGATAGAGACATAAAAATCCAAGAAAATAAAGGGTTCCCCAACGAAACCTTCATCGTAGAAGAATTCAAAAGCCAATAAACCTCCATTCCACACTATGCTCATGGTGGATGACATTGACCTTATCATTTTCTCTGTATCATATACCTCAGAGGACATCTTGTAGTGAAGCGAAGCCAAATAGGAGACAATGTTTGACAGGATCGAGGTAGAGCTCAAAGGGGTATAACAAGCTCTGCATATCCAAAAGGAGAAAGAACAACTTCTCGCGGAGAAGATGGGAGTTAAAGAAGAAATCACCAGATCACTTCGCTCTGTGATGGTCCTAACACATATGGAAGAAGACACCGCTCAGAGCCAGGTGGGGAAGCTCGGTGAAGCCATTCAGCAACTCCAAGAAAGAGTGGAAGAATTGGAACTACAAGCCATTCGAAGCACTCCGCAGGAAGTGTGAGACTAGAGGGAAGAAACAACCAAGAGCGCAGTTGAGAGAATCAAGACATTGGCCTTAGAATGTAAACAATTAAGCAGTCAAAGTGCACAAACCTATGGGCGCCTTGCAGAAGACCCAGAACTACAGGCATTGGAGTCACAACTCCAGGAGGCAAAGAAATAGGCAACAACAGTGCAAGCCCAGTTGAAGCTACTATCATCGGTCGAGAGGATGAAAAGTTCACAAGAACAATGCACCATTCAACAATAGGTCCATGCCATCCAGATTAAAGTCATGGAAGTGAACCAGAGGCTCCAGCCAGTGTAGGATGAAGCTTTCACACTTTTTGACGAGATTGAAGGACAAGGTGCATAGCTAGAACAAGTAGTCACCACGGTAGAACAACACTTGGAGGGACCGGTGATTGAGAAAATTATTCAAGAGTTTTTCAAGCAAGAGGCTCTGGCAAAGCAATGGGTCGAGGCAGATCGATATAAGCTCGAGGCCTTCGATGTAGATTTACACAGATCAAAGTGATTCGGGATGAGTCACAAGTGAGTGTTGGGGGCCTGTTGGCCCTTGACCAGGTTTTGTGGAAACGCTGGTCATGTTTGACCAATTTTGGGACTTCAAAAGGCTGGTCGAAGATGAAGCACCAGGCGAAGTGAATATCGCGGTATCTCGCCCCCTTTTGCGGGATTTTTGGGTTTAGGTTTTATTTAACGGGTATGGGATGTTGGCCCATGGGTCTTACCCATGATTAGGCCATTTTGTAATGTATAAATAGATATCTAAGCGATGTAAGAAACACACTAGATCTAAGAGGGATGCAGTGCTAGGTGTTGTATTGTGATAAGTGCAAGTGATGTGAGCGGTTGGATCTATGTGATTGAGTTAGCTACGTGCATATTGTGTATTGAGAACTTGCATGGCTAAGTGAAAGTGATTGTAAGAAAGGCTCTGTGCTGTGACAAACTTGGGGAAGGAGGATCTTGTGAGGTGTGTGATGATCTCCTATCCTATGCAGACTGGGTTTTGGTGCTCTGTGCATGTATGGATATTGACAAAAGATAATAAATACGACGAAGAGTTGGTGGATGTAGCCCCACGCTGGGGGTGAACCATGTATATCCTGTGTTATGGTTTCTTTGTGTGATTGATGTGATTTATGCTTAGTGTTGTCATCTTTATGTATGTTAGATGTTTATATGATATCTTAATTCTTAGTAATGTGAATGAATGCTCGATCTTCTCTATTTCTATGTGCTAAGTGCTTGGGTGTGTTAGATCTTGTTGAATACTGCACTGCTATGTAATTGGGGTTTTACCTGCGATGTGAATAAGCGTTAAATGCTAATGAATGTTAACTGCTAAGTGCTCTATTAAGTACTATGATCACAGATATATGTCCCAGCTAGGTTGTATATGCTTGAGTCCTGCAACCCCCCCTGCCTCTACCTCGGGTGAGACTTCATCTTCTTCGCAGGTGTTGTCGAAAGGGCTGGAAGTTAGGGTTTTTTTGGTGCATTGTTGAAGAATTTGAACCCTGGATCTACCCTTGTTCCAACAATAATGCTACGTTACAAAGGAGGAACGTGTTTTGCAAGAAAGAATACTATTTCAAAGTGCATGGAACATACTAATGCTCAGAGAAAGGATACATGTGTAGAAAAAGGACACTCGGGGAAAATTCCTCCATGGGTCAAGGTGTCGAGTCGCAGAGGCAAGAAGTGATAAAAGGCTTGTGTATAAGGAATTCTTCAAAGGTTCAGTTGAGAGAAACATGAAGCGGAAATTAGGCCAAAGACGTAAATATGAGACCCATAATGAGATTAAGCAAGACACACTGAGACCCCTTCTATGTAATTTTAACGAGCCCAGAGAAGGTAAGCTCAATAGTTTTCTCATGTTTAGAGAGTTTGAAAAAACACAAAAGAAGACTCCAGGAAGTACCTTTTTTGGAGATAGTCTAGTCGGTTCGAAAAAGGGTTAAACTTGCACCTAAAATACGTCTATTCAAAACCATTTTAACGAGTGTGACAAAGACAAGATCACTTGACAATATTTTCAATTTTAAGGAGCCTGAAAAGAGCTTAACTATGGACGCACAACTTTTTTCTGAGTTTAGTCTCCTTAGCCCGAAAAAAGTATAAAATTAATAGAGGAGAACTCTCTCGACGAGATGAATCTCCCGAGGCATACCTTTTTCTATATAATCTACAGGCTGGAAAAAGTGTTAAACTCATGCCAGTAGATGTTCTTCTGGACCAATTTAACGAGTGTGAAGGAACAAGGTCACTCGGGGATATTTTCAATTTTAGGAAGTCTGAAAAGAGCTTAACTATAGAGTCCAGGGGGGTTCCTTTTTCATAAGAAATATTCAATGCCCGAAAAAGGTGATAAACCAAAACCAAGGAGAATGTTGATTTTTCGAATATTTAGTCCCTCAGGCCTTAAAATGGGTTAAACTTATGCCCGAGAATACTCTTCTAGTGAAACGAAGTTCCTATACCATACCTTTATTCATGACATTAGCCATCCAGACCGAAAAATGGGTAAACTACAGTTGGAAAGATGTTCCTTCAAGTTTGAGTTCATCAAGCATGAAGGGCAACAAGATTGCTCAACAATATTTTCATTTTTAGAGAGTCTGAAAAGGGATTAAAGAAGACTCCATGGGGATAATTTTCTCAGTTGATCCAAACAATATCGAAAATAATAAACACATCCTCGTTGGATGTTACTTTTGAATTTTAAAGTGAGCTTGAAAGACAACAAATCGTGCTCATTAGGGAGTCCCGAGGGTAAGGCCAAGAATGATGATGCATCAAATGAATTAGGATTTATCTCGTAATCATGATAGGACTAACAAGGACTCCCAATCCTATATTCATTACTAGCAACATGGATACCAAAATGAAAGAAGGATCTATCTAGGGCATCCATGTAAAGGTAGGCTCTACCACCTAATTACGACACTTCTAGAGCAACAATGAAGGTTCTGTGTCGCACTTTGGTGGGGTCGATCCTATGGAAAATCGAAAAATACATAAATATGCAAAAAGTGGAAATGAAATCCTAAATTATATGCACAAATATGGAAAAATGACTTTTACCAAAGGATACCCCAAAAGTGACCCATCACAAAAATTACCAAACCAAAAGAAAAACAGTATCGGAATGATCAATAAGAAACTCAGAAGTGGAATCAAGTAATTGCCAAGCCAGGAAAAAATACAAAGGGGGTCAAAAGGGGGTAAAAAGGGCCAAAAATGTCTATAAATAGAAGTTGACAACTCATTTTTACCATTGCAATGTGAAAATCAACCAAAATGTGAAAAGACCCCTTTGCTAAAAGAGTATATTTCGGGAGCTTCAGTGGACGAAATGACCTTCTGCTTGGATGAAGTAAGTACAAACTACTCCCTCTTGCAATTCAATTCATCCTTTATGTATTAGTTTTAGGTTTTGAGGGGGTGCGCTCTTGTAAAATGAGTGGCCCTACGTGTACGTGGGCTGTCCAAGGCCACCCATGTATGTACTCGGGAAGGAAACCACTAGCCCACGTACATACATGACTATGTATGAAACAACCCACGTACACCTTAAAAGACTTTGAAAAAATTAAATGAAAGTATTGACTCCCCTCCTTTTTTCTATGAAACAGGGTGTATGTTCATTGGAGGGAGAGGGAGCATGGGGACATTGATATTTTCTTCAAAGAGGAACCTATAGTCATCGCCACACTAAAATAGTGTGGGTTATGGAAGTTCTTCCAGTGTTCGTTCACGAGGGTAGAACCTAGGCTGCTCAATGCTCTTGTGGATTATTGGGATCCTGATGCAGAGGCCTTTATTATAGAGGGTAAATTGTTGACCCCAACTACGGAGGATATATACTTCTTTACTGGCCTTTCGAGGAGAGGGGAACTAGCTAAATTTGAGGACATTTTCTTTGGGGCCCTTTGACATCGAGGATTACATTTTCATGTACTGTGAGGATGACACTGAGAAGGTAGGTTATCAGGTGTCAATCCACAATATCACTAGCCCATCTCTGCATGTGATCTTATTGTTGATCATATGGATTACTGGATCCGCATCCCTTCACCATGCCTCCTGGGCACACATGCATTGTGCCATTCAGTGTTTGGAGGGAAATTTTTTTTACTGGAGTACGACCATGCAGATATGCATGAAGAGACAACTTACAGAGTTTCAACGGCGTACCAAAAATAAAATAGGGTTCGGTACCATTTTTTTCTCCTTCTTCTTCGAGAGGGTTCCCAGTCTCAGTCTAAGAGAGATGGTACCGGGGCATGTATCCTCCTTCCCAACAATATGCAAGTGGGTAGCATTGCTACCTCGACAAGGTGGAGGGAGGACCATAGAGGCTTTCCATGATAAATTCTTTGACTGGTGGGCATGACATATACCGGTGATAAAGTATTACCCTTATGCCAGGATCAACTTCACCAGAGATCCGTACATTCCTGCACCTCCCGGCAAGGAGTGAGGTGAGATAGGTAACATATTTTTAAATTTATTTAATTTTTAATATTTTTTTTATATATATCCTTTTTATGTGTGTATATAGTACTGACTTGTGTATCTTTTATGTACATATGTGGGGCCTGTGCGATTGATGGACTTCACTAGGACTCGGTGACATCCTCTACCAGAGGTAGGACCAGTAGCAGCTGAATGACCAGTAGCTATAGGGGGACCCCCAACTGGAGAGTCTGACAGAGTTCTAAGACAAGTGGAGTGCAACCTCACTACGCTCACTTGTTTTGTACCTATGGCTGAGATCGAGGATCTCCCACCTTCTATGCAGCCTCATGTAGTAGGGGTGCCTCAGACTTGGGTTCAGTTGTTCTGACATTTGGCCAACGTCATTGTACACTATGGAAGGGACAATAGGCCCCATTCTTAGATAGTACATACCATTGATGTGTCAAGGGAACCTTTTTCATATGTATTTTTTGAGGACATAATCCCAACAATGTATACTGAACACTTTTTAGGCATTCATGCCCACCTATGTACTCATGAAACTTTTTAGAGATATATATATTTACATATTTTTTGTCTTATGGATGACATTTTTTACAAATGTATTTACATGTGTATGTGTGTGTGTGTGTGTTTTTATGTGTGTGCAACATGCCAATCTAAAATTTGATTAGCTAGAGTATTTGTTAGATGCTTAAATCTCCTAGGAACATGGATATACGTAATGTAATCGAAATAAATTTCTAAGAGATGTACCCTAAGGAATCGTCGGTGCAGAGTGGGATCATAAATGTGGTAAATACCATTTAACTGGGACACAACCAACTAAGCATATGGGTAGACCTGGAGGTGAGAAATTCCATGTGACAAAGTGTCATGAAGCAATTCTATCACTGCACTATATTCGACAACATTGTTTGTGGTGTCGCCTAGACAAATACCTCTGAAAGATAGAAACTAGCCTCTAGGTGTGAAAATCACCCAAGTTGCGGAAGCAAGCCTCCAAGTGTGTTGGCTAGTACCGTCCATGAACAAAAAATACAACTCTGATTCACTTGACATCTACGACAGTGAAAAAGAAGACAAAAATAACTACACATCCACACAAAAAAACGATAAAGAATGTATAAGAAACTATACATATGTACAAGAAGTCACCCAAGTGACCAACCTAAGAGTATTAATTCTTGAGGTGGAGCCCATTTCTAGGCTCCGCCAAGGCATTTTCTTCAAAATCAACCAAACGGTAAGCACCCTTCTTCAAGACCTCTTTCACAATGAACGGTTCGAGCCACACGAGTTTGTATTGACACTTGACTCATTTATTATGAGCCTCATTGGCTAAGGCTGCATCACGACGTTGCTCATCGAGATGCTCGAGATATAGTAGGCGTTCCTCAAGTGGTGAGGTGTCCGACAATAATTCCACTGCCAACTTTAAATAAGTAATCTGACACTCAATAGGTAATACTACTTCCATCCCGTATACAAGTTGAAAAGGTGAAAAACCCATGGAAGTCTTCACAAATGTTCGGTAGGCCCACAACGTTGAGTACAACATCAAATTCCAATTTGACCTGGAAGATTAATTGTTAGCTGAAGAATAGTCTTGAGAGAGTTATTAACAGCTTCAACCGACCATTCTCTTGTGGGTAAAAGGTGACGAATGATCTTGTTTGAACCTGAGCTTTGATGTTAACTCATTCATCTTTTTTTTTTTGGAAGTGACTTCCATGTTCAGTGACAATATCCTTTGGGATACCGAACCTTGATACTATCTGATTAAAGATGAAAAGAGTCGTAGTTTCTCAATCATTACTAAACATTGGCATAGCTTCGACCCACTTTCTAAAGAAGTCTACTGCTACAATGATGTAATGATGCCCCCTGGATGAGCTCAGGTGACATGTAGTGAAATCAATCACCCACTTGGTGAAAGTACCAACAACAATGACAGGAAACATAGGAGCAGGATGTGCCCGCATATTTCGATAGAATATCTGGCATGGGTGGCACTTCTTGACCACCTCAACACAATCCTTGATTAACGAGGGCCAGAAGTAACCTGCATGTAGAATATTTTGGGTTGTTTCCAACCTAGAAAAATGACCACCAAATGCTCCAGTGTGACATTCATTCAAAACGATCCCTGCTTCTTCATGGATAAGGCATCGATGAAGAATGCAATCCATGCCTCGATGATACAAAGTGTCATCGAGTATAATATAGTTTCAATCCTGATGTCATATTCGTCGACACTCATCACATGAAGCAGAAGTGGGGAACTTCAAAGTCTGGAGATAGACTAGTATATGTCCATACTAGGGGTCTGATGATGCAATTAGAAAAATATCTCCCTTAATAGGTGACTCTATGGGCATGATATCACTAGACTCGACTGAAAGTTCCAAAATGAGTTTGGAAAAGATCAACGACTTTTTGGATTTCATAGAAACAAAATCCAAGTCAAATTCCTATAATATGACTATCCATATGCTAATATTTCTGCCAATGACCCATCATGTTAACACGTTTTGGAAAGGGTTGATGATGACAATAACAATGGTCTTGTGAAGCAGAATGTAGTGACGAAACCATTGGACAACATGTACGGCTTCCAAAGCAAGTTTCTCAACGTGAGAATAGTTGAGTTCCGACCCAACCAAGCCTCAGATAAGGTAATATATAATTTTTTCTTCGAGAAGATCACTTCTTGGACCAAGACCATGCTAATGGTCGACTCCACAACAACCAAATACAACAAGAAATCTATGTTATAATCAAGAGGTCGGAGTAGAGAGGTAGACATCAGGGTGCATTTCAATGCTTCAAAGGAGCATTGAACAACTTCATCCCAATAAAATGTGTTAGAACCCTATATAATAGGGAATCAGTGTTCTGAATAATATTTATATTTTTCAGGAATATGTGTTTGCTCAGGACTCATGGTGAAGGCAGCAGAAAGTGCTCGACACTCACCAAGCATAAAATGAGTACCTTCGCACGAGTTTCAAGGCGCAATTCCGGTGCATTTTTAGCACAAAATTGTGAAGTGGTTTGAAATGGAAAATTTGACTCTTGGGGGTAAATGAAAATTTGGGTTTATTATCCTAATTTGGGTTTTTATAATTTATGTTTGGTGAATTTAGCAAAAATTTGGCTCCTCGGCCTTTGCCTTTATATAGAGTTTTGTGCAAAAATTTGACAATATTTTTAGCAAAAAATTATATTGGCCTAGGGACAACCCTCCGAATACTCAACACCGAGGATAAGTACCATGTCATGCACCAACAAAAAACACACAAGCAAGCGCCAGCGCCAACACCAAACGCCAAAGCCCAAGCCTTGGGCTCACTTCATCGACACAACGTGCGACTGTTGGCTCATATAAACGCCACATGTTCAAGTTATCGCATGTATGTGGGATTAACTCCCAAAACTTCAAAAATAAAAAACACAAAGTATGCGATGAGAACACCTAGGTACCAATAGAGGAAAGTGCCAACTGTCGGGTTTAGCAGGTGTATCGTGTCAAAGTTCAGCCAGATAAAAAATGCAGTAAAGTTTGGGTTCATTTTTTTGCTGGTCAGGGTGGAATCTCCCTAGTTTTTTAAAATGGGGCAAGAGCCTAATGATCAATATGCGGTTTTGAAGGGTTCAATTGATTCAAGTGCAGTTGTTCCTTCCAAAAATGCCAAATACTCTTATACAAGAGACTTCCTATTATCCTTCACTAAATTGGACAATTTCAATAATCAGCCAAGTGGACTTGATCCTCAGATTCTAAGAAATCATGTCGTGGAAGGTGTAAATACAACACCATCATCTTCAACAAGAGGCTTGATTCGCAGAGACAGTGATGGAAGTGGAGAAACCCTTTCAAAATATTCTGGAATGGTGAAGAGCTCTAGGTAACCCAGGGGGGTGTTATGCTTACTCAAGGTTCTAAACAGAGTGATCAAGATGGGAACATAGACCAGGAGGCAATGACAAAGAAAGGGATCAACCTCGGCATGATCGGGATGTGCTAGAACAAGACTCTAGAAGGCGGCTTCATGGTAGTGACCATCTCACCCGGCATGGAATGCCTTTCGAACATGATGGCCTTTTAGGAAGTGGGGCTGGTCCAAGATCATCCAGGTCATCAGGAGGATCTATCATCCCAAATACACGGGGACATGATCGACATCATTCTGGTCGAACAAATCAAGCAAATGATGCATATCAACCACTTCGTTCATCTAAGGTTGGTACTCATTCATGATCAGAGATGACAGACTTCTATAATGATGAAACTTTTGGTACTGATGAGTTATCCAATCAAGAAAAATTGAACAGGAGAGAAAAAGAAGAGATTCTTTTGAGCTGTTGAGGAAGGAACAACAAAAGGTTCTTCAGGAGAAACAAAAACTTAATTCTCAGAAGCAAGTTGAACATCATGCATGTCAATCGGGAAATACTTCTAATATGAAGTATGATGAACAATTTCTTCTGGAGGATGTGGAGAAAGTAGAAGATCACTCAGCTATTCTCCCTCTACCAAGTGAATCGAGATATTCTGCATCTACCAAAGCTACTTTGCCTATAGTTTCAATTCCTACAGCACTAAGACCTTTGGTACCTCCAGGATTTTCCAAAATTTTGCTTGAAAAAAGTATTTCTGTGAAAGCTACAAATAAAGTTGCATCAGAGGTTGTTAATACTGAAATGGCCAAAGTTTGCAGTGATTCTACCAAATATAATACCCCTTTGGATAGAAAAGGAAACATCAAGACAAAAAACTAATCATGACGAAAGAGCTGATTCTAGAGCAGTTCAAAATTCTCAGTTTAAAGGCAAATCAGTGTCAAAGAGACCGCATAGTTCGTTTGGAAACTTATTTTATAATTTGTTTTCTAGTTGAAGATAGCCATAGACATAAAATAGTAGATTGGATTCATACTATCAACAACTCATACATATGGAAAATAGGGAGTTCATCTACAGAAGACACCTGGCAATGACAAAATTGGCAAAGAGAAACAGATCCACGATTTGAGGCAGATCCAGAATGATCATCTCCAGAATCTGAGGCAACGTTTAGATGGAGGTGGCAGAGATTTCCTATAATCCGAGCAAAGGTTTAAACATGATTTCTCTCATTTAGAAGAGAACTCGTGACATCAAGAAGCAAAAATGACAGATGGTCCAGATTTCAGGCAAGATCGACTAGCAAACTCAGAAATTCGAGACACCTATTCCAACCACTCTGACTCAGTTGATTTTTATACGATTTGATTTGATTTTCTTTCCAAAAAACTAGAAAAATATGTATATTGTTTAAACACAGACTTGGTAATGGGAGACCATATGCGACAGGTGTCAAAAGCATTGTAACTGTTATCTATTTTTAGAAAACAGAGGCAGAGCGCGAGTCCTGGGAAGGATGAGAAATTTTTATTATTTATGCAGATGTAAAAGGCAGAAAGAGGGTTCGACTGGGCTGAGAGGAGAGGGTTTAGACCTGTGCGAGAGGTTTCGACCTGGATTTTTAATTTTCTTTGCTAGAGCTGAGGGCTGTGCTTGGCTAGAAAACTTCTTTCTATAATTTTAAATGATCAATCAATGATGGACATGCTATTTTTGCTACAGGATTCTTGTGTGGATGTATTGGTGGTGTTTTTTCTCTGTTAAAGTATTTTCCTGTCCTCTTTACATTTGTTTTCAATTTCTTATTATCATAAGAAGAGTAATAGAGAAGAATTTATCAGCAGATACTCTGCATATGATCTTGTGATAATCTTTATGTTTTCTTCTGAAAGCCCAGTTTAGGAATTCTTAGCTGCTCCTTTGCCTGGATTTTTCCTCCCCCTTTTCTTCCTCAAATCGACATCATCAAAACTTATTTCGATCCAATATTTCCGCTACCTTGCCCTGTGTAAGAGCTTTGTCCATATCTGAGAATGAAACACATGTTAAAGAGCAGACCCCACTTTCCCAATGGCCCTCCTTGCTGTCCCAAAACGACCATTTAAAAACCCCCAACCCCATACTTTCATTACGTTTATAGCTAGCCTAACATCTGTCCTATTCCATACTAAGTTAATTCAGAAAGAGAGATCCCTCTCCAAGTCTTGGAGGGATACATCCAAGACTCAAACTGGTTTGAGGTTACCTCTGTGATTGCCTCCACAGCCTTAGGCAAATTACAGAGCGCTAACAGAATGGAACCCCTTTTTTCAAGAGACACATAAACCCTTTAGTGATCTTGACGTAATTCACGAAAAAATGCTAAAGAAAAATTGCTTTCCCCTGTAAGCTTTGAAGATGGGGTATCATGCACAGGGGAGGAAATTGAACTGTCAACTCAACCTTGAGAGGATCAACCATGATCCATGTTGTCGATACAATAAAACCTAAAATATGACCTGACGTCATGCATAAACTGCACTTATTAGGATTCAAGTGAATCTGATAGTAGTGACATCATTCAAATATTAGTCGAAGATGGGAAGGATGAAAACATCTCTTGCGAGAGCGTGATGTTATATCATGAAGATACACCTCGACTATGTGTCTAAGATTGCGAAAAGAAAATGACATGGCCCTTTGAAAGGTAGCTCCAACATTCTTCAGGCCAAAAGGCATCTTACGATAGGCGAATTTCCCCCACAGAGAAATAAAATTTGTTTTATGTTGGTCCTTGGGTTTGATTTGAATCTGATTGTATCCTGAGAAACCATCCATGAATGAAAATACCTCGCAACTAGGGGAATCATCGACGATCTGATCAATGAACAGGGTAGAAAATTTTTATTTCGTAAAGGCCTTATTCAAATCACGGAAGTCCATACACACGTGAATCATGCCCTTTTTTTGTTAACCAGAACCAGGTTTTACACCCATTCTGTCAACTGTATAGAGTATATTAAATCAGATTTGAGATTTTTTTCTACTTTTTCCTTGATTGTTGTCACTTTTCGAGGATTTATCAGACGAATATTTGGTCAGACCGACTTGGTATCAGATAAGTCGTAATTTAATGCTCAAAAATTTGTTGTTCAATGCCTGGAATTTCCTCGTCAGACCAGGAAAAAACATCGTAAAACTCCTTGAATAACTCAGTGTAAGTTCAAATCTCTTTGGGGGAGAAATCTGCTCCGACGAAAACATTCTCCACAATGCCAAGGGTTTTGTATATATCGATTGGAATCGTTGTAGAAGTTATTTCCATGTTACCCTTGGCGTAAACTTTGTGTGTAGCCAGAGGATTGACAGGACAAGAATTATCTCCATTCACGTTCGAAAAATATTATCCCGCCTCTATTCTCCTTAACTTGGGAAGCAAGTAATATCTATGATGTAGATCATCCCAAGGTTTTTCAGACCAGTCATTGCCTTGAGAATCACCTCATTAGAGGGAAATACCAAGTCTAAAGGATATTGAGTGGTAAGAGAAGATTGAGCCCAAATAGGCTCAATAAACGGATCTAACTCCTATGGGGGAGCCAGATTAGGGTTGGTCGAAGTTTGTTGGAAAATGTTGTATGCAACCTCGGTCGTAGACAAGGGAATGGCCATGTTGGGATGCCCTGTCCATTCCATCAAGGCTAATGGGGAAGGTAAATTACATGGATCATTAAATTATCTCATTCGAAATGAAAACACTTTCATAATTGCATCCCTCAATTGGTCGGGAATAATCGATATAAGCTTTACATCGCCCAAAGGTGGAGGGTAATCAAAATTTCCCATCAACGATGGAAACAAACCAGGAACTAAGTTGACAATGTTGGGCTACGGGCTATCAATCATCGGGACTGTGGAATCTCCCGATGAATGGTCAGGACGAGAGAAGGACAACTGGTCAATGGTCACAATCTGACCCTAGTGCGAAAAACACAAGACCCAAAAAACTGTAGCAACCACTGCATGCATCGCATAATTGAAAATCCTTCCTAACAATAGGTTGTAGTCGAGAGGCGTATCGACCAATTCAACTTCGACACACAAAATTTTACCTCCGAACTACATGGGGAAGAAAGGAATAATTATGTGTGGTCTAATCGACTGATCGTCAAACATCATAAGAAAAGTAGGTGAGGGAGACAACCCAGGCTCGCCAATGGCCTTCCAACATGTCAGTGACATCACACAAGTCGAGGAACCCTCGTCAACCACTGTATGAAAAATGTTCCATGTAAAATATTTTGTGGTGTAAGCCACTACTATCTGAAAACCAATGTGGTAAGAAAGACTGGATTTTAAGTCCGTCGGATAAAAAAAGATCACTCTCGGGTTACAATTCTTTGTCTATCCCAAGGTGGATAACAGATCTTTTCTCTACAAGGGGAAACTATGGAAGACTTCCAAAGAATACATCGCGCAAGGGGTCTGTGCCAAATATTCTACAACAAAGTAGTTTTGGGAGGCCCTCGTGTTTGGATTATGGGAAGCCCTCTTAAATGCACCTTTTGGGATGTGAGTCATCATTTCGCCTGCTGCCTTCTCAATTTGGAGAGGAGTTAGTGCGTTAGTGTCTTCCTTTTCCTTCTCGACAGATTCTGGAATTTTGTAGTCTCGATCCCTGGTCACTATATTATCTTCGCCATTCATCATGTAAATATCTATGGTCTAGTTGTTATTGGTAGGCACGGTGGGTTCCTGATTGCCCCCTGTCACGGTTGTGGATGCGAAAGCCCGAGACATGTTTTTCCCTTGTGGAAAAGGGTTCATCAGCACAATAGGTTGTTGTTGCACTAATATCTTTTGAGCTTCAGCAAGCCAAGGGCACATATGAGTCAAGTGGTCTTCGATGCAAATATTACACGAATACTTTGACTTCTTCTCCTTTTTTCCGCTGCCAACATTATTGGTAGCCTTTTTATCCCATTTTCCCTTCTTATTTCGATGTTTCTTCTTTCCCTCGGGTTGTTGGTTGGACTTGGGATTCGTCGACTGCACATTGTTTACATCCGACATCTGGGTAGGGCAAACAACTGAACTCTGAGTCTGGTTGGCCAGAGTCTGTTGTATCGACAATTGTTGCAACTAATTTGACAATAGGTCAATGGAATTGCTTTGTGTTGAGCCCACAATACCATCTGCATGGGGTCCATACTTTTTCTTGGCCTTATCGAGAGTAGACCTTGGTGCATCTGGAAATATCTCATAGATCATGACTAACTGAGAGTAGATAAGTTCAAGTTGTTGGGCTCTCATAATTCTCTCCTCTTTTGAAAAGACTTTAGAAATCTCTACATCTTTGGATATGCAGGGAACCAAAGACTTTAGGAGCCACTCAAGAAGGAAATCAGGAGGGACCTTGACCTTAATTAAGATCTTTCTACCCCGTCATTCTCGGATATGATCAAAGATTTGGTCGGCCTTGATTTGCTCAAATTTGGCTAGCGATTTGGTGTTGACATCGTATCTCGCAGTTAACTAGGAATGGTATAAGAAGACCATTGTCAAGTCATTGAAGTAAGAGTAACTCAAGTGATCGAGCTCAATATAACATTTCGCATCACCCCCTATAAGAGTGTGTTGAAAATGAGAAACTCGACAAATTCGTCTCTCGGTGAGTTTGACGAGAACCATAAATGAAATTCATCACATGATCACCTCGCTCTTCACCAAGATTGCCTTCAAATTTTGGAATATCTGGAGGAAACTTAGTCCATGTGGAGGGCGAATGCGGATCATAACAAATTGGGTCATTCAATAATCTCGACAAGTCTGGCAGATGTAGCATTGTTGGAAAAGGTAGTTTCGGTTGTGAACTATTTATAGGAAAACAAGGTCCTAGAGTTTGACTAGAACTAGGTTTCCAGGCAAATTTGGACTCTTGGCTAGGGTTTTGGTAAAAACCGTGGCCTTGAACAACATAGGGAAACTAGTCTGTTGGGGTATCCTCGGCTGACTCCAGAAATTGGATGACATATCTTGTGTGTGGATTTCTCACTGCATTGTGTTCCAATTACCTTGGAAAGGGATTCCCCCAGTTGATCTGACGGGCATTACGAATCCCTTCCCTCAGTTCCATTGAGTATGGAAGGGGTTTCCCCCAACCGACATCCCTTGTGAGGGAACTGATCCCTGCCAAAGATTTCAAAGACCATGTGTGGATAAAACTCCATTCGTCGCTCCCTGTGAAGGAATATCACCTTGCACTGGGTTTTGTTGACCAAAAAAGAGGTTTCCCCCTAACTGTGATAGCACCTGAAGAAAAAACATTGTTCCCAAATGCGTCAAACAAAGAGAATGACATAGATTCCATCGATGTTGTATAAGACAAAGGTACTAAAATACCTCCACCAAAAAATCTATACTTAGTGTCTGGCCCGATTGGCTGCTGAAAAGAACCACCGAGCGAAGGGGATGGAGGAGGTATATGAACCCCACCATAAGGGATAGAACTAAAAGGGACATAAGTGCCCCTAGTTGACCCTTGCATGGGAGAATTCGAGATCGTTGCCCCCAGACCCATGGTATATAAGGTATAATAAGTAAGAATCGAGTTTGAATCGAAGTTAGGCATCCCATATGAGAAGGGAGGGATCGTCGCACTCTAAGTAAATGGAACAATGGTTGATGTCGATAATGGTATTGGACCACTGACTGAATTTGAGGGAGTCGATACCACTGTGGTCCTGATTGGGGAAGGTGGGAGAGGAGGTAAAATTCCCTTTGAAGTAGTAGTTGTATCGAGAGTATGAGGAATCTAGGATGAAGTAGAAGAATTTGCTTCCATTTCCGCTTGTAGGACTAGCTGGTGCTCAAAAGGTGTCACCTTGGAAGGGACAATCTGAATCAATATTTGGGCTGAAAAGTTGGCAATTGGAGGGTTAGATGGCATGAAATCCTCTACCTCAAGGTCAGAAATGGTAGGTTCCTCTCAAGTTGGGAAGTATCCTCATGGAGAAGGCTCAAGCACAGTTTCCTATGGCTCAGTCGCTTTGAACTACCCTTCTTGGTCAAGTCTTTTCCTCAATGCTGGCTGAGGTGGTTCCAATGTAACCGACGATAGGCCCTGGATCCTTCACGACCGACGGAGTTGTTGATATTCCACTTTGGGAAATGATAAAATGACACAGTAAGGATTTGACTATCATTGAACACCAAGCACAAACTAAAACGTTTCCTAAATACAAATCAAGTAGTCGACTATCTAGTAGGAAGGATAGTTACACCAATTGACACTGGAGAAACTAACTAGTGTACGTGCAACTCAAACACGAAATCACCCTTTGGGTATACTCCGCAAAATGTGATTTACGGTCTGCCCCAGGTATTGCGGTATACCCCCACAATCACCTGTGTAAGTCCCTAAAATATGGGCAACTAAGTTTCCAGCTCACAGTCACTTACCAGGCAGGTAAAGTCGACAGTCGGGCATATCGTAATGAGAAGGATAAAAAGTATGAATCCTTTGAAGGGTATCGAAATCAAATGGTATGGAAGACAATAGAGGATCTCGAATGGATTCGAGTTCCACGAAGCTCCATAGGCAAATATAGTCAGTATTATTCCTGAGAAAAATACTCAATATACAATCCCAACTACGTTCAGTCCAACTTTGGAGGGGTTATCTATATTGTCTTTCCTCATGCCACCTCATGTTTATCCCCTGTGTTAGAGGGGAGTCCTAGGTAACTCTTACGACACTGAACTTAAAGCACTCCCTAAATCAGAATCCAATGTTTGATTTAAAGTGGCCTTGAAGATTTTCCTCTTCAAACCTAATTCAAGGCCCTAAAACCCTAAACTAGTTTGTGAACCCTACAAACAGAAACGTCTAATGTATTTTAGATTAATTATTATTTTTAAGGATTGATTTACTCAAAAGGTGTGGTAGTGAAACTAATGGTGTTATAAAGAAACAAATAAGGATGAGAGAATTAAATCACTTGAAAGAAAAATTACTTCGAATTGAAAAGCAAAGCTTGTAACTAACTCTTTGTAAGCTCAACTATTCCAAATGATATTTCAAGATCTTATAAAATGAAGAACTCCTAAGAACTTTCTTTCGCTTGACTACAAACTACTTAAGTTCCAGGAAATCTAAAAGAACTTGAAAATAAAGACTCTTTTTCCTTTTTTCAAATAACAACTTTAACTACTTTACCAAACTGAAATGCAAGAAAATGAATTTTTTTTTTTTGAACTGCTTTAAAGAGAAAAAATTGAAGTAAACCTTTTTTTTTCAAAGCAAGTAAAAAAGGACAAAAATAAAAGTGAAACAAGATTTGCAAATACCTTCAACCCACGGTGGATCGGGGATTCAACCAATAAACCAAAGAGGTGGATCTAAGACTCAACAAATTTCTCAAAACATTTTTAGGGTAAACATAAGAAGACCAAGGAAACAAGTAAAATGGAACCTATACCCAAGCTATGGCCATAGACATAGACTCTGGCTGATTCAAGAAATCCCTGAGAAGGGTGAAATGCAATCAGGGAGAGGCAAACTCCCTCTTTAGTAAAACAATTTCATGAAACATAGACGCAGGTTGTTGCATCAACATCCTGCATATGTACACAGGATCTTTATTGAGCAGAGTGCGTATTTACATGGGTTGACTCAAAACAGGGCGTGCACACGTCTTAGTCTTTTCAAAAATAAAAAGATAAGGCAGAATTACAGGGCAGGGATAACTTGTATGCACCTTGGAGGTGACCAGAACCCCTTGAAAGACTCAACAAACTGGACTGAAACTCGAAACGAAAACAAAAACCAATCAATCAACCCAAAACCCCCTAAAAAATCCTAGAGAGATCCCCAGTATGGTCGCCAATTCTTCTAGCAAGTTTTATAGAAAGATTTGCCTCACCCTATGCAATCTTTCATAGAGGGCCTTATTCCATTTCCCTATGCAGACTTATCTTCCCTGATGATAAAACACAGAGACAAAAATTAATATTTGTCCACCTGTACGCATCTTGCACACTATACAACATGCGTATACACAGGATGATCCACTACAACCCGTGTACATCGGGATTTGTGCCAGAAAATCAAAATTAAATGTAAGGTTTCCATGTCATGACATGAGATCTATGATCCTTGGCCTTACATATACTGGAAACTTTCCGAGTCGGCCCTTCAGTTCCATTTTGAAGGCTATAAATGGGCCAATTTCGAGCTATGGAAAAAAGGAGAAAGAATTCAACTTTGAGAGCAAAGTTACTCTGGAGAAATTATTCCTTCATATTGAGTCTGCATCCCTTTGTCCTCTAAGTTTGAACACAGTTTTCAGCCCCCAAGATCTTCCCTTATTGATGGAGAACCTCATTGTCTCCTTTCTATGAGATTTCCTTTGGTAGAGGATTGAAGTGGTGGAGGCCCAGCTGGACGGAACTTAGTTTCTTTGTTTTGAACCGTGCCGACACAGAAGTATGTAATGTTTTCACTTCTGTTGATCATTTATTAATAGAAATACTCCTTTCTCGTCCTATTGATATCTTGTGAATATATGAGTTATTATCCATGGGAATATTTGTAATGTATATTAATGGATTATGCTATCTAATGTGCTAACCTTTTATATTATCACTATATGATTTCTCTGTTTGTTTGTTGAGAACTTGTTGCAGGTATAAATCTTTGGGTCAAAGTGCTCAACGACGGACATCATCGAACATATGGACGAGGTAGGACTCTTTCTTATCTCACTTTCAAATTGGTTTATGTAGCATGTTTTTGGGATAGAGTTGATTCCTGTAGTCATATCCTCCTATTGTATTTTACCCTATCCATAGAGAGTTTTTCCCTCGTAATAGAATTGGTGACCATACTGGGGAAGTTATCTTCTTTCTAAGGGTTTGGAGTACTTTTTCTCCTTACATTCCTGTATTTCCTTTTTATTTCTTGTCATATCATTTCTTGACAGTTTGTGTTCACTCTGGGTATGAGTTTTCATCCTTTATCCCTTGCCTAGCCTTGTTTTAAAGCATATATGCACCTTTTTCCTTGACAATTGCATACATACAATGGATGTCTCACTGGAAGATGTGTATATACACTATATTTGCCTGAACAGTCGCGTACACCTATTTTCCTTGCATGTCTGCCTGGTTTGGTGTTTGTTGGGTGGGATTTGATGTTTGTTGAACCTTATTAGGTCTCTGTAGTGCCTGTTAAGCGTCTCTGGGATGACAGGAAACCCTCTTTTGGTTGAATTTCAAGGCAGAGTCTTTCTCATTCTCTTTTCATTTTTTATTGTCCTTGTACATTGGGATGGGTTTTTTGTTGCTTGGTATCTTGCTTGAGTTATCTTTTTCTATACACAGTAGGATTATATATCAAGTTACTTTTCAGTCCATGCATTTTCAATTTTGATATATTGAAAATACAAAAAAATAGGAATTTTGAATTGCTTGGAATTTTAATCTTTTGGAGTCTTTTTCATTAGCTTAGTGCATATAGTGAAAGATTGCATTTTACTTCAGAATTGCAGAGTTGAATTTGAAAATTGCATTGGTTTTTTGAAGCATATCATTCATTGAAAGTTAAAGTTAGGACTTTGCATTATTTTCATATTTACTTTTCTTGTAGAGTCATAAGATCATTAGTTTCACTACCATACCTTTTTGAGTAATCAGGGCCATAAAATGGACTCTATAATTTAAAATTTATTAGTCACTATTTTATTTTTTAGGGTGCACAAACTAGATTAGGATTTATTTACTTGGAATAGGATTTTGTGAGTAAACTTCTCGAAGGAAATTAAATAAACATATGTGTCTGATAAAATAAGTGGAGAAATCCACTATATAATTGGTAATATTAGGAGGCTTCGCTCACACTGGAGTTAATCATGAGGCCGCGTGAAGTCGGTTGAAGGGATATCCCCCTGATACCTTCCTAGTGTCAGAGATATTTCTAGGGATCTATTCGTATCTGGGGATCTTGCTAGTGCCTTGACCTCCATGAGAGGCGGTACTTTCAAGGTTTCAGGCTTTGCCACCCTACCCATACGGTGGACCTAACTTACGACTACTCGCATGTGCATCAGTTATACATTGGTTGATTAGTTTCTTGACTTAGGTGTCTCATAGGTTACTTGCAGGGGTTATTCTGCAAGTACCTTGGGTTAGATAAGGGTCAGAAAACACACAACCTTTATGGAGGATTACCTCTCTAGGGGGATCTGACCAACTGGTTGTTAAGCCCATGAGGGCCCTTATAACTGATTTTGTTACCTCTGATATTTAGCAGTGAGTCTCAGGCCCCTCTTGGGAGAGACATACCTTCTTTAGGGAGGGAGTCCACTCAGCCACTTTACCCCGTTTGCAAGCATTTTGGTCGTTTGACTTTTGGTGTGCTCTTTGATTACTAGTTGACCTTAGGAGTATATACTGATTTTTTGTTTTCATGGATAGTGGAATTACTTTTTCTTCCTCATTTACTTCTACACACCCCATGATTCCTACTCATTTCATGGAGATGAATCCTTCCACTTTTCATAATGTTGTGAAGAAATATGATACTCAGTCTGTGCCTTGGGCCTCTAGCCATTTTTCTATTGATATTCCTTCACCCATGTAATCCTCTCCCTGGTCCACTTATATGAATCCTAGAATTCGATCTAGGGGAAACATGGCCCCAATTACTACGTCTTCATTTGATATGAGTCATGTCCCTCAACCAACTTTCTTGACGGGAGGTTGGAACCTCCCCTCTTACGGATCCGGTCCTATTTATGCTCTTTCAGGAGCCCATACTCAAATGAGTACTTATTCCACTTATTACTCTCCATCCATGTATCCTTCGGCCGCCATGTTGGTTCCTTTGAACACGTTTCCCATGATAGGTCCTCATGTATCCCTAGGTATTTCATATGGAGAGAATTTGTTTTACGATTCTGACCATCCTCTTTAAGGAACCCCTTCACAAGGGGGAAACATATATCCTCACCCAAATAACTCTTACCATACTTCTTCCTTTTAGTAGACTTTGGTGACGATGCTCGTACAAGCCTCTTCAAACCAACTCGGTGGAGGATACCACCTTTTCGAACAGGGACAAGGAGTAAACCAGGACCCTTCCTTGCCTGCAAGGTTTTAAAGTCAATATTTCCCTGGACCTTGGAATCAAATGCCACAACTCACCACTAGTCCAGTCATTTCCAGTCATACTAGAGGTCCATCGCCAACCTTTGCCAGTAATGTTGGAGATGAGTCAACAACCTTTGTGAGCCATGTTGATAACCCGCAGCCAACCACTGCTAGCTATGATGGGGGCACTACTTTAGTCATCGTGAGTCTTATCAATTTCATGTCTCCAACCTATGTAAATCATGTAGGATCTGACTCTCTCACCTCTTCCTGTCTCATTGAAAGCATGTCACTAGCTATTGTGAATGATGCTAGGGGCATTGAGAAACCTCGACACCTCAGATGTAAACCTAAATTCCTTTGCAGGACTTGCGAAGGAGATCACCTTACTCATCTATGTCGAGCCACTACTGAGATACCAGAAGCATGGGGCTCACACAAGGACCCTTTAGATTCTAGGGCATATGTGGTTTCCCCACATCCTATTTCTCCTTTGATTGAAACGGTGGTAGCACCACTACAATTTTCTCTTGACCTCACCGCCATTGTCGAGGGTGACGTGTCCCCTATCATTGTTATCAAGCATCCTCTTCAACCTAGTATTGAAGAAGTGGTCATACCAGTTCAATCTATGTTCAATCTTACTCTCCTTGTAGAGGGTGCTGCATTCTTCAACCATGCCATCAACATTCTTGATCCTGCACCCTCTGAATGGGAGAGGTTTATTCTCTCCCCGAGTGCTCTCCCTTAAAGTACCGAGGAATTTCCCTTCGATTGGGATGGCCTTGTGGGGTATCCAATTTCTCTTCCCATGTCTTTCCTAGTGAGAGACATTATCCGGTCCATCACGGAAACTATTTACTTTGTTAGTACCTTATCCTCCTCGACTTGGAGAAATTTGGGTTTTCCCAATCTTATGTCGGCTATTCGTAAGATACTAACATTCCATAAAAGTCCAGCACGGGAGCCTTGGCCTCCCCTGGGAATTCCCTCCTAGAATATATTGAACAAGTTTAATTTAATATCTTTTCCAACTCGTGTTTAAAAAGAGAAAAGATTGTCGAGTGATTTGTCCCTTTCACACTCGTGAAATTGGACTTAAAAGATTGTGAGTCTTAGTTAATCTCTTTTCTGACTCGTTTTCAAAAAGTGAAAAGATTTCCAAGTGAACTTGTCTCTTTCACACTCGACTCTTCAATTCCATTTTGAAGGCTATAAATGGGCCAATTCAGAGATATGGAAAAAAGGAGAAAGAATTCAACTTTGAGAGAAAAGTTACTCTGGAGAAATTATTACTTCATATTGACTCTGCATTCCTTTTTCCTTTAAGTCTGAACACAGTGTTTAGCCCCCAATCTCTTCCCTTATTGATGGAGAACCTCATTGTCTCCCTCCTATGAGATTTCCTTTGGTGGAGGATTTAAGTGGTGGAGGCCCAGCTCGAAGGAACTTATTTTCTCGGTTTTGAACCGTGTCGACATGGAAGTCTGTAACATTTTCACTTCTTCTGATCATTTATTAATAGAAATACTCCTTTATCGTCCTATTGATATCTTGTGAATATATGAGTTATTATCCATGGGAATATTTGTAATGTGTATTAATGGATTATGCTATCTAATGTGCTAACCTTTTATATTATCACTATATGCTTTCTTTGCTTGTTTGTTGAGAACTTGTTGCGGGTATAAATATTTGGGTCAAAGTGCTCAACGGTGGACATCATCGAACATCTGGATGAGGTAGGCCTCTTTCTTATCTCACTTGCACATTGGTTTATATAGCATGTTTTTGGGATAGAGTTGATTCCTGTAGTGATATCTGTCTATTTTGGTTTACCCTAGCCATAGAGAATTTTTCCCTCGTAACAGTGGGAAAATCCCTCCTTTAACTATACCAGGGTTTAAGATATAGATAGAGAGAATGCCCATCTAAAAGTCAATCAATTTTCTACTATATCCCAAACATACCAAAACTAATGAAAAGAAAACAATAAGAGAGAATATCGGTAATTGTACCTTTTATCCCATGTCTAGTAATGATCTCCTCAAGAAATGTAGTTCCAATGGCTGCAAGTCTTCTTCCAAGGTTAACCTGCATCCAAAACTAGGCAAACAAGGACTACAAGCATGCTATTTTTTTTCATGAGTTAGGGTTAGATACCAAATGCTACATATAAATAAAATAAAATACACAAAACATCATCATTTGGGACAGGGAAAAGAGATTCTTTTATTCATCAAACAAAAGGATGAAACTTACAATTTGTGTTGGCCACCGTTCCACAAACCTGATCTGGACTCCTCTTTAAAATGCTCCAAGTGCACCTTCAATAGGCCTATTCTCTCAATCTTTTGATCAAATCAAGGGAAGGGAATGGATTGAATGGAAGGAGAATGGGATGAAGAGGGAATGCTGAGGAAATATCTCACAAAAGGTAGCAAAAGCTTGGGCAAGGAAGGGAAGTGAAATTGGGTAGAGTTTCACTGTTCATATGATTGGATGTGAAATGAGATCCCAACACCTCCTTTTATATGAAAAAAGAATGGCTATTCGGTTGAGTGACGGGCTATAGCAGGTGAATTGGTTTTAAAACCTCCAATAGCCCGTGAATTTCACCGAATTCCTTACAACTTTTTAATTTTTGCAACATTTGCAAGCATACACAGGTTGTTTAGTGTATAGCAAGTGTATGTACATAGGATGTAATGGTGCAACAAGTGTATGTATGCAGGTTGTAATGGTACAATGTGCATACATGCTCTAAAAAATGGTTTTTAAGAAGATCTCCTTAGTAGTGCTTTGGAAAAATATGCAAGTAAGAGGGCCAAGGCCATGTATGCATGGATAAGGCATTTTAGGGATATAACAATCACATATGTTAAGTTGTAAAGAGGTGACTCGATGGAAGAGGTGGGTTGTAAAATACCTAGACTCCAATATGAGTCTCTTCACTGTGGAAATGAATTATCTTGCCAAAGATGAATATAAAATTGTCCCATACATATAAAAGAAAACCAAGGGGAAACAAGCCCATACAAATTACATAAACCAACATGTTGATTTACCCATGCATCTACAACATTTATAAAAACATGAATGCATAAAGTAAGCACACATCAAACTCAAAATATTCAAATATCATTTACGCGGTGGAATAATCATAATAAGCACAACAGAAAATTATATGTTCATAAAATATAACTAAATGGTTTTGTACGATGGATGAACATCCCAGCCATATGCATTATTGTTCATTTTCTCTCAATCACAAGCCACCTCCAAACTGAAGCTATGATTCCACAAGGAGATATGGCCCTCTTGTTTGTCCACTCATCCCACTCAACAACCCGAAATCGAGGTTCTACTCCTACAACAATTATAATACACCAACTCTCTTTCCCGTAAGTTGCATAACCCAAGGAATGTACCCCCTTCATTGCTCATAGTCCCTTGGGATTTACCATTTGTTTATCAGGGATTCTGGTGCACTCAATTAGCCAGGAATCTCTTATCCAGGGACTTGATGAACTCTCTTGTGCTTCAGGAGTGCTCACAATAGTATTCACAAGTGATCCGAGATATTTTTATCGTGGCATAAAGAATTGTATTAAATGAGAATAAATTAAAGTGCACCATTTAAGAAGGGAAAACTTAAAAATGAAGATACATAAGCATCATATATGAACACAAAAAAATGATAATGGATTTCCTCCCTAGTGGACTATGTCTCTGAGTCCTTCTCTCAAATGGGTAGGCTCTTTCATTAACTCAGCAAAAGAAGTTCACAAATACATGAATATACCTCATTCTGAAATCAAGTTGCATAAAATAATGCTCAAATCAGAAAACAGATAGCACCACTATATTTGTGGCATCAAATTACCCAAAACTTATTGTCTTTATGCTCCGATCTGACTATGGCACTCCCAGGCACAATAATAATTATGTCTCAGTTTTTGTGCCCTCTACAACCTGCAATTATGACAGTCATGTTTCGAAATTTGTTCCCAAAATTTTGTATGGTTCGTGCCTCTCCCCTGGTTTTAGGACGATTGTACCTTTTAAGTAATTAATATGGGTGGATATACCAAGTGGCATCTGTGGTGCATTGGTTATGGGCAGAGCTATAAAGGCATGGGCATTGGCGGAGGTTCTAGGGTCGAAGCCCACCAAACTCAAACTCCATTTTGGAACGTTGGATGTTATATATATATATATATATATACATTGAAATATATGCCCCACTAAATTTAGAGTAGTTCTAGACGTCCTCCAAACTTGTGGTTAAAATTGGCACGATCTGCCATATTTGGCGGACTCACTCTTTTTAAAATTTGAAATTTGTTCATGGGTTAAGATTCGGCATTTCTGGGATGCCATGTGTTGCCCGATGATTGGGCCACATGGCTCCCACCGATAGGTCCACATATATGCTGACATTGTTGCCCTATCATTCTTTATTGACACGTGGCACTTCTTGGGTGGTGCCACGTGGCATCGCCTAGGGTGCCATGTGGCACTTTTCTATTGGTCCATCTAAACCCTTGAAAATCCCATTGGAGGGTGACACATGGAAGCCTATAGTACTGCAACGTGGCATGTTGATGTTAGCAGCCTATATGATGTCATCACCCTACTATGTCAGCTGCTGACATTAGTAGTATGGATGATGATGTGTCCCCCTGTTGACTGGCCTTGTTTGACCACAAATATATTTCAAAGCATAACTTTGTTTCACAAGCCATTTGCGCCGTTATAAATATTGCAATGCACTCTTCACGATCATGCCATTTTCACTAAGTTTTGGGAACTTTGAATTTTTTCCCTTTCTCTATCTGCTGGAGCCATTCTAAGCTTTCTAATTTTCATCTATGAGTTCTAAGTTATTCTTAGCCTTCTCTTGATCCTTTTCGGATCACGCCTTCCCACTAAGAGATTCTTGGACCACCAAAATATTTCATCAATCGAATGGTAAATGAGGGAAAAGTAACCTCAATTTGTCATTCTTGATCCACTTTGCCTTGCCTGGATGTGTGCCTTTTAAGACTACTCGAAGATAATCAACATCACCCCTACGTGAAGTCCTCATCCTCCTGTCCAGGATGATATATTCATGTAGCTCATCCAAGTGCTCAGGTGCAAACTCCTCAACTGATGGTATTGAAAATTCCTCATCTTGATCCATGATCATGGGAGGTTCAAAAATTTTCAAGTTCTTAACATTAACAACTGAGTAAATTTGCATATAAGGTGGAAGATCCAGATGAAAATCATTGGTACCTCTTTTCTCCAAGATAGTGAAGGGTCCATAATGAATAGGATTGAGTTTCTTACCTTCACCCTTCAACCTCTCCTTGTTGATATGAAGCCATACTAGGTCTCCAACCTAGAACAGATGATCAACCCTCTTCTTATCATGCCGATCTTTATACTTTGCTTGAATTTTCTCCAACTATTCCCTGACTTCCTGGTGTATCTGTTGAATCCTATGGATGAACTTGCGGGCTCTATCCTCTGTTTTTTCTTAATTTACATTGACATCTCTTCTATACATCAAGTCCAAAGGAACCTTTGGTAGGTACCCAAAACATGTCTCAAAAGGTGAAATCTGAGTGGATGAATGAAAATCTCAGTTGTATGCATGTTTTACATAGGGTATATGTTCATCCCATACCTTGGGATGCTTGCTGCAGTAGCCTCAAAGAAAAAGTACCATTGTTTGGTTTACCACCTCTGTCTGTCCATCGATATGTGTATGGAAAGCAGTGCTCCTCTTCAATTTAGTGTCCATCATTCTCCACAAGCTAGTCCAAAAGTCCCCAAGGAATTGAGTATCTCAATCTGAGATGATAGATGTGGGTAATCCAAATTGAACGCAAACATGGTGAAAGAAAAGATTGGCAGTCTTCTTAGCAGTGATCTTCTTTTTACAAGGCATCAAGATACACATCTTGTTCAACCTATCCACTACAACATACAAATAATCATGACTCCCTTTGGTCATTGGTAAACCCCCTACAAAATCCATGGATATGCTTTCCCATGGACGGGATGGAACAAGAAGTGGTGAGTATAGCTCTAGTTTTCTATTACTAGGATTACAAGTAGAGCACATCACACACCCCTTTACATATTTAGTTACAATTTCTTTCATTTGAGTCCAGTAACAAAAGCTCTGCAAATAAGCCATATTTTTTCCTACCCCAAAATTTCTAGACACAAGAGAAGTATGAGCTTCTCGTATTACATGGACTCGTTCACTTATAGGAATAAATTTATTTCCAAGATGGTAGAGTAACTTTTCTTACAGACAATATTTCTCTACCTATGCACCAAGGGTTAGCTTCATATATACTTATTTAAAATATTCATTGATGGAATATTTTTCTATATAGATATCATGAGACAAAGAAGAATTCTTTAAAATAATACAAGCAGTAATAGGAGGTCTAGAAAGCATATCAACTACCTTGTTATTTGTACCCTTTTGTACTTGATTACCAAGTGAAATTGTTGTATAAAACCCATCCAATTGTAGTGCCGAGATTGTTGCAATTTGGTTTGTGCTTGAAGATACTGTAAGGGTTGGTGATCTGTATGTATGATGGTTTCCTTCCCTAACAAGTAGTGCTTCCATTTCTTTACACTTTGGACTAATGCATACAACTCCTTATCATATGTAGGATAGTTAACAACAACTTGGTTAAAATTTTCAGAGTGGTAACATATAGGCTTATGATATTGCATTAGTACTACACCCATAGTGTATCTGCTGGCATATGTCTCGATCTAAAAAGGTTATTGAATATTCGACAGCTCTAATACTGGTGCGGTACTGATCTTCCCCTTCAAAGTGTAAAAATATTTTTGTTTCTTTCCTTCCCACTGAAAATTGTTCTTCACACTGGTTAAGGCATGCAGAGGAGCTACTATGAAGGAGAAGTTGGGAATGAATCTCCTCCAATACTGGACTGCACCTAAGAATCTTCGAACTTCAGTTACACTTTTTGGCTGAGGTCAATTTACAATTACATCAATTTTGGAAGGGTCAATTTTCAATTTTCCTCCTCCTACAATATGACGTAAGTAGACAAGTGCAGTCTTGCCAAATTCACATTCAGACAACTTACATACAACTTTTCCCTTTGCAAAGTATCCAATACTTGCTTTAAATGCCTCACATGCTCATCCCAAGTCCCACTGAAAACAAGAATGTCGTCTAAATATACAATCACATAGTCAGCTATGAAAGGCTTGAATACATCATTCATCACACGCATGAAAGTTGTCAGTGCATTACAAATCCAAAACGGCATAATCAACCACTCAAACAATCCTTGTTTGGTTTTAAAGGCATTTTTCCATGCATCATGTTCTACGAATCTGATTTGATGATATCCACTACGCAAATCAGGCTTAGTGAAATAGACAACATTCTTCAATTGATCAAGTAAATTATCTATGTGAGGAAGAGGGTATCAATTTTTCACCATGATTTTATTTAAGGCTCAGTAATCGACACACATTCGCCATGTGCCATATTTCTTTGGAACCATCACGATCGGAGAAACACAAGGATATGAACTGGGCCTCATGACCCCTTGATCCAATAAGTTCTGTACCTACTTCTTGATCTCTGTCATCTCCACAAATGACATCCTATACATGACCACATTAGGAAGAGGAGAATCTTGTTGAAGATGTATCTCATGTTGTATTTCCCTCTTAGGAGGTAATCCATCTCATTCCTAAAAAATATCTTCATACTTAGAAATAATATCAATTAATTCCATTTTATGATATGGATCACACTCATGGAAAGCGTAAGATGTCCCAACATCTTTCTCTCTGACGATCATGAGTACATATCTCTTATTAGTGTTTATGAGTATTTTCATTTGACCTCCACTAAGAAGTGTTGTATTTACCTTCATGCTGTGAGATCTAACAATATATTCCACTCCCCCCTTAGTAAGGTGGTATTTGTTCTCATGACGAAAGAAGATTGTTTTTCTATTATAAATATAAGGACTTCCCAACACTGTGCCACATATATCAAGTGGTTCAACATCCAAATCCACTTCATCAATCAATTTTGAAGCAATAGCAAATCTGATCCTACATTTTTTGGTGACATTAAGAATTTCTTTGTCACATACCCAACCAAGAGGATAAGGTTTCGAATGTGGTTTCGTTTCAAGACCCATTTTCTTGATAAGTTCTTCAGATATTAAGTTTACTTGGGAACCATGATCAAATAATGTATCTATGTTAGTATGTTTAGATACAACTCTTATGTGAAATAACCCATTCCTCTTTTGTTCATCAACATGAGATTCATCATTGGAACTAGAACTAACATGAAGAGAATATTTACCTTGTACTCCAACTGATGTGATCTTTCCTTCATCTCCTGAATCGTAACCAAGATCTTGTTGTACCGTAGAAACGGTCTTTGTCTTTCCCTTTCCACCGAATTGTTTCGGTTTATTTTCCGGATTCAGTTTCCAACAATGTTCTTCATCATGAATGCCCTTCTTGCAATGAGTGTAAGATGGTTTTCCTCCTTCTCTCGTCACTGTAGCGGTCTTCTTGTCCTTCCTTTTAAAATTCTTAAAAGTATTATGTGGGAAATTTGAATGTTTCTTTGTGGGATCTTCTTGAACATGTTTCCCCATGTTCTCAAGGTGAGTGGCTTGCACACAAACTTCATCAAGACTAGTGGGGTTAAACAAGAGCAAAGTATGTCGAATATAACTATGAAGTGCACCAATATACTTTATTAAAGTTTCATAAGAATCCAAAGGAATGTTCAATGGAAGATATTTCTTCCTAAATTCTTCTATGAAACTTTGTACAGTTTGTCCTTTACTTTTCCTTCAAGTTTTCCATTCCATCATTGCTTTATGTAAATTGTTAGGATATTTAGACACTTAGGAGTTAGGATGATCTACTTGTTCTACTGTTTTGTTAGGTAAAAGTGTGTTTTATAGTGTGTTTCTTTAGTATGCATTTGTAGTTAGGAAATCCGACGGTCATGATATGTTCCCAACATAGAGTGATCTGACAGTTCATATTCTCCTTGATATTAACGACCATTGATCCATGGTGTAAGGTAGCTAGAGAGGTAGTTGTTGGTCACTATAATTGCTTAATTAATTTTAAACAACCAAGTGAAACATAAATTATCAACCCAGGGAAGTCTTTTGTTTCAAAGATAGCTGCGCACTATATATGCTCAATTCCAAAAGCACTTAGTGTTGTAGTA
>ML793199.1:550837-649635 GCA_009831015.1 Picea engelmannii | reverse complement strand
TTTTTAATTAAATTTTTAACACTCCCTCTTACCGAGGAAAGTGTTACTCACCACTCCAATCTTGTCCCTAAAAAATACAAACTTGCCTCTGCCCAATGCTTTGGTGAGTATGTCTGCAACCTGCTCCTCTGTAGATATGTACTGTAGCTCCACAGCTCCTCTCTGAACATAGTCACAAATGAAGTGATAAAAAATCTCAATATGCTTAGACTGGTCATGAAAAACTGGATTCTCTGAGAGTTTAATGCAACTCTGATTATCATAGTAAATCACAGTAGGTGTCAAATGCACACCGAACAATCCCACTAGCAACTTGCGAATCCAAAGGGCCTCACAACTGGCCTGGCTGGCTGCCATATACTCAACCTCTACAGAACTCAAAGCCACTGAATTTTTCTTTCGACTAAACCAAGACACAACTATTGAGCCCAATCCAAAACAACACCCTGAAGTACTCTTCCTGTCACTGACACATCCTGCCCAATCTGAATCTGTATAGCCAACTAGACAAACTCCATCTCCTCTCTGATAGTCCAGATCATAATCTACCATACCACAAAGATACCTGAGCACATGTTTTGCTGCCACCTAGTGCACTCTCCTAGGCTCCACCATGAACTGACTAAGAGTGTTTACATCAAAACAAATATCTGGCCTAGTATTGACCAAATACATCAATGACCCGATCAATTGACGATACAAAGTGGAATCCACCAACTGTGACTCAGAAGCATGGAGCTTCTTCCAGTTGGTAATCATAGGAGTGGTCATGGGCCTACTATCCTCCATCTGAAATCTTCTTAGAATGTCACACACATACTTCCCCTGTCCCAGAAAGATGTGTCCAGGCTCCTGTCAAACCTCCAATCCCAAAAAGTAATGCATCAGTCTGATATCAGTCATAACGAACTCTAAAGAAAGGCTCTCCTTGCAACTATTGATTAGTCTCTCTGCCCCTGTAATGAATATATCATCCACATATAACAAGAGAATGAGAGGATCCTCTCCAACCACAATGTAGTATAGGTTGGGATCCGCCTCACTCTTCTTAAAGACCAACTGCTGCAAATAGGCATCTATCCTCGAATACCAAGATCTGGGAGCTTGTTTCAGCCCATACAATGCCTTCTTCAGTCTACACACATGAGACTCTCTCCCATGCACCTAAAATCCCAATGGATGCTCTATATATACCTCCTCCTATATAAGACCATTCAGAAATGAAGTCTTCACATCCATCTGGTGGATCTTCCAACCCATCTCTGTTGCAATGGAAATCACCGACATGATCAAAGTATATCTAACAACCGATGCAAAGGTCTCATCATAGTCGAATCCCTCAACCTGTGAAAACCCTTGAGCCACAAAATAATATTTGTACTTCTCAATGCTGCCATCTGCAACATGCTTCAGTTTATAGAGCCACCTGGAAGTCACCACTGACTTCCCCTCATGTCTAGGAACAACTTCCCAAACATCGTTCTTCATGATGGAATTGTACTCTTCCATCATGGCATCTCTCCAAACCTGTCTACCAGAAGCCTCCTCAAAAGTGGAAGTCTCAGACTCCTAAATACTGCTTACCATCACGATGTAGCTGCAAAACCTCTCGGGAGGTTTACTCTCCCTCACTACATGTCTGGGATTCCCCACTGAACCCTGTGCCTCCCTCAAAGTATCATGAAGCCACTTGGGCTTCCTCCTTTATGAAGTGGTGTCCCATGGAGGGGACTCTCCCAGCTCAACCCCATCTCCTGAAGACAATGATCCTGATGTAGACTCGGGAGTACTCGATCCTGAAACCTGTGGACCAGTAGCTTGCGAACCTGAACCCTATGGCCTTGTTACCTGTGAACCCTCGTCACTGAAACTGGTGGCCTCGAACTCTATGTCACTGTAGTCTATTACGGACTCACCTGAATCTGAGGTGAAGAATTCTCACCCCTCTCTGTCCCTCTAGACTTCCTAAAGGCTCCATCGTCCTCAAATATGATATCCCTCCTTAAGACAATCTTACTTGAGGAAGGAAGGTATATATAGAAATCCTTTAAAGTCTCACTGTACCCAAAAAATATCCCTCTCTCTATCGTGGGCTCCAGCTTTGTCCTCTTCTCATAATGGACATGTGAATAAGTGATGCACCCAAAAATACGAAAGTGCCCCACCTCAGGCTTCTTCCCAAAAAAATCCTCCTTAGGAGTCATGCTCCCCAAACCTTGTGAGGACTCTTTTTCTATAGATAAACTGCAGTTTAGCATGCCTCAACCCATAGAAATAGTGGCAACCCCTGATCATGTAGCATGGCTATCACAACCCCAACGATGGCCCTTCTCTTCCTCTTTGCAACCCCATTCTGCTTGGGGTTGTAAGGAACAATCAACTCTCTTCTGATGCCCTCTCCTGAATAGAAGTCCATGAACTCCTTGGAGGTATACTCACCCCCATTGTCCTTTCTTAGAACTCTGATTTTCTTCCCTGTCTGGTTCTCCACAAAAGATTTGAACTCTTGGAACCAACTAAAGACCTGTCCTTTGGTATTCATGAAGAAAATCCAAGACTTCAGTGAGAAGTCATCAATGAATACAACATAGTATAGAAAACCAGTCAACGATGCCGAAGACATCGGGCCACATACATCTGAATGAATAAGATCAAGAATCCTTGCTGCTCTACTGTCACTACTCGGAAAAGTAGTCTTGGTGTACTTTCCCAAAGAACACCCCTTTCACAACTCATGGTGCTTTGAAATGAAATCTGGAACTCCAGTCACCATCTCCCTTAGTACCCTCAAATCCCCATGGTTCAAATGTTCCATCCTCCTATGCCATAGATCACATAGGTCACTATTGCTGGTAGTATGAATCAATTCTCTCACTGGCTAGAACATAAGCTTTTACAACTTCTCATGTATAGTGCCAATCACTTTGGCTGAAGTGATACTAGACCCCTTTAGGTAAAGGAGCACTTGCCCATCACGGAACAAGACCTCAAAGCCCCTCTCCTCAATAGAAGAAACTGAAACTAAGTTCTTCTTCAAGCTTGGAACATATAGAACCTCTGTCAAAGACATGGGAGGCAAAGACTCCCTCTGAAATGATACAGTCCCACAACCAACTGTCTTGAACGTCCGGTCATCTCCAAGCACCACCTCAATATCTCCAATCTGTGTAAGGTCTGTCAACACGAACCCCTATCATATGGCGAGAGGAAACATTGTCAATATATCACATATCTGAATGAGTGGTCCTCGTGGATAAACATACAACCAAGGAAAATTCCTTGTCAAACTTGGCGGAAAACTCTTCCACCGCTGTTGAAGCTGCTATTTGTTTCTTCTTCTTGTTAGGAAACTGACCTGCATAGTTCCCAAACTTGTGGCATGCAAAGCACTTGACTTTGCTCATGTCTTTCTTCCCTTCACCCTTGGGACCCTTTTTGAACTTCTCGTTGTTGGCAACAAGAGCCACATTCTCCTCCTCATGACCTATATATGAATTGCCATGCACATAACCTCTCCTGGTCTCCTCCTAAACAAAGTCATCCTAAATATGTTCAAAGTTTGGAAGCTTCTCCCTAGCAACAATGCCCTCCACAAAAACAACCCATTGTTTGGAAACTCCATTCAATGTTGTTCTCACAAGTTCACTGTCAACTATAGCCTCCCCCACATCTCCAAGCTCATCTCTCATCTGTGTCAATCTAGTGAGGTAAGTGACCACATTTTCAGCCTTGGTCATTTTTATGCTCTTTAGTTTTTCCCTCAAAACCATCTTTTGGTTTTCATTAGTACTCTGGTACAATTTAGTCAAAGATTCCCACATCTCATAGGCATTTGCCTTCCCCGTCAAGTGAGGAATCAAATGGTCCTTCATGGCATCAAGAACAATCCTCTTAGCCTTGATACTCTTCTTAGTGTAAGCTGCAAGAAAAGTAGCATCATTAGGTACCACCACATAATGAGTTGCGGTATTTTCCAGAATGTCCCACAACTCATTTTCTTGCAAAAGAAAGATCATCTTCTCCTTCCAAGCACCAAAATTTTCTGCCCCATCAAGTATGTCCTCAACTCTCAAACCTATAGCCATTGACCCCTTTCTGCTGAAAATGAAAAATTCAAAAAATCTTCCCTGTGAAGTGACTGTTGTCCCAACTTTTTGACTTGCTGAAATATCTTTGCTTCTTTCAACTCAGCTCTGATACCATGCAAAATTTCAGACCCCAACCCAGTTTCAGTCTCGCTGATTTTTCAGCCAAAGTTTAATGCCCAAACCCATATTTTTAATAGCCAATTAAACACAACATAAAATAATTTTTTAGAACTGAAACATGAGGATTCTGAACATCGTTTGTAACGCAAAAATAAAATATCAGCAACACATAAAATCATAAAATTATTAACACAAAGATTTTCGGTCTAATAACAACCCTGGAAAAACCCACAAGGGGAAAACCAGTGAGAGAGGGAGATTTTATTATTTAGGAGCTTCAGATAAATTATGTTACACCATGTTCATCTTCAGAAATATAAATGACAAACTAATATCGATAACCGTGCCAAGTCTTCACACAGGAAAATGAGAAAAACTCCACAAAACGCCTTCCATAATTTTCTGCAATTAATTACAGGTCTGCTCCTTGATTTCTATGTCTCCAAAATGTTGTACGATCACCTTGAAATTCATGCCAATAGTCACATCCCAAAATAGAACAATAAATGATGTATGACCACATTGGGATATGTGCCAAAAATTCCAAACAAAAACACAAAACCTTCAGCTCAATTTCTGTGCCTGAATAATAGTCGTACGGACCATACAGACTATACAGAATCCATACAGTACAGACTGTACTTTTTTGCCTAAGTTTTCGTGCCTTTTTTTCATGTTGTACAGAATTTGAAAATCTGTACAATGCGACCTCTTTGTTGGACTGTACCTTCCCTCGATTTTTGTGCCCTCTCTACTTGTTGTACGACCTGCTCAATCCATACAGTATGACCTGCTTTCAATGTTTCACTTGTTGCCTCGATTTCTGTGCTAGTTTGCAGCCTTGGAATGCGTGCCCTAGCTCTACAAAAATGGCCTCTTCTCAAGCTTGAAAATTCTCTCTCTTGCTCTCTCTGAAAAATGTCTCAACAACCAAAGAATGGTGCACCCTCCTTACCGTAATCGACCTTATGAGGGAATCTCAAGGGTCATCTCATCTAATGGTTGAGATTAGATGAGATCAACGGTGGGGATAAAATCACTTTACTTACCCACTTTCCCTAAGTCTCTAGAAAGTCACCTTTTAATTTGCATCTCACAAATTAAATGACTAGGGTACACATTAGGCACTTTCTTACCCCTTAGGTGCCTAGGTGATGAGAAACACTTGCCTAGGTACTTTTTAATTAAATTTTTAACAATGTGGACTACATGGCAGATGATAAATGACAAGCTAACATATTCCTACATGGGATCGATCCTTTATTTTGATCTGAAGTCGCCATGTGGAATCCTACCACCATGGACACGACAACAAGTTTGGTGAGTTAGGTTCAAAAGATGGTTGATATAAAAGGTCAATTAACAAAGTATAAGGGCCCATTGAGAGAACCCTCAAAAGAAAGGGTCATCGGAGTGGAGGGAATCAATACGGATTCCATGGAAGACAAAACAATGTAGCTAAGGCTGCTAGCATAACTTTTGGGGTACCTCCAGAAGGACAAAGGGGTCAACCCTACTTGAGAGGAACAAGTGGTAGAGGCAAAGTACACAGTGGATAAGGTCAGGGTTAGACAAAGGAATGTTGGGAACGTGGGGGCCCCAATTATATAAGGGAATGCTCAAATTATCAATTAGGGCTCAAAAAATGAGAAGTTAAAGAAAAAAGGGAACAACCACAAGCCTAACATCGGATTCATGTTGTTGTAACCCATCATCGGGCCGAGCACCAAGCCACAATGGTGGAGTCTGTTGGTATGATTAAAACCTTTCCTCTTTCTATGTTAATTGATTATGGTGCCACTAATAGTTTTATTTCTGATCCATATGGAAATCGGTGGCCAACCACCTATTCCACTGGCTCAAATTACAGGTTCATTTTGGTACTTTTTCTATAGTTTTTTGGGTCCTAAACTTCCAGGGTTGTTTTGAGGACCTCAATGACATTTTTTTGACTTACTAGTGCCCAATAGGTATATTGATTTGTTCAGAATGTGTACTCCTCATCTAGACCCTTTTTACGGGGTATCGATCTCCCCAAACAAATATTGTATGCAAAAGTTGCACCCTCGGGAAGTTGGCGTATCAACTACCCCCACCGAGGCCCACAAACCTTTTGGAATTTCGTATTCCAGGGTTACGGTTTTATCATTTATGCTTTCTGTTAAAAATAACTTTGGAGCCTCATTGTAATCAACTTCTTGTGAATCAACATATCTGACATATTTCTCTTCAAAGATAAGCTACCACCATTTTAGCTAGCTTGTGTGCTTTGCATGTTACAATATTTTGTATTCTAGACAATCATTAATAGAATCTGATTTTTATTGTTTTACTATATTATTGTGTTCCTTGAAATATCTCTATGTATCTCCTTGTTATATATCTATTATATTTTTTTCTTCATGTCATTCTCAAAATAATCTGAATCAGTGGTATCATAGCAATATGCTCCGTTTCGTTCTTAGTGCATGTCCCCTACAAGGTCATGGTGTAGAGAGTTGGTTCTCGAGATTGTTTCTCTCGAGGAAAACCACTCTCACCTTCCCAAGAAACCTCCCATGGAGGAATAAAATAGGGATGAAAAAGCATGAGATCCTATCAAACTGTTGCTTGAGGAAGCCCTTGCATGACAGAGGAATGGGATGATGGATAATTTGGCACAGATCCTTTGACCACTGTCGAAAGCAACATAAGCACCTTTAATAAAAAATCAATTTGGAGTTGTGACGCCCTTTAAAGTACAAGTTAACTTTGATATTCCTTTAGTTTAAGTTCAGATAGACACCTACACTTTAAAAAAATGGTTAAGTCTCCTAGAGGGTTATTTCTCTGTCCAAAATTTGTCCAACAGTGAAAAAATCACCTTCGCCCTCCTTAAGGAACTTCCCCATCGCAGAGATTAGTGGGAGAATTAATATGAGAAACATGTTGAGGATGAGTCTGCAATTTTTGGGATAGGACCCACTTGGGAGGATTTTGTTGATGCCTTCAAGGAACAATATTACCCTTTTGGGAACTATGATGACTAGTACATGAGATGGACCACACTGCGTCAAGAGAGGGGCCAAACAGTGTCAGAGTTCACAAATACCTTCCATACCTTGCACACAAAGATGGGTATTAAAGACTCAGAGTGGCATATGGTTCTAAAATACTGTGGGGCTCTACACAAGTACATCCAAACCGAAATGGATTTTCTGGACATCTCGTCATTGGGAGCCGCTTATCGATATGCTGTCGAAATCAAGCAGAAATTGAAGTAGCAGAATAAGTGAGAGTTCGGGTATGAAAATACATAATAAACTAAGTATGGTAAGGGTGGCCCTAAATCTTAGGGAAAAGGATAGAGCAATGATGTCCAGTCCCCAGACAACCAGTCCAAGCCACTGGAAAAGAAGGGTAATGGGAAATCGAAGAAGGACACTGGAAAGTGGTGCCAGTTCCAAAAAATACCTTGGAACAATACTATGAATGTCACTCCAAACAGTCATTGTTGGCTGAGAAAAAAGCCTCAGGATCAGATGTTGACTCAGAATATGATTCAGAACTGGAAAAGGGAAAATAGATCATTGATGCATAATCTAGTGTCACCATCACTACCACAAAAGTTCATCTAGAGGAACTAGAGGATCCTAAAGCAGGGGAGCGCCTCTTCCACTCAGATATGTGGGTGAAGGGGACCCCACTTCATTTCATTGTTGACAAAAATGGCCAGAAGAACCTAATATTAGAAGAGGTGGTAAAGAGGTTGAACCTGACAACGACCCTGCATCCTTATCCATACACCATTGGTTGGCTTAGATAGGGACAAGACATCCACGTCAACCAACAATGTCTCCTGCACTACGACATCAAACCCTTCAAAGACGAGGTATTATGTGATGTTTCCCCCTTGAATTTTATGATTTTTTTTTAGCAAAACCATATATGTAGAAGCATCATATTATTTATGAATATAGGCCCTGTAGTGTCATTATTACTTTGGGAGATCAACTCTACAGGGTACTAGAGATATCCCCAACTACTATGGTCTCTTTGATCTCCATGAAGCAACGCATAAATGTTCTCTCTAAAACCAAGAGATTTGTCCTCTTTATGGTTCGGTTGGAAGGTGAACATAAGGTTACTGCAACCACGAAAACCTCTACACGAGGTCTCTCTACATAATAGCAATAGGTGGACTAGATAGTAGAAGAGCACAAAGACATATTTTCCTTTCCTACTCGGGTACCTATGCACTGTCACTTAAAGAAATCAATTGATTTGACACCCAATGATCCTCTACCTAATGTCCCTGTGTACAGTCGTTCGATTATGGAGAATGAACAAATAAAATTCCAAATCCAAGAGCTAATTCTGAAGGGCCACATTAGAACAATATCCTCACCTTGTGGGAGCCCAATTATTCTAGTACAAAAGAAGGAAATGGCATGGAGACTTCGTATTGATTACAGAGCCCTGGAAAAGATCACAATCAAGAAACGATACCCAATTCCATGGATTGATGATATTATCGATCAACTCAAGGGAGCCATTTTTTTGAGTAATATTGACTTGAAGTCAGGCTACCTGTTGGCCCTTGAACAAGTTTTGAAGAATACTTGGTCATATTTGACCATTTTTGGGACTGTGACAACTTGTCAAAGATGGAGCGCAATGCGAAGCATAAATTAAGGAAGCAAGACCTATTTTTGGGTCCATTCTAGGGTTTTGGGTTGATGTAACAGGAAAGGGATGTCGGCTTGTGGGTTTACCCATGCTCAGGCCCATTTTGTAATCTATAAATATATAATTAGGCAATGTAAGTAAGGTAGGGGAGAATAAGTAGTAGTACATCTATGTGATGTATAGCTAAAGGCTTAGTGCTAGTAGTTGGGTCCGAGTGATTGGATGTATATTGAAAGTGCTATATGCATGATTGTAAAGAGATTGAAAAGATAAGTGCAAGTTGTTGTAGCTTTGTGCTGAAGTGAAAGGAAGAAGGATCTAGCGAGCTACGTAGATATTATATCCTATGCAAAGTAAGGGTCACTGAAGCTCTGTGCTGTAACCACTTGACCGAGATAATATAAAGAAGAAGACTTTGTGGATGTATCCCCAGGGTGGGGGTGAACCACGGTAACTGTGTGTATTATGCTCTGTACTTTGAACTAATGTGTTTATCTCTTTCTTGGCTAAGTGTTTGATGTTATTAAATAGATCTAGTTATGCTCTGTGTTGATGATATATGAATAAATGTTAAATCTGATATATAAGATGCTTAGTGATTGATCTGTTGAGTCTAACCTATATTTATGTGGCTAAGCACTGAATCGTCTTTAGTATAAGTATTCACTGCGATGCTCTGTGCTATCTACGAAATACCATAAGGGTTAAATATTGATGAATGATCTATGCTAAGTGCCCTGTAAAAGAGATAATCATAGATCATTGTCCCAGCTAAGGTTGCAAACATCTGAGTCTTGCAACCACCCTTGCCTCTACCTTGGGTGAGACTTCATCTTCTTTACAGGTGTTGCCGAAAGGGCCAGTAGTTAGGGTTTTGTGGGTGTGCTCTTGAGCGTTGAACCCTGGGTTTGCCCTGTGCCAACAAATGGTTCCGTTGCTGGGACCTAGAACTGTGATTGTTGGGAACTAAAGAAGAAAAAAGCTTTGCGCTGAGAAAAAGAGGTCGGATCTGAAGGAAAGAGGTTAGATCTGCAAGAAAGAGGTTGATACCAAAGAAAACAAGTGAGATTTGAACGCTCTGTGCTCTAAGAAAAGTAAAAGTGGAAATCTCTGAAAGAGAGAGGTCAGATCTGCAAGGAAAGAGGTAAGATCTGCAGAAAAAAGGTAAGATCTGTAAGTTATGTGTTCTAATAAAGGTAAGAATAGTAAAACAAATTTAGATATGAAAGCTTTGTGCTCTGCAAAAGTAAAATAAGTGAAATTTTTTTAGTATGGATCTAGGTATGTTTGATAGATTCTGTCCTAGCTTGGAAACTAGGGCTCTAATAGATGAAAGAAAGTTTGATATGAATAGATCTGATAGATATGTTATACCTATGCATAGAAAAAATGTCTAGACTAACAATCGGATGCAGGATCCTTGAAAGAAATTTTTGCAGGCTAACTACCATAACCCTAGTGCATAGTACAGAAGAGGCTGGGGATCATCTAAAAGAAAGAGAGGATTAACCCTCTGTTAAAATTGCAGAAGATCGGGACATCTTGCTAAGGAATTCCATGGTGGAAGATCTAGTTGTCTATGTTGCAAGGATTTGGACCATGAAGTATTGGATTTCCCTAGAATTATTTCCAAGCTTGAAGGAATGAATCCAAGTGAAGAAAACCTTAAGGAAGATCCACAGATAGTAGAAACTCAGAAAGAAGCAGAAAAGGTATTGGTACAGCTGAAAGACACCTTGAATGATCATCGACGTGTTAGGATATCATAGATCTTCAAAGAAAAGGAGAAAGTCGAAGCAAGAATAGGAGACTTCGACATTGACTGTACTCTTGATGAAGAAACACAATTGAACATTATGCCAGAAATAACTTGGGAAGCTATAGGAAATCCTACCATGATCCCTTCCCTAGGGGGAACAAGTTTATTCAGAGGAAAGCTAATAAACATATGTGGAAGGCTCGCCCGGATACCTATGACTGTCAATGGAACTTCGACTGAGGAAGACTTTGAGATTATTAAATTTTTTGAAGACATCGCCCCATTTACCATGCTCATAGGAAAACCTTGGATTGATAGAGAACAAACCAGACAAAAAGAGGAAGAAGAAGTGTTGGAACAGAAGAAGCAAGTGTTAAAAGACTTTATGACCAGAAGGATCGTGCACTTGATTGAAGAACATAAGAGTAGATCGCAGATATTTAATACTATAAACTTCGATGTTGAGGCTAAGAGAACACTTGAGGATCCGCAGAAGATTGAGTTACCTATTTTTGATATGGAAGAAGTATTATCCAGGAACCCAAGGAAAGACTTTCAACAACGCGAAGTAATTAAGACCACAGAAGATAAGCATCAGAATGGTAAAAGCATTACTGAGATGAAGCTCACGGGAAAGAAGGCTAGAAAGTCAAGAAAGAAAAGGGCTAACACTGCAAGGTTACAAGAAGCTATAGAGGAAACTTTGCAGACAGGAAAATTGAAGAATTGGAACTTCGTCGGGATATCAAAACAATGACATCTGGCACTCCGCCATGACGAAGCAATATAGCCATTGGACCGATATAACCATTCGACTTCCGCTCCGAACGGGTCAAAAAGCAATTATGGGTTCCCACTAGACCGTTAGACAACACCAGAATGGATAGAACAGAGTTAATGAGTGCCTCGCATCCGTTGCAAGCAGACCATTGCTAAGTTTTCCTACTTAATCCATCGTGCCACGCACCTAGAATAATTTTTGCTAAGTGAGAATTTGAGCACGAAACCTGAGATTAAATTACCCAGAGATCATTGCCTTGTTCCCATACTATTCATTGTAGTCTTTGAATTCCTTTCACACCCGAGATATCTGGCCCAAGTTTGTATGTCAGACGAGCTCAGCACTGCCGAGAAACTTGTTGAAGAAGTTCTAATTGACTTAATGACTGAGAGATTCATGTCAGAGCGCGAAATGTCTACAGGTGTACAATCATCGTCCTCAAGAGCATTGATAACTTCCCCTTCTACTTCTCGCGCAGGACCATCTTGACTGCCTTCGAAAAGATGATCTAATCTCGAAAACGACTTCGCTACTGTGAAGATGATCCCAAGTATCTTGCCTAAATATATCCCACCACTAAGAAGAACAGTGAATTGAGACACTGTACCCAAAGACTTTGACTATGCTGTGGTCACTGTGTACCTCCCGAAAGGGGTGCACGCAGTTCATGCTGACGAGGATAAGCTCACAACGTTGAAATTTAGTGATTTCAACCTTGGAGATTGCAAGGTTTACAGTATGCTATCCCTGCACAAATACTTAACTATCACAAAAGGGAAGAACCCAAAGATTGTCCCTCAACAATGGACCCACAACCTCACGCAGTCAACCCTCCTTAACGTAATGAAGATTCCACTTTCGGGAGGCATCAGGAAGTAAAGGAAAGAATCAGGTTGTTTTTGTCTTACTACCACGGAGGATACCTATGGTTGGACCGTCACATCACTGTGGATCTGATTCTAATCAATTGGATCACTGGGCTAAGCATGCAGGGTCCTGACCCGCAGGAGTTTTACCCTGGAAAGACCGCAGATCATGCTCTCGCCCAACGATTAAAAGACACATGTGGCGATCTAGAGAAAGGCACGCGAGGTTACATGGTAGCCTCCATTGAAAATGCAACAGTGCACTTTGGTTGCCATCTAATCGTAGGGAAGTTAGTCCGCAAAAACAGACCCACATAGGTGACCGGATTTGTAGTTGACCTCGCATGGAAGTGCGCAGAGGGACTACAAATGAACTGGGAAAAGTACCTTATAAATCAGCTAGATCTTGACTGTAGACAAGTGCAAGACTAAGGGTATGAGTTCCACTATAGTTGGTTGCTCATACTCATCGCTTTCATCACTTGGGAAATGCCAGAGGGAGCCACTTTTTCGGAGATCAAACCCTTCGAACCACTAGCCGCGAAGTTTTGTACGCTGTGGTACTCCAGCGACATGAACTAGTAGTGGTAGTCCAATGCCATCTTCCACACTTACTACACTCAATTGAAGAATTCAATCCAGTCTACATCATGCATCACACCCAACACACTTCGTAGGTTTAGACCTTTGATGAAATTCACTGCAGACCGTCACTTCACCTATATCACAACATGCGTAGATGAGCACAAACAACAACTCCAGTCATATTACAAGATGACAGAAGATGACTTGGAGGAGATTACCAAGGAATGGTCGACATACCTCCTTGTTGTAGAAGACCCCGTAGAGATGTCCGACGTGGATATCCCTAAAGCTATGCCGGATACACCTAGACCGCGCAAGACTAAGAAGGATGTGGAAGTTCAATATATCCAGAGCACATCCATGAAGACTACTTCGATCTCACCTGCGAAGGGAGGTGATGGTGAAGAACTAGGTGGCACAAAAGTTGAGAAAAATAAAGACGAGGTTACTCTGCCTAGAGAGGAGGAGTATCCCTCCAAGAAAAGGAAGATTACCCCACCAAATCCCTCATCCCGAAAGAAATCTAAGGCCACCCGGAACACGCTTAAAACTACCCTTACCCCAGATGATTCCGACTTCTTAATTTTCGCGCTGAATGATGTTTCATTAGAGCTCGCAGAAAAGAAAGAAGCAAAGAAGGAGGAGCTATTCATCCAAATCACGGACGAACTCAAAGAAGTGCAGCAGGCACTCCAGTCCAACCAAGCAGTTTCTACGACGCCCTTAACAAGGCAAACACCAGAAACAAGTGATGATCCCACTCAATTATGTCGGATCGTCGAGAAAGTCGAAGATTTCCTTCGACAAGCTCAAGAAGACATCGCACAAGCCACCCAGGCTTTGGCACAAGAGCAGAGCACACATAGAGAACAATAGAGGAAGGCAGAACAGGAGCATATTGCCTTACAAGCGAAGTGGGAGGAGGAAAAATCACAGTTACAATAGAGTAAGGACCAGTTGCTAGTAGAGCAACTTGAAGTATAGGAAAGAGTTCACAAAGCACTTCGGTCTGTGACGGTCATAGAGGTCAAGATGGAAGACCATCTCCCACAGCAGGTGACCCAACTGGAAGAAGTAATCCAACAACTTCAATAGTGCATCATGGATCTGGAGCTCTGCACCGTGCCTGAGACACCCCAAGAAATAAGATATCTAAGAGAGGCCACTGCTCAAAGCGTAGTCGACCGATTAAAAACCTTGGCTTTGGAATGTAAGCAGCTAAGCAATCGAAGCACCTAGACTTATGAAACCCTTGTAGAGAATCCAGAATTGCAGACATTGGAGGCACAACTCCAAGAAGAAAAGCATCATGAAGATGTGCTACAACCGCAATTGAATTCCATGACCCCAATCGAAATAATGAAGAGATTCGCAGAACAATGCACAGTGCAACAACAGGTACACACGCTGCAAAGTAAAGTGATGGAAGTCTCTCAATGACTTCAAACACTCCAAGAGAAGTCATGCCAACTATTCGTTGAACTTGAAAGCCAGGGAGATGAACTCGAATAGGTTGTCATCACTGCAGAACATCGCCTGGAATGACCGCCCAATGACACAGTAATCCAGGAATTTACTGAGCAAGAGGTTGTCGCACAGCAGCAGGTCAAAGCATCTTGAGCCAATCTCAAGGCATTTGAAGCAGAATTGATCAGACCTGAGTGACTCGAGATGAGTCACAGGTGAGTGTTGGGGGCTCTTTGGCCCTTGACCAAGTTTTGAAGAATACTTGGTCATATTTGACCGTTTTTGGGACCGGGACAACTTGCCAAAGATGGAGCGCAACGTGAAGCGGAAATTAAGGAAGAAAGACCTATTTTTGGGTCCATTCTAGGGTTTTGGGTTGATGTAACAGGAAAGGGATGTTGACCCGTGGGTTTACCCACGCTTAGGCCCATTTTGTAATCTATAAATAGATAATTAGGCAATGTAAGTAAAGGGGGGGAGAAGAAGAAGTAGTAGTACATCTATGTGATGTATAGCTAAAGGCTTAGTGCTAGTAGTTGGGTCTGAGTGATTGGATGTATATTGCAAGTGTTATGTGCATGATTGTAAAGATATTGAAAAGCTAAGTGCAAGTTGTTGTAGCTTTGTGCTGAAGTGCAAGGAAGAAGGATCTAGCGAGTTGCGCAGATCTTCTGTCCTGTGCGAAGTAAGGGTCACTGGAGCTCTGTGTTGTAACCGCTTGACTGAGATAATATAAAGAAGAAGACTTTGTGGACATAGCCCCAGGGTGGGGGTGAACCACGGTAACTGTGTGTATTATGCTTTGTACTTTGTCCTAATGTGTTTATCTCTTTATTGGCTAAGTGTTTGATGTGATTAAATAGATCTATTTATGCTCTGTGCTGATGATATATGAATAAATGTTAGATCTGATATATAAGATGCTTAGTGCTTGATCTGTTGAATCTAACCTATATTTTTGTGGCTAATCACTAAATCATATTTAGTATAAGTATTCATTTTGATGCTCTGTGCTATCTGCGAAGTACCATAAGGGTTGAATATTGATGAATGATCTATGCTAAGTGCTCTGTAAAAGAGATAATCACAGATCAGTGTCCCATCTAAGGTTGCAGACATCTAAGTCCTGCAACCAACCCTACCTCTACCTTGGGTTAGACTTCATCTGCTTTGCAGTTGTTGCCGAAAGGGCCGGTAGTTAGGGTTTTGTTGGTGCGCTTTTGAGCATTGAACCCTGGGTCTGCCCTATTCCAACACTACCACCAAGTGTCGATTGAGAAAACATATGTATGGAATACAACCTTCAAGTCTAAAGAAAGTATCTTAGAGTGGATTCTCATGCCTTTTGACTTGACTAATACCCCAACCACATTCATGCAGATGATGGATGACATATTGTGGACATTCACAAACTCTTTTTTGTTCGTGGATTTGGATGACATTCTCATCTTTAACAAAACTTGGGAGGAACATTTGAAGCATATTCAACAGGTCTTGGGCACCCTGCGACAACACAAGTTATATGCCAATTTGGAGAAGTGTTCCTTCGACATGCAGATAATCCAATATTTGGGACACATCATGGATGAGAAGGGTGTGCATGTGGATCTAGCCAATATCCAAGTCATTCTTGATTGGCCGGCCTCGAAGACAATGACCAAGCTCCGCAGCTTCTTGGGCCTTGCCAACTTCTACCACCGTTTTTTGTTGGGGCTCTCTCATATCGTTGAGGCCCTAAGTAAGGTGATCAAGGGTGGCATGAAGGACATGTTTGTGTGGGATGCATCCCGATAGAAATCATTTGAGGATTTGAAATTCTTCATCTGCTCAACACTAGTCCTTATTCTATCATACCTGCAACAACCATTTGAGATTGAGAGAGATGATTTAGATCATGCTATCGATGCATTCCTCACTCAGCATGGGCATATGGTATCCTATCACAGTGAAACACTATATGATGTTGTTTGTAGATACCTCACCTATGCGAAAGAGATGTAGTCCATTTTTAATGCATGTCGACAATGGAATAATTACATTCTGAGGGAGGAAACAATCATCCACAATGATGATCATAGGCCTCTATAATTCATGCAGACATGAGGAAAATTATAGAATGGATGCCATCAGAAGTGGTCCACGTACCTGCATCAATTCCACCTGAACATGAAGTATAAGAAGGGAATCACTAACCATGCCACATATTTCCTCAATCGACCCCTGGTTGTGATGCTAACCATAGTTCTTAACTCCTATGGGAATGAGACATCATGGTGGGCACAATCATACAATAATGAATTTGAATATGTTGTTTCCTATTAGAAATTGAGCGTAGGAAAAACAGTTCTAGACTTTCATCTCCAGGATGGATTTCTATGCCATATGATCCATATCTATGTTCCTTCAAGTGAGTGTGAAAAGATGATTTGGGAAGCTCATTATATTCAGGTAGCGAGACATTTTGGTATAGAAAAAACAATGGTAGTACTACACAAGCATTTTTATTGGTCGAAGCTTCAACAACTTGTCTGCTAGTACATTAGATCCTACACTGTATGTGCCATTTCCAAGCCCTCCATCAAGAAACAAGGGATATACACCCATCTACCTACTCCATACAGGCCTTGGAAATCCATATCCATGGATTACATGTCCAGTCTACCTTCAACTAAGCATGGGAATGACTATGTCTTTATGGTTGTTGATCGATTCTCTAAGATGTCAGTTTTGGCACCCTGCAAGAAGGGCATCACAACTGAGGCCACCACCAATCTCTTCTTTGAAATTTTTTGGGTTCATTTTGGGCTCCCACTAACCATTATATTATATTGAGATAGTAGGTTCCTAAGAATTTTTTGGTCCAACCTATGGTCGATTATGGACACCAAGCTGACCAAATTGATTTCCTTCCACCTATAGACTGATGGAAAAATATAGGTAGTTAACAAGAGGATTTTCCATATCCTTAGGATGTACAATTCCAAACATCCACACACATGGGATGAAATCCTTCGTTATGTTCAAAATAGCTACAACAAATCCCTCCACAACTCTATTGGCCACAACCCTTTTCAGGTGTTCTTGGGTTTCCAACCACAGGACCCCATTGAAGTAGTTATTCCCATTGCAGTTGTACATGAAGAGTATCTCTACCCATTGACATATCTCTACACATTAGTGGAATTCTATGAAAATTTGGTTATTTTCCAAAATGATTAAGGAGAGCCTATATTGATTGAGGAGATTAAGTGATACGTGACCTTATGCCTCATCTCAACCAATAAGGTTAAAAGTGTATGAGGAAATGGTGTAAGATTTATGCAGTTGATATGATCATTGAAGATGAAAACCCCTTTGATAAGATACATCCAATAATCTATGAATTTTCAGATGTATTCCCCCTAAGATACCAAGATTTCCCCTTGTACGCGAATTTAATTTCTCCATTTCCCTGCAACCTAGAACAAAACTTATATCTAAAACACCTTATCGAATTATTGTTATGGAAATTAATGAGTTAAGTGTGCAACTCATGGAACTTCTTCTCCAAGGATTGATCATGCTTAGTGTATCCTCATGGGGAGCACTGATGATATTTGTGAAGAAGAAGGATGGAATCCTTAGGCTATGCATTGATTACCATGCTATGAACAAAGACACCATTAGAAATAGATATCCCATTCCTCGCCTTGATGACCTCTTTGATCAAATAAAGGGAGCTTTATCATTTTCCAAGATTGACTTGTGGTTGAGATACCATCGGCTAAGAATTAAGGAGGAGGACATACCAAAGACTACATTTTGAACAAGGTTTGGTCACTATGGATCTATTGTAGTACAATTTGGGTTGACCAATGCACTAGAAACATTTATGAACTTAATGAATAATGTGTTTTGTAAATATTTGAATTATTTTGTCCAAGTATTCCTATATGAAATCCTCATTTACTCCCGAAATAAACAAGAGCATCAAGAGCACCTGATACTATTACTTCAATTCCCTAGAGAACATAAGATATATAGGAATTTGTCTAAATGTTCACTCTACCAGAAAGAAATCTAATATTTAGGGCATACCATTAGTGGTGAAGGCATTGTGGTAGATTGTAGTAAAATTGAAACTATAATTGACTGGCCTACTCTTAAAAATACTAAGGAAGTATGTAACTTTATTGGACTAGAAAGTTACTATAAAAGATTTATGGAAGGATTCTCTTGAATTTTCAATCCCATTACAACCCTACAAAATAAAGGTGTTAAATTTGAATGGAAAAATGAATGTGAGTAAGAATTTGTATAACTAAAACAATTTCCTCAATTTTGAGAATGTCTAACATGGACAAAGACTTTTGTGTATGCATGGATGCATCGAGACAAGGTTTATGTGTGGTTTTAATACAAGAAGGGGGAGTTATTGCTTATGCTTCACATAAACTTAGGGGTCGTGAAATCAATTATGCCACTCATGATATATATCTAGTTGTAGTTTTAATGGCTATGAAGTTATGGATACATTATCTAATGGGACACCAGTTTGAGCTAAAAATTGATCACAAGATTCTTGAGAAAATTTTCACCCAAAAGAACCTTAATTCCCAACAATGACGTTGGAGTGAATTTTTTAGTGAATATTATTTCAGGGTATCCTTCATCAAAGGAAAGGAAAACATGGTTGCATATGATTTAAGTAGAAGACTCAAAATTCATTCAGTACTATCACTGAAGGCAAACTTAAGAGACTAGATTTTAAACTACCTTATAGAAGACCACCAATACTAATGAATAAAATCCACCTTGCAAGAGAAGGTAATGGTGAGATCTGAATGGGAAGGATACACCTTAAAGAATGATGGATTGTTACATTTTAGGGGTCATATGTATGTGCCAAAGAATGAATATATTAGGATATTGGTAATGGAGGAAACCCATAGATCCCATTATGCTGCACACCTGGGAGTAAAGAAATTGCATGTCGACCTAAAAGGGACATTTTTTGGGGAAGGGATGAAAAACAATATAACATAGTTTGTAGCTTGGTGTTTGAAATTTCAACAAGTGAAGGTATAACATCAACACCCTACACATCTACTACAAACCCATGATATACTAGAAACTAAGTGGGAAGTTTTTTCAATAAATTTTGTGGGAGGTTTGCCTATGACATCCCATAGACATGAATGCATTATGGTAGTAGTTGAAAATCTAACCAAGAGTTCCCACTTCATTCAAGTTAATATCACCTTTGATGCACCATCCATCACTCGGATTTTTCTAAAAGAAATAATTTGTCTACATGGGGTTCCTTGAAAAATCATATTAGACAAAGATTTATGGTTTTCTTCTAGGTTTTGACAAAGCCTCCTAAATTCTATGGGTACTAAACTCAACTTTAGTACTTCTTATCATCCCGATATTGATGGGAATATAGATAGAGTTAATCAAATAATGGAGGATATGTTCAGAATGTATGTCATGGGCCATCAAAACTAGTGGGAGAAGTATCTTCCCTTGGTGGAATTTTCCTACAACAACAATTATCAAAATTCCATTCAGGCAACCCCATATGAAGTCATATATGGAAGAACCTATCGTACACCTTTAAGTTGGTATCATTTAGAATATTGGGTCATATTTGGACCCAACATTCTCCAAGAAATGAAATAACATATGGTTTCAGTTAAGCAAAGGCTTAGGGAAGATAGGGACCATCATAAAAGTTATGCAAATGCTAAGAGAACTGATAGAGTCAAACCCTAAATAAATATGGTTTCAGTTAAGCAAAGGCTTAGGGAAGATAGGGACCATCAGAAAAGTTATGAAAATGCTAAGAGAACTGATAGAGAACTATAAATAAGGTAACAAGGTTTTTGTTAGAGTCAAACCCTCTAAGAGTTCCTTCAACTTTGGTAATATAAAAAAGATATCCCCTAGGTTTTTCATACCATTTAAGGTCCTAGAGAGGATTGGACTAGTTTCTTACATGCATGAGTTACCATCCCATCTAAGAAATATGCACAATGTATTTCATGTTTCTATACTTAGGAATTATGTACCTAGTCCATCCCATGTGTTGAAATTTGAGGGATTATAGGTTTTCAAGGAGGGGTCCCTCTAGGTCAAACAATTTTCTATATTGGACCATAGGATTTGGTTGCTCAAGAGCTGATAAATTGAACAAGGCAAGGTCCAATGAGACAAATAAACCCATGGTATTCTACTTGGGAGGATGCAGAGACTATGCATTATGATTTTCCCTATCTATTTGATTAATTACTTTTATGAGTAAGACTGGACTAACTAACTTAACTTAGACATATGCATATCCTAGATGGGGTTTTTTGGATGAATATTTCTTTTCAAATCGAGACTAGTGTTGATTGACATAAATACTATATGTTGATGTGATCATTCTACATATGTTCTATGGTTTCTTATTTAATCATGCTAATCTATCTTAAGAATACATGAGGAATTTTCATATGATGTTATGATTAACATATGGTTCCCTTCATTGTGTTAAGAAAATGTTATATCCTTGATTTACAAAAAAAATGTGTGTTTGGGTTACATTTTATTATTATTATTATTATTATGATGATGATATATCTCATTATGTTATGACACAATTTAATTGCATGAAATTTCAATGATAATATGTTTTATGATGACATGCATGAGCATAGGGTGCATTGTTAGAACAATGAAGACATGTGACAATATGCATGTGAATTATTTTTCATGAGATGATGATATTATATTTATAACTAGTGTATTGGTTGCATATTGTGAGGTGGTGATTGGCATGGAATCAATCAATGAGCCGAGAAGTTCAGTTCATTCAATGATCTTGTAGGAGCCCATACCTATGAATGAGAATATCTAAAAAGTAACACCTTATGGGATGGGGACAAACTCAATGAACCAACCTATGCCAATGGTTATTTCTCATTGTATATTTCTCGATGGGACATGGGACCATCTTGAGATTGTCAAAGTGACTTATATTGGAGTTGTAATGCTGAAGTCCATGAGATGGGTTGGAGTATTACTTTCCAGTAGGAGTTGTGGAGGGAGTTTAGGTCAGCCTTTTGAGATTCCAAGGTTACATGAGGACCATACCAGATTCCTGCTTGGGAAGACGAGGTCTCAAGCCTTGGGGATTCAGTTAGATCGGTGGGTTTAAGCCTAGTTCTAAAAATTAGGAAGAAAAGATAAAGAGTACTTGTGCTTCCTCAATGTTATGATGTGGAATTCCAATACATGTTTTTGTCACTTGGGTAGCCCTTATACTAGTTACAATAGAGGGTGTAGTGGAAGATACAAAGAGAAAATAAAAACATGTAAGTATCATAATTAACATTAACTTCGATACAAAGTTTCTTGAAGGGAGGGAGTATGTAATACCCCGTATGATTAAATAAGTAATAATAATAAATAAATGGTATATAAAAAAAGAAAAATAAAAAAATAATAATAAAAAAAGTAAAAGAATAAAATAAATAAATAAAAGGAACTACTTTATTAATAACATAAAAGGGTTAAAATAAGCAAAGATAAATTTAGGGAAAACTAAATTAAGAAAATTTAAGACAAAAAAAGAGAACTAAATGTTGACAAGTGAATCCTATGAATGGCGTTTATGTGCATGGATGGACAAAGGAATTCAATTTAAATGGAGGAGGAGAAGGAGGTAAGGAATATTTCTTTTTTTCAGCTTGGAATAATTCTTGGGAAGGAAGGATTTGACACTGGCATAGGTAGTTGATTGAGGGCTCAGGGGCTCTCATTTGTCTTGGTCGGGGGATTGGTTGGGGGGAGAGTTGTCCCCCACACTCAGTTGTGATAAGTTGGATCAAAGTTCATAGCACTTCGGTTTTACATTCACCTTCATTGTAAGTAAATTACATTCAACAAGTCTTAGGAAATATCCTTACCACTCTTATGTCATGTGAATTATGCAATTAGAAAAATAATTTCGTTTATTTTTATCAGTCGGTGATTATAAATTTATGTGTTTTATATCCAATTTATATATTTAATGTAAGTGAGTTAATTTGGCTACATTAGCCATTACATGTTGGAATTGAGAGGGAATGACATCTCCACTCATTGTGTCATAGCAAAGCCACAATCTCTTTATTATGTCCCACACCCATGTGTTGACAAGCTAGAAATGATTTGGCTTGTGTCCTACACACAAATATGCAACCATGCATAACAATAAATTATAAAATGTTTAAATTACAATTTTTTTGTATATATATAATCAATATTGGTTACCCTTGTAGGCTCATTGTTGGACTCCCATTTGAGATTTTTCCAAGACATTTCATGCAAGCACCTACTTCATGATCAGGAGACCAACCTACAATACTCATGTAAGTGAACATACACACATATATTGGACTATAAGTATATAATTATAACATGTTGTTCATATCAATCAAGTTAGGATTATACAAACTTCTAAACACACATATGGTTACTAAAAATCTCTACATCTCATGACTTGGTACCAAATTGTTCTCAACATGTCATCTCCCACTAGATTCCTATGATATTATCCAACCTTACATAGCTCATAATCATACATGTGTATCAATGTTCATGTATCATCATCATGACCATGATTCATTCACATACAATTTAATCTATTGATGCCACAAAAGTAGATTAAAATCATCATCCAACCATGTACATTAAGCTTAAAACATCCATCACTTTGTGTCTATACGTAGCCAAATAGGCCATCAAAATATCAAGCTCATCCTCCTTATCATAAACAAGACATAGACACACAAAATGGGGCATCACATACTCCCCCTCTAGGAACAAAACTTCAACCCTATGTTTCAAGTAAACAAAAAGGGATATCCTGACACATGAGAGTTGCATCCTCCCAAGGAGTAGATCTAGGTCTGTAAAGGCCCCATCATAAATTTGCATAGTATATTGAAAACTGATGAAGTTTATGAGTATGATGGTTTAATATGCGAACTAACACTCCTTTCAGAACCCCCTCATTTGTAACTTGCAGTTGATTCCAATCCAAGATATGAGAATGGTCAATGGCATACCCTCAAAGCACTAATACATGAAATACATCATGCATATTATGTAACATTGGTGGTAGAGTAAGGAAATATGACATTATTCCAATCCTCTTAAGAACCTCAAAAGGTCCAACATAATGGAGAAAATGTTTACATCTCTTCCCAAACTTTATACAACTCTTCTTAGGCTTAACCCATAATAATACTTTAGCGGGAATTCTCTAAAATTATGATCCAATCTATGTGATGGGCCTCCAAATTGTGGAACGTTGAGGCCCATTTTGTAGATGATATGACCCCTTCCTATAAACTAAGACTTGTTGTGAATATTATTAATATAAACATCTTGGGAATTGTGCATGGATTATTGTGAAATTATTGAATGTTGAGTTATGTCATTGTCCTTGGTCTAGTTCATGATTTTGATGAACTTATGCATTTTTAATGGTGTACTAACCATTTTCTCAAGTAGGTCGAATCCTAAGGATAACCTTCATCAACTTGCACTTGAGACAAAAGGTGTATCATGCCCCCTCTTCAACCTCCAAAGGAACCAAGACAATGACTCACAACACTCAACCAACAAGATCTTAGCGTGATTTTCTCGTTGAGGAAGTTTGAATTATGGAGGTAATCTGACCCCTGAAACAAGGATCCATGATTTTAGGGATACCAATGACAAGTACCCTTCAATCAAGGACTGATTGAAGGGATATTTTATGAGTCCCTTTGTATAAATAGAAGATAGGAGTTAGTATTTAGTTAGTCCTTTTTCATTCTTAAGCATTGACAACTCTCCTTGTAGCTGGTGCATTCAAATTTTTCAAGTACATTTTGTTGTTATGAAGTGATTTCCTAATGCATAATTTGTATTTCTAGATTTCAAGTACTTAGTGTTTTCTTCAGGTTCCTTGTAGAGACCTTGATTAGGGACCACTCAAGACCTTACAAGGGACCTTTCCTTGTTGTTATATTTAACTTCTGTAGTGGTTTTTAGTTATCTTCATCACTACATGTTGTTATGTATCATTTTTGCAAGTGTTGTTAGTTCCCTATAGAACTCTTCATGCAAACCATTTTAGCAGGTTAGGTTTCTTGATGTCACTTCATTATTAGATGGTTTTAACTCTATTTTTATAGCATGTAAAACATGTTTTATTTTGTTTCTCAACCAATAAAGAGAATGTTTTTGTGTTGTGCACTTCACAATTTAAATGTTAGGATGTTCACATACCAATAATAGTGGTAACTCAACATTCTAGTGCATTAGAGGATTAATTTGCTAAAGGTTCCAAGTTTCCAACTATTTTAAAGAAGCCTCTAATTATACATTAAATTATTACATGTCCAATTATATCATTTCAAATACCATAATCTTCCCTTTACCCAAACGTCAATTATTTTCTTTGGCCCCTTATTCAAACCCTCAAAGACCCCTTCAAAAACTATTTTCATTCAATGTGATATGAAATATATAAATGAGATTAGATACTATAAAAAGGAAAGCCATAGTTTTTCTCCCATAAATAAATTACATGAGAATTGAGTTTGTTATGTATAGAGGAAGTGCTTTTAGAGATGAAGGGATTGAGAAAACTTTCACGAGATACTTCCAACAAAAAAAATACAAAGCAATACCAAAAAAACAACAAGGAATCATAAATAAACATAACATAGCATTAAGATTAGGATAACTCAACCATCATGGGAATATGGAATGTGAAAAAGTTAAAACAAATTTTAAGAGTTAAGTTCTTAATACACAATTACTAATAAAATTTAAAATGTTATGATTATGATCATAAACGAAGAGACAACTATCTCAAGGTATGTTGGCGATCCCATCTCCTTCATCATCATTGACATCGGTGAATTGAGTCATGATAGAGGAATTATCACTGAAAGCAATCTCTTGTAGAATATCTCTAAGAAAGACATCATCCTTGTTAGTGTGATGTATGGATGTGGAATATGATCCAAAGCTGGTGCTCCTAATGTTGGACTAGATGCACTAAAAATAGGAGGAACATCTCGCATTATCCTTGAAGTGGATGTATTTCCCTCCAAACATTTCATTCACAAGATTAAATTGTAACGACTTCTAGTTAAATCTGCCAATTTTATAGCTCCTAAATGGGTTCTCTTCTTTTTATGGATGAAATCATGTGTGCTCCAAATTCTAATGCATGTTGACGTACTAGTGACCTATTTTTTTTAACATTTAAATAATATTATATCAATACAAGAATTTACATCTAACAATTTGTAAAGGTACATCAAAACTAAAAACAATTGTATTGCAATACATACTTGAATCAATGCCCATATTGCAAATGTTTGCAACTAAGGCATCTCGTATCCATGGAGAAACCACCAATGATGTTAGAAAAAAAAGGATCGTGGAGCAATAAAATAAAACAATTCTGGAAATAAAAAACAGAAGATACACAATACAATAGAGACACAGATCTACGTGGTTCACCTAGTGTAGGCTATGTCCACCAGAGAAATTGCCAGGTCCTTCCTTTTTATTATCCAACAAAATGAAGGGATACAACCTACATCTCAACCGATGTAAATTCCTATTCTTCCTCTCACAGTCTCCTATCTCATAATACAATATTCACAATAATACACAACCACAATACAATTCACTCATAAAAGAGGGTTACCTTTTAGGGGAAAAAATCCCTAAAATAACTTCTACCGTCAGATATGTGATCTTATAATGCATCCAGATTGACCATGAAATTAAAATATTTTACAAGCGGGGGGAAAGACCCCCCACACCCCGCCTGGACCCCCCTGGAGATAGTTGTGGGGGGGGGGGGAGAAGCCCCCCCACACCCCTTGTTAGGGAATGGGGTCCAAGCACGACTGAAACAAACCTATGAATCAGGAAGATAATTAGGCCCCACAACCAACAAATGAGCAGGGTTATGTCATATCCCCATTTTTGGATTCCTTTGTTTGGCAGTGAAAATGACTTCCATGGCTCATCGATGAAGAAAAAGGGAGTAAAAAAGGGTTATTTAATGGCACTTAGTTAGGAGATGTTATGTATTTAAAGTGACATTAAGGAAATAAAGTAACTTTACATTAATAAGTTACTTAACCATTATTAAAAGTGACTTTTAATCTTAAAGTGAAAGTAAAAGGAAGNAAAAAAGGGTTATTTAATGGCACTTAGTTAGGAGATGTTATGTATTTAAAGTGACATTAAGGAAATAAAGTAACTTTACATTAATAAGTTACTTAACCATTATTAAAAGTGACTTTTAATCTTAAAGTGAAAGTAAAAGGAAGATACATGTCATATTTTATTTAGTCAAAAGGGGGAAAGTTCTAGAAGTCATATTTGATTTCGTCAGAAAGGGGAAAGTTATAGAAGATAGGGAAGAATGATAAAAGGAGGGGTAGCACTTCACTTTGCATCATTTATTTGGATTATTCTCTTTGAAGTGCTCTTGTGAGCCAAGGTTTTCATTAGGTTATTCGAAAAACCCTTCCACTTTTGGTTTGGTTTCAGTGGTGAAATATCCACCCTAGCTAGACAAGGAGGGGGATCCATACAAGGTCTTCATTGGAGCTTCAATTTTAGGTTTGTTTTCAATTGGAGGTAGATTGAATCGCATAGGATATTTTCATAAATTTTTGAGGAGGTCATACTCAGATATCTGCAGGTCCTGGGAGGGTTTCAGGGAAATCCTGACTGGAGACACCCCCACATGTTGAGTATAGGGTGTCCGGTGAGGCCCTGTGTGTTGTCCATCCTCGTCCAACAAGGACCTATGCAATATGAAGTTGTAAAGTTACATAGGTACGGGTGGTCATATTTATGCAGGAGGTGTTCGAGGAGAAGATCGATACCGCACCAACAAGGGTTAGACAGTTCAAAGGAGGACACATCATCTCTTGATGTGACCGTGGTATCTTCCAGATTTTGGCTTGAATTTTGTAGTAGGGTTTCTTCGATGTATTGCATCTGCCATAGAAACCATTATAACGTTTCTATTGTTGTGTTTAGATCTCCATTCATAATAAAATAACACATATTGCTTCCTCTATTCCTTGTGTACTTGGGTTGAATGTAATATGTTTGACAAAAGTCTATTAGCAATGTGTATGCAAACTATTTGAAGAAAGTTATCAATCAGTTTATAGTAAAGATACACATATAATGAAATTTGTTTGATGAAAGATGACATCACTGGATAAGCAAATCTAATATCCTAGCATAGGGATATTACAATGGTATTAGAGTTGGTGATATTTCCATCCTGTAGACATGAATGGGTTACAAAGAAGGGAGAAATCAGTAGTTCATTCCATGGACAAGAAAATAAAGACAACTCTATAATTCACAGATAAACTTGGCAAATTCTTCAACAAGCCAAGGGGATGCTAGCGGAAAAAAAAAAATGCTTTCCTTTCAAGAGTATTTAACATTGAGTGAAGAGATCCATGTAGCTTTTCCATTTAAAATGTTTTACACTCTCTAGTATGGAAGTTGGCCCAAGGATTTGGACAAGGATTATTTAAAAGCATAGGGTAGGAAGTAAAGAAGGATGATCATGAAGGATGATAGAAGGAGAATGCATCTAGCCATGCAAAGGAAACATGCATAGAGGAATACCAAACAAAATCCTATTATACATCATCATAACTAACCAATGAGGCCAATGACACTAGTGTGCTAGATGGAGAAGATAAGGATACAACATCTTGTCCCAAGTATGATGACTATGAGAAGATGTTCCAATCAACCGATGTTAAGTATTCAACATCTCTCCCTGTATATGATGTTGATGATGAGGATGGTTCAAGTGGGAACTCAACACCTCATCCTATTTATGACATGTATGATGATGTAGGCATGATTGTACTATAATGTGACAAATATTGGGAGCTATGTGTGGAGGATGACAATGAAGGAGATGATTTAGGAGATACGAGTAGATTAGAAAACTTGTATGAGAAAGGTATTCCACATTGCACGACACCATCTAATGAGTCAATTGATCCCTTGTGTGATATCCTCCACCATGTTGATGAAATAACATTGCATGATTTGGAGAATCGACTATTAGTCACAGAGGAACAAATTGTGCAGGTGTTGACAAGGGAAGATGGTGCTCATAAATTTATTGAAGACCTTATGTGGAAAACCTAGATGGAGAAGAGGAAAAAGGGAATTGCAGATGGATTCACTAGTACCAAATTGTGAATCATCAAAGAGGAATTGGAGTAGATGAAATCCTATTATTTGCAGTTATTCATGGATATGGACCTTTCTCTTAAGTTCAGTGAAGACAAGGAAAGGGAGATTGAGGATCTTTGTTGCCAGCTAATTTTGGCCCGCTCTTCATCATTGAAAAAAAAAATACTCTATCATAATTGGTGGTAATGACACATGAGGGAATGAGTGGAGCTCATGATATGAGGGAGGAGCCTCTTGTGACGATTCTTCACGAGGATCATTCAAAGTTGTAGGTGTTTAAGAAGAGGTTTAACAAAGAGGGTTTTGACCGTGCGTCTATTTTGCATTGCAGGGATCATGAGTCATTTATTTGGGCTCAAGGATTAGCTACAAATGTGGTAGTTGATAAAATTCCTTGTGGACCAGCCAACAAGGATGCATATGCACCACTTGATTGGGGAATCGAGTATAGGATGGATGTGGATACATCACTCTGGGATCCAGGTTCAGTTGATATTAGTACAATGGAACATATAGGATACATGGTGGTACGTGATGATACAATGGTATGCAATAGTATACAACGGTGTACGGTGGTGTAGAATGGGTTTTTGGGACATTTTCCCTGGGGAGAATTCCAAGCAGGTACTTCAAACATATCATTGAGTTTGGTTCACCCAGGATCGATGAGTGGATGGATGAGCTTCATAGAGAGTCATATTCCTTGGAGATTGATCTTCTATTGGGATATCACTAGAGTAGGGATAGAAAACATGATATCCACAAGATTTCTCTCAAATGTTACCTTGAGTCCTTGGTCATACCATTGGGGTTGACCAACGCACTTGAAACTTTCCATTCTCGTAGATAGTGGAAGTGGCATATAGTGCTATTTTCTGATGCCATTGGTATATTTAGAAGGACATGGAGGGTTCACCTACGTCAGATGGGTGAGGTAGGTAGGATTATAGCCATGTTAGAGTTCTTTCATTTGGGCTATGTGGTCATAGAATAGGAGGATAACCAAATTGTATTGGATTAGTTCACAAATATTTCAGCTGACAGAGTGGTGGATGACATTATCCACTATAGAGGTCTCACACATGTAGTCCCTGAGTCCACACTTAGGAAGAATATTATGATGGAAATGTGTGATTCACCTTTGACATGGAATTCAAGTACTTGTATGAGTATGAGGCATCACAATTGATAGGGCTAATTTCTAGGGAGGTGTTTAAACTCCATGGATTACTTTATTACATTGACGGTGATCAAGATAGAAAATTTTCTGGTGCAATTTGATAGGGGCCAAATAGATTAGTAGGCACAAAGATGATTCCTAGTACTTGGTTTCCACCAGATGATGGAATACTAGGGATGTGGCTCATTTTGACTCCGATGATTACCAGTATGACACAACAATAACTAGCAGGTATTGGAAGTAGTGAACTTCCAATTTGGTGGTGGGATTCAATAATTCATATGAGTGATAGATTGATTCAAATGATGATGATGATCGACATAGCCATGAAAATGAGAGGTCTAATTTATTTTTGGTACATTGGTAGAGGGCAGGTAGAGAATTAATCTATATGGCATGATAGACTCGAGGTAGGTCATGGCTTTGCAGACTTAGACTCCACTGAGACACCTTCATAGGGGAGGATTCATGATGGTGGTTTCAGTCCCTTCAGAGAGATCGACTTGGGGTTCAAGGAGAGGAGGATGCATACTGGAAGCATTGGTTCGATGATGATGATCAGAGTGGTGCAACATCAACATGATGGTACCTTTTTAGGATTATTTTAGGACCCTATGATTACATTGTTTGACATTTCATATACTCTTAGAGAAGAGAGAATCGATTTTGACTTTCCAAAGTTTACTTTTGGGAGGATTAGGAGTGGTTACTTGGAGGAGTGGTCTTCTGAGGAGTTTAATGAGTTTAGGGAGATTATGCTTTCTTGGCTTATGAAGAGCAGTCAGGTGGATTATTGTATTAGCACCTTACAAACCAGTGCTATGAGTATAGGATGTTTCACATCATACATGATAGTTTGGGATATTGGTGACTTTACAACCTACGAGATTCGTATGTTTGCATGGAGAGACTTTGTGAACAATGTGTTAGGAGATTGTTTGGATGATACTTAGATGATTATAGTAAGATGGGTGTGCTAGAGTATTAGGGAGTTTCCCTTTGATACTTGGAGACTAGGTGTCATGGATACCCTATCAGTTTGTGTCCACATAGACTTCTCCTGGATGTCTGATTTTAGAGTTGGTTTGGGTGATGCCACTGAGATCCACTGGCAGGATGCAATCCTCGATAGTGGGAATGTTTATTTGAGGCATTACAACTTGGGGCTGCAAGAATGGAGGATGGAGTCTAGGCAGGAGGTTCAGATATCTGTTATCGGAGTGGCACAATAAAAACATGATATATCTATTGGCAGACCTCCATCGGTCTAGATATCCATCCCAGTTGACATCGAAAAATCCATGTACATTTAATTTACCAATATCGAATCCAGGTAATCCTTGGTAGAATATAGCATAGTACTTTGTGCCACAAAAATACTTGAATACTCTCTTTAAAACAATCCAGTGCTCCTTTCCAGGTGTCGATATGTACCTGCTCAACACTCCCACAACATGGACAATTCCCGGTTGAGTGAAAACCATCGCATACATTAGACTACCAACAAAACTTGCACAAGGAACATGTGCCATGTCCTCTATTTCTTCCTGTGTCTTTGGAAACTGTTCAATAGTAAGCCTTGCTCCCATAGGAATTGGTACCTTCACTGGTTTGCAATCCTGCATGTTGAATTGTTTCAAAACTATTTCAATATACTTCATCTGATTCAACCAAATCTTTCTAGTGGCTCAATCTCTCTTAATCTTCATTCCTGGAATGAAGTTAGTTGCACCGAGATCCTTCATGTCGAACTTGGAGGATAGTTGTTTCTTCACCTCCTTTATTTCATCCATGTTGTTTCCAATTAGAAACATGTCATTGTTACGCACCAAAATGTCACACTTGAGTTTTGCACCCTAAGTGTCACAAGTGTCATAAAGTGATGTATGCACCTTGTTAAGTGTCACATGTACTGTCGCAAGTGTCGTATGCACCTCACCAAGTGTCGCATTCATTTATCCAAGTTTTTCAACCCCTTGACACCATGAAAGACATTTTCCATGACCCTTAAGTCACATTGGGGGAAGAAACCCATCATTTCAAGGTCAAAACACACCCTTTTCTAGGAAAAAGCGCCATTTTTTGGGAATTTATGAAGGGTGGTGCCCCTTTGGCCATGCTGGGGGAGTAACACTTCATAGAATGGAACCCCCCTTTCCATGTTTGGGGAGTTCCAATTTATAGGATGGTACCTTGCGTCTAGTTATGGGGGAGCGCCAGTTATGTTAGAGGGAAAAGGGGGACATTCCACCTTATTCTATGGGCCAACTCTCTTGGGATGAGGTTGGTTATGTTCAGCCCATATCATATGGATTCACCTTAGGATCTAATACAAACCTTAAGGAGCCATATCCTCAACCATATCCTTCATTTATGCATGGTGGTTGTGCCTCTCAAGCCTATATATTGAAGGTATTTCCAAGGTGAAGGGGGGAAGATTATAGGTATCAAACCTTTGATTCTGGAGGAAGCATCAACATTTTTGCATCAATATTCATGCAATGGTTGGATGAGGAGATCTTGGAGAAGTTACTGCATCATCCATAATGCTTTGTAAGTGCCTCCTTTTATTTCCAATTAATGATAACTTGGTCTATTCCCTTCAAGTTCATGTGTCCTACACATTGCTTGTCTATTGTCGTTTCATTATTCATAGATAGATCTTCTTATATAATAATATATATTAGTAGGAAGAGTACCTTTTATAGTATTTTTGGGTTTCCATTTGCGTTAAGGAACTTGGAGATCAAGTGTTGGGATTGGAACAACGAGGATGAACATCACAACAAGGTATGCCACATCATTCATATTCTCTCTTGCTTGATTGATCTAGTTAGATATATAGGGGAAGTAGTAACCAATTATTCTTTTCTACATTTGGACCAAATATAGGGGTCTTGGTTCAAAGGGGAGCTTAGCCTGTCCATAAAGTAAGATTTCTCACAACATTCATCGACATACAAAGCTACATATATGAAACACCCACTTTCTTCCTTGGAATATATGCAGTGATCAACTTTGCTTCTCACAAATCCCAAAATAAGGATGTATGTGTCAAACTTGTAGTACCACATCCTTGGAAATTTCTTTAAACCATAGAGGTATATTTTTAGTTTTCACATCAACTCTTGCTTTCCCTTTACTACAAATCCTTCAAGTTGTTTCATGTATATTTATTCTTCCAGGTCCCCATATAGGAACGTTGTCTTCACATCCATCTGTTCTATTTCCAGATCGAATCTTGCAGCCAGAGATATTAGTAGTCTAATGGAAGTTAGTTTTTCAATAGGAGAAAAAATCTCACCGAAGTTGAATCCCTTGATTTGGGAAAAACATTTCTCTACCAATCGATCTTTAAACTTCTCGACTTGCTCTGTGACATTCATCTCCTCCTTGATTACCCATTTTCTACTGACGAGATTACTTCCACTAGGTAACTTAACTAAATCCCATGTCTCATTCTTATGAAAGGTTTCCATCTCTTCGACCATGGAGTCCTTCCAGAATTTACCCTCTATTGAGTCGACTACCTCATTGACCAACTTGGGATCATCATCGATGGTAGAAAGCACAAATGCAGAATGGAAGTCGAGAAGACTACACCTTTTGACTGATTTTCTTACTCTTTCTTACCTCCTTACCACAGGAGTTTGTTGTTCCACCTCTTCCTCAGATTCAATCAACCCATCTGAATCATATTCTTCGTTCCTCAGTTCAAACCAAATTGTCTCAGGATTATTCTCAGTCTGAAAAATTTCCTCAGGATCATTCTTACCTCCGACTTCTTTGAATATCACATCTCAACTGTAAACTATTCTCCTTGATGCAGGATCCAAGAGCTTATATTCTTTCATTCCTTCTTTATATCCAATGAAAATACATTTGACTTCCTTCTTGTGCAACTTGCTCCTCTTTTCCATGGGAACATGCATAAATGCATCATGGTCAAATACTTTGAGATGTGAAACCAAAGGCTTCTTACTCTAACATACATCATGTGGAGTCATGTCGACTAGCGCTAGCGAAGGAGACATATTCACCAGATATCTTGCAATGTTGACTACCTCCAACCAAAATTTTTTTGCGAGCCCAACACCACTGAGCATGCTCCTTGCCTTATCCATCAACACTATATTCATTCTCTCAAGAACTCCATTTTGTTGTGGGGTATATGGTGTGGTATTTTTTCATTCTATGCGACACTACTTACAGAACTAATCAAATTATTTTCCAAATAATTCACCACTGTTGTCAATTCTCAACACCTTAATATTCTTATCTGTCTAGTTTTGTACAAGAGCTTTAAACTCTTTAAATTTCTCTATAACCTATTATTTCTTCCTTAGGAAATATATCCATGTCTTCCTAGAAAACTCATCTATGAAGGAGACATAATATAGGGACCCACCAAGTGAAGGAACTGAAACCGGGCCAAACATATCACTATGCACCAATTCTAGAATCACATTTTCCCTTGTTGCTCCAGATAGGAACCTCACCCGACTATGTTTTCCATATATGAAATGTTCACAAAATTTGACTTCTAAACCACATTAAGTAAAACCTTCGACCATACCTTTACTGTGCATAACACAAAGTCCTTTTTATCCAATGTGTCCCATTCTTTCATTGGATATCATGGTTGGGTTGATTTGATCATGTCTTTTCGAGTTGGTTTATACCGACTCAACCCGAGTCAATTCAAGTTCATTCGAACTCGATTCGAATTCAGGAGAAACGATGTTGTTGCATCCAGTCGATTCGACATTCCCTAACAAATTGTATAGAGTTCTAATCCAAACTCCTTTCATTAATGTCATCACACCTCTGACCATATTGCACAAATCCTTCTAAAACAGAGTGTGTACCCAAACATCACTCATCTTACTAACATATATCATATTTCTTTTCAAACTTGGAATGTGTAGAACACCTTAAAGGGTTCTTTTCCTCCCATTCCACAGTATCAGTCGAACTCTTCCTTGTCCAACAATTTTGGTTGTCGAGTCGTCCCCCAAGAACACATCACCTCCATCAAATTGTTCATACTCGCAAAAGCATTATGTATGTGGTGTCATATGATAGGATTCTCTTGATTCGATCAACCAAACATCTTGATCTGACTATGTGTTGGTCGATTCTAGGTACACATCACCTCCCTTATCCAAGGTTGTATTTCTCTCAATCAAATTCTTCTCTTCGTATCCCGTACTGATTTCCATCACCCTCGACTTACAGTCCTTTTTTTAATGCCCAACGTTACCTCATTTCCGACATTTTTTTGTCAATTGAACTGGAGATTTAGATCTACCCTTCAAATATAATTTCTACCAAAGAATTTTCCTTTATCTCTTTCAATCGGTTGACCTCTCACCACTAAATCATCTTTGGTTGATACTTCCATGTTTTTTCTTCTCATTTCTTCTGACAGTAGAGAAGAAACCACATATTCTAGAGCTAGTGTGGTTGTATTACTCCCTATAGCCACGACTAAGCTATCCCAAGAGTCCGACAAAGAACATAATAAGATTATACACTTCTCCTCCTCGGTGATTTTAATATCCATAGAATATAACTGGCTTAAAATAGTGTTAAACACATTTAAATGCTCAGTCACCGAACTGTCATCACTCATTCTTAGAAGATACAGTTTCTTTATGAGAAAAAACTTATTTACCAAATATTTAGACTAGTATAAGCTTCCCAACTTGCCCCATAGTTTCTTGGTCGAGTCTTCACCTGATAAATTCAAAAATACCGAATATGCAATACAAATTTGAATAATAATTCTTGCTCTTCTTTCGAGTTTCTCCCATTCTTCCGTCAACATGCATATCAACAGGGTACCTGGACAGACCATTGTCCATTGTTCTCTATCTATAAGAAGATATTCCATTTTAAGCTTCCATAGCTCAAAATTCTATCCATTGAATTTTTCTATCTCTATTCTTGAACTACTCGTCATTCTTTACCACGATCTTTAACACAATTTATGACTTACAAATCTTACTACATCTAGGGTTTAGTTCTCAAATTCAAGATTGGTAAATCAATATCTGATACACTCGTCAAAGCATAATATGGCTATGATACCACTTGTCAGGAAATGAGAGACACTTCCACACTAAACCTAGCATAGGAGAAGATGAATTTAATCAAGAACATAAATGACAAAGAAATCACACAATACACATAGATTTTACCCTGGAAACCCAAACTGGGAAAACCATCATTCCTTGAGAATTTTTCTCTCTTTTTGTCTTATTCAATATGAATAGAAGGTTACATGTCTAACCTTGGTCCACACCTAAGACACAATCGACATCATACCCTCTTTCCTTCGCAAGAAAAACCCTGTAGCGAATCTGACTTACATTTGCATGAACAACAACCTACATATAAATATTTCTCTAAAGAAATTCAGCCATTCATTATCCTTTACAACCTTACAAAGTGTCTCTTTATAGGCTTTACAATAGAAAAAACCCTAAAGACTTGGCACCCAAAAACAGTTACAAATCCATGCAGATCATTATCTACAAATCCCGCAAATATCAGGATTTTGTTACAGTCGACTCCAAGTAGTATTACCATACAACCTTCATTTGGTCTTGATTCGGTCACCACACATCCACCTATCGACTGGATGTTGGTTGACCTCTTCGACTTGTTGTCTATTCCTTTACCATGTCAAGATTCCTTGACCTTCGAATTCGAATTTACCTGGTCGACTAACCTCAACCTTGAACTTGATGTTGATCCACCTCGACTAGAATTTTACTGCAAATAATATAACAACACAACAAAAAGGAGGGGTAACACTTCACTTTGAATCATGTATTTGGATTATTCTCTTTGGAGTGCTCTTGTGAGCCAAGGTTTTCATTAGGGTTTGGGAAAAACCCTTTCACTTTTGGTTTGGTTTCAGTGGTGCAATATCCACCCTATCTAGACAAGGAGGAGGATCCATATGGGGTATTCAATGGAGCTTCAGTTTTTTGTTTGTTTTCATTTGGAGGTAGATTGGCTCACGCAGGAGATTTGCAAAAATTTTTAGGAGGCCGTACTCATATTTCTGCAGGTACCAGGAGGGTTTAAGAGAAACTGTGATAGGAGATGACCTCGTGGGTTGAGTATAGGGTGTCCCATGACACCCCACATGATTTCCATCCTCGTCCTGTGAGAAACTCTACAATCTGAAGTTGCAGAGCTACAAAGGTACGAGCGGTCAGATTTCTAGAGGTAGTGTTCAAGGAGCAGATCGATACCACACCAATAAGGGTTAGATAGTTCAAAGGAGGACACACCATCTCTTGAGGTGACTATGGTATCTTCCAAATTTTGGATTGAGTTTTGTAGTAGGGTTTCTTTAATGTATTTCACTTTCCATAGTAGCCATTAGAGCATTTTTATTATTGTGTTCATATCTCCATTCATAATAAAATAACACATATTGCTTCCTCTATTCCTTGTGTACTTGGGTTTAATGTAATATATTTGATGAAATTCTATTAGCAATGTGTATGCAAATTGTTTGAAGAAAGTTGTCAATTAGATTATAATAAAGATACACACATAATGTGATCTGTTTGATGAAATATAACATAATTGGATAAGCATATCTAATATCCTAGCCTAGGGATATTACAGGTTGACCCTTGTATGTTGCATATCTTGTATCACCCTATTCTTAGTGAAAGCATGAAAAATTCCTTTCCCATATGATACTGATGTACTCATATTTGATCATGTATCTTAGGATCAAGACACATCCTCTTCATACAACTATAAAATCTGTTGATGATATATTTATCCTTAGGTACATGAAAGCAATTAGGTGCTAGGAAAATCCTTCCAACATGCAATGGCCTATGCAACATATACCACCTATTCTCCATAATGTCCCATATTGGTTCATATTATGTTTATCATTATTACATATTGATATTATGTGTTCTTCCATCCTATCCATGCCTTGTAAATGGAACCCACACATGAAACATTATAATCAACCATCCTCAAAATTTATACAATAGGCTCACAAATATAAATATTGTTTTCCGCACATGACCAAAATAATTCATGGAATATTGTATACTTTACCAATTTTCCACCTTATAATCTTTACAAAGGAGTATTCACCCACTCTCCATTGCATGAAAATGATCTCAATGTGGTTTGTTTCTCTACTAGCCTCTGCATGCAATGAAATGGGTGGCAAACCTAGTCATTAGGTATGAGTAGATTTCTAGTTTCATATTTTTTAAATATACTCAAACTTGACCAATGATTAAGGATGAATTTCACCATTTTTCTTTCTCAAGATATACTTTCTTGCACCCAACATATTTTACCAATGCCATGGAGAGATAGATCTATATAATGTGTTGCATAAGGTGTCCAAAACAATTTAGAGAAATGCTCCACCAATAGTTCACCAATATGAACACAATCAGATGCATTATCAATAACAACCTAAACTACATTGTGCTCTCCTATGGACAATATGGTGTCCCTCCATATCTCAAATAAATATTTAGTTGTCTTTATTTTGTTCATATAATTCGTGGTATACAAATGAATCACTCCCTTAGGAAAACAAGCAAGCATGTTCACGAGAGTTGTAGACTAATGATCGTTCCAACCATCATTCACTAGAGTGCATCCATAAATGGCCCATGAATCCCGTATATGCTTAATTATTTCCTCTATTCTATGTTTTATCCTCTCAACTTCTTTGGTCCTAAGGATTTCAAATATTGGAAGATCATATGTGGGACCGAAATTGCCAAACTTTGTTAACATGTCCCAAAATAATTGGCTTTTAATAGTATTAAAAGAGATATTATAGCCATTGAAAAATCCTAAACCACATCATGTACGTCGATCTGCTCCAATGGATTCCAACCTTTATTCAATGTTTATTTATTGTGTCAGATCAAGATCTATTAAAGACCTATTTGTGATCCATATGGCATAGAGGGTGTTGTAGATGTAGATTCCATGGATGACGGGGTGGGGCAGGGGAGTGGACTTGTTGTTGAATTGGTAACATTATCTCTTTCCATGAGTGTATCTTGCATTTTTTTTTACTTATTGTAATACTTTTCCCTACTTATGAGAATTTATTTCTTCACTAAAACTTCCCCTTACATTTGAAAAATTTTCATTACATGTTGTCATTCCTCCACTAAGAATACCAAATAAATAATCTTTTGTTTGGGTTTCTCATGTCCCACATCATTATTTCAAGGTATTTCCATTTAGGAATTTAGATATAGGTTCCATAAGATTTCTCTAGAGGGTCTCAAAGTCTCTTGTAGACAAGAAAAAAAACATAAAAAAAATAATGAGTAAGAAAAAAAATGAGAAAAGTATCTATCAACACAAAATTGTTCACGACTATATTCAAATGAGGGAAACAAAATGTGGCATAAAGTTACAGATTCCACTTTATATTCCCAACAAAGCACTGATTTTTATTCAATATTATTTCTTTAATGCTAAGAGTCCACAAAAAGACTATTCTTGTGAATGTGTGAGTAGGATAAAAACATGGCATTCTCCATGATGCTAAAATAGATCATTCTATATGCTTCCTTCCAATATGTCCCTACCATTTGGTAATAAAAAATGGTTCTTCTTTTTCTAGTTAAATTATCTACAAATGTGTTTAATAAACAAGTCTATATCATAATATATTCTTCAAACTTCCTAGTAATCCCTTCAAAAATTTCAATCTACCCCAAAATATATATAATATGCAAATAACAAAATATCGCTTATAAACATTATTGGCTTGACATTCAAATCAAGTATTGGATAGAATGGGACTAGGAAATGAAACAAACAAATGGAAAGATAACTGATTTATGACCGTGCCAACATACTTGCGAGCAACAATAGATGGGGTAGAGTGCTAAATTATTATGCAAAACTCATTAAAGAAACCCACAAACGCATTGTCATCAATGCAAAAGGCTCTAATCTAATAGAAAATAAACCAAATAAGTTAAATAAAATACTTTTATGTACATTAAATGGAACATGATTAAAGCTAGTATTCAAAATAATAATAAACCAACTATTGGGAGAATGAGGGTTCACTTATAGCATTGAATGCTTGCATGGGTATTCCAGAATCTGAAATGGGTTTCCGTTGAGACTTCCAGTTTTGGATTCAGTTTTGGATTTGAACAAATCCAAACTAGTATTTTCAAGGTGGAACAAAGCAATAGGTTTAGTTTTTTTTAGTGAAAAAAAGGGATAACTATCAAGGCACATCATTTGTTTTCATGATTAATTTGGAAAATAAAAATTAAAAAAACGAAACCTATCCTTGAATATTTGGTAGTTTCTTTTGTTCTCCTCTTGTAATCCAAGAGAATTGAATCACTCCTTCCTCCATGTAAAAGGTTATACCTGCCTATCAAAATATCTTATTTATATACAATCAATACACAATTTAAATGGAACAATTCCACAAACTTATATCTTAATCCTACAAAGGACACTTTCTATTGAATTATGATATTAGGTTATTTGGATTTTCTCACTGCAAAAAATGATGTGAATAGTGTTGTGAAGGCCAAATCACAAACTCAAACTCCATATGATGTCTTAATAATTTGTGTCACTATATAAAAGGCAAAGTTCGCAAAGTTCATAGAATAGTGGTAACCAACATTTTTGTCACGATTGAAGATTCTGATAACACATATTTTGAAAAATATGGAAACTAAGTGATAATAACCTATTGATATATATTTAAAAAAAAATGGAATGGATTACACACATTATTATTAGGATTGAACATTATGATAATATATATTCAACAAAATTTGGAAATAGGGTGATAATACCCTATTAAATATTTGGAAACAAGCCCTAGGGATAATTATAGGATAACTATCACGACACAAAATCTATTATTATAATGAATTTGGAAAATATGAATTAACAAACAAAACACCACAGTAAATGGAGAAAATAAAAAATTGAAAAAAAAAAGTGTAAAAACAAGATCAAAAATGAAAAAACAAGAATACAAGTAATGCTTCAATTGTAGAAACAATTGTTTCCAAAGTTTCAATACTGCCATAATTATCTAAGCAATTTTGCATCATAGTTCGTGAGCTCCACAATGCACATATACCTATTCCACTACACAAATTTCATCAAATCATGAAACTAGGTGAAAATATATACATAGATGAAAATAGGTGAAAATTTCAGCAATTTTCATCAATGCACATAGATGAGAGAAAATAGGTGAAAAAGGATAATAGCCAAATCAATGTATTAATAACAAATGTACATTATATATATTACAATGGATAGTAATGACCGCATAACAATCAATGATATTTGATGAGAAAAATTAAGATCATACTATAAAACATAATCGTTCATATGATACCTAAGATAAGAAATATATCTTATTAGTCGCTGCCAAAGGTCTGGGACTATAGCAATCGTTTTTTGCGCTGACAGTGATTTTTTTTTTTTTTGCATTGACCAAAAATTTATCGGCTTTTTCTATAGTTTAACTTTGGAATGATAAATTCAATTTTATTTCCTAGCTTGTGATTGGTCCTTCAAAACAATATCTTATTTCCCGACCGACGACGACAATTTAATAAGAAATTTAATTATGCAGTTGTAGTGCATGGTTAGAAGGGGTACATGTACGATTGTCAAAGTTCCAAGACTATCTCGGTTTCCAAATCTTTCCATTGTTTCTGTTGTTGAATGGGGACATTGAAAGTTGTAGGCCAGAGAATATGCAAATGTATTTATTATTATACAATGTATAGACATGTTTTAATAAATATATACATATTTATGTGTACTGTAGACATGATTCTGTGCCGGGGATTTAATGGATTGCAAGGATTTTTAATTGAGTTTGTTTGTTCAAAGTAATTGTTGAGTTCTTTGTGTTTTATCATGATATAGTGTCCTGTGAGCCAAAAAGACAAGGTTCTTCAAAATTTGCAAGTGTTGCAACTAGCGACTTACTAGACATGAATTTGGGCTTACTATGCATCTAATATATTGCTTTGACCCAGTTTGGTTGTAGGCATAGTGCAGTTAACCCTGTTTTGTTATTGGCAGAAACTGTGTAGGACGCAAAGAGTCAAAGGTGTGTAGGGAAAAACCATCGTGTGTGGTGCAGTTACTTCTGGTCTGTTACCGGTTGAAATAGTTGATTATTGTTTTGTTTTTTTGTAGAGGAAATTTAAGTGCAATAATTTATAACTATTCTCATTTTGCATCTGCAGATATAGATATTTACCTATGTTTCTTGGACAAATGCAATTAGTTTGTGTGCTTCTTGTATAATAGTATATGCTTCATCCATAATGCAGGTGTTGTGTTTTATTGGAGTTAGCTCTCGTGTTTTATTTAATGTCCTTGTGGTTCATAATATGCAAAAATCGTATGTGTTGATAGTTCTCTATGAATTTCATTTGAATTTCAAGATGTAGATAATTGCATTTTTCACAAGATGTTGTGATGTGCAATGCATTGTTGCCTATGTGTGAAGACTTTTGATTTGACAGTTGATCCACATCCTGCATAGCTATTCATTATGTGATTTTTACATGTTTTTGCCTTGCACGGTGAACATTCAGTCTATTTTCAATTCCTATGTGGATAATTGATACCAATTCTATGGCATATCTGCATTGCGGTGCTTTCGCACATCGACGTTTGCAATACTTTTGCAATGAACATGTGTGGGAACTTGTTACAATTATGTCTTCCACATTTTCATTTACATTTGAAGATGCAGATAGCTACATTTTTTCGAAAGATATGTCTTGATGTCAACGATCTGATGCAATTGTTGCAAGAAATAGGATCCTACTTCATTTTGATATAATTGAAATGCATGTATATATTAGTTGTTGAGGCAAGGAAATAAATGATATATTGATCCATTCTATAATTTAATGGAAGAGTAATGAAAATGGTAGGGAGATGTGGACTGCATAAAACAAATATTTTGCAAGGGCATATGAAAAATTCATCGAATCTAAAAAGATGATTCCTATGTGACGGCTGGTCAATATTGCAATGTGCAATGCGCTACTGCTTATGTGCGAAAACGTTTTCTTTGATGATTTGTCGACGTCCCACATAGCTATGTATTTTGTGCTTTGTGTAGTTTTGTGCAGGGGATCTACTTGTGCGGAGATGTGGAAGTTATAGTTGTGTTATTATGCATATGCATAAACTTCCACAACTCTGCACTTCAAAAAGTTAAATTAATGTTATCAATAATAGAATATTGTTATGCATATGCATACAGTCTTGGATGAGAGTATGTGTGTAAATTAAATATTAATATTTAAAACATTTTTATATTAATTTATTTTTTTAGTAAGAAAAATTTGCGTAGTTATCCATATGAATATAATTTTTATTAATATAATCTCAAAATATTAATATATAATTCTATTATTGATTACATTTTCCTCTAAGACACTCTCATCCAAGACTGTATGCATATGCATAAAAATATTCTATTATTGATAACATTGATTTAACTATTTGAAGTGCGGAGTTGCAGGATTGTATGCATATGCATAACAACACATATATATCTTCCACACCTCCACACAGGTATATCCCCCACACAACGACACTTTTATAATAGTTATAGATGTTATCAATGCATAACTATATTCTATTATTGATCACAATGATAACTATTTGAATTGTGGAGTTGCGAGTATGTATGCATATGCTTAACAACACATGTATAACTTTCGCACCTCTAAACATGTATATCCCCCACATAGTGGAAATTTGGTATGTTTTCAATTCCTATGTAGAGAATTGTTACCAATTCTCTGGCATGCTTGCATCATGGTGCTTTTGCACATTGGCACTTGCAATAGTTCTAGACCATGGGTTTTTCCCATGTTGTCTAGAGGCTTTTGCTATGAACATATGTGGGTGTTGGGTATAGTTATGTCTTCCACATGTCCACTCTGCGCAAAGACATATTGAAAATGCATCCATGAGTTATGTGCACATTGTTTCCTGAAATAGTGAACATTTGTTCTATTTTCAACTTCTATGCAAAAAATTGATATCGATTGTCAGGGATCCATGCATTGTGGTACTTCTGCGTGTTGATATTTGTGCAATTTGTGCAATTTGGGTTGGGGCAAGGCATGCAGTTTCTTAGGTTGCAAGAATGATTTTAATACGGACATATGTCTTAAGCCAAATTAGTTATGTATTCCAAAGTTGTGTACTTTGCAGAGGTATATGGCCATATGTATTGCTTATGTGTGTTGAAATTGGGGGTAGGTACATGGTGGGCATAGAAAATAGTTTCTCTATTTTCGACTATTATGTGGAGGAAATACATTCTCGTGAGCTACTATGCTTCTATGGCTCTGAATTTGCAATAGTTCCTCACTTTGTTGTGACAAGCTAGGTAATTTGGAGGAAGGCGCAATCACTTTTTGGGCATTGATTTTTCTCAGATTTAGAAGGAAAGGGTTGTGATTTAGGATTAGTGCAAAGTAAATGCACTTGGTCTTGAAGCAATGTCAAGCCTCTGGTTTATTTATTGATATCATTGTAGTTCCTATATATCTTTGTTTTCGAGGCAAAGTAAGAAATGATATATTGATCCATTCTGCAATTCAATGGAAGAGTAACGGAAATGGAAGGGAGACGTGGAATGCATGAAAAAAACATTTTGCAAGAGTATATGAAAAATTTCATTCAATCTAAAAAAAATATTCCTATGTAGTAGATGTTCAATATTGTGATCTACAATGTGTTGTTGCTCATGTGCCCAGACTTTTGGTTTAAATATTTATTCGCATCCCACATATTTGTGTCTTTCGTGCTTTGTACAAATTTTTTTTGACTGACATAGTGGAAATTTGTTCTATTTTCAATTCCTGTGCAAAGAATTGTTAGCAATTCTCTGTCATGATTGTGTTACAGTGCTTTTTCACATTGGCATTTGCAGTTCTACACCACGGTGATTCTATAGAGTTTTTTGCTACCGACATGTTTTTTGAGTGTGCATACCTATTGGTTGTGTGTTTTGGCATTAGGCATAGGTGCATGACAAGAATAATAAATACTTGCTATATTTTTTACCATTGTGTGAAGGAAATACATGCTCGCAAGTTGTTATGCTTCTGTGGGTCCGCATTTTCAATAGTTCTGCACTTTGTTGTGACAACCTAAGTAATATGGAGGAAGGCCCAATGAATTTTGGGGAAATTATTTTTCTCAGATTTAGAAGGAAAGGGTTGTGATTTAGGACTGGTGAAAATTAAATGTACTTGGTATTGAAGCAATGCCATCTCTCTTATTTATTTATTTTTTGAAAATTTTGTGTGTGATGCCTTTATTCCTATTGTTTTATTTAGTTTGTGTTGGTGCTTTTCTTGATGTGATATGACGATGCTCTTCACATACATTTTCTTTACAAAGCGATCACTCATGATATTTTGAATCCTCATGCGGAGAATCCATTATTTCAATGCTTGTACCTAGATTTCATATTGCTTATGGTATGACATTGTCGTGCTTAGATGCTTCATGTGGAGAACCGACACACATTATCCCTGCGCATTACTGCATTTTTCACCTCCGCATTTCAAACACTTTCACATAGGTGATTGTGATGAGAGAAGTAATTTACATGATAGATCATTGATTTATAGTAAATTGAGTTGTTGTGATTTAGAAAGAAAGGGCAGGCATGTAGAAGCAATGTGAAGCGAATGTGTTGGTTCTCTATGGAATTCTCCATGGTTTTTTGTTGTGGTTATTGTTGTTTGAAAGGAAAATGATGTATGTGCAAAATACATTTTAGAGAATTTGCTTCCTGCTCTTGGCCTTGGACAATGTTAGCTCTGTGATCTATTTGTCTTTGGAAAATTTTTGAGTCAAAAGCATTTTTACTTGGCGAATTTTGAGGTTGGACGAAAGGTTTTTCTATGGTTGTATTTTTGAGCTCCACATAGCTATGCCTCTTGCCTTTTGTTTTCGGGAAATGGTCCCCTAATAGTTATTAGAGAGGTTGAACGTATTTATGTAGTGGGTTGCTTTTATCCAATGGTCTGCCAGATTAGTTTATGCATCTAACAAATGTGTGCAACTAGATTCTTTGCTTGTTTTTAATATGTATTGCATCGATGGACATAGTTGAATCTAACACATAGAAACATTAATAATTTTGACATTTAAAATCACCATTGATATGTGTTGTAAAATAGTCCATTGTTATTGATTGATAATTTTTTGTTTATGCATTGTGAAGTTACTTCATTTCATTGAAATTTGTAATGGCATTAGTGTAATATTTAAGCAAACCAGTTTTATTTTCTTTCCTATATTGCTCGGTCAAACCGTAAAATGAAATATTTTTGGGGTGTACCATGTATTCCAAGGAAAATTAGTAGTTGCTTATTATTTTTCTTTTTTAGGGGTTGGTGAAATTGGTCAAGGACTATTTCAAAAACTATATGTATCAAAGAAAATCAAAGTTGAACACTAACAAAAATAAGGTATGCTACTTTGAGATTGTATTTATAATTTTATGTTTTTTCTTTTTTCTTTTGGGAAATTCTATAGACAAAGCCTAAGCATCATTTGAATGACATAAAATGGAACATGTTTTATGGAATAATTCCCTTGCAGATAGGTGAATTTTCCCTTGGGGTATCATCCCCTCTACCAAGATAGAAAACTACCTTTGGACACTACCATTCCTATAGATTAATTATGTCCATTGAAAAAGAAAGAAGGAGGGATAGTATGTTATACCTAACTTTCGAAGTTTGTCCAATATTATCCAATCCGCGAGTTCCGAACAATACCTGCAATGGATTACAAGATACAAACAACTAACTCCTACTCTAATGGATTAGACAAAATCAATCTATCTATGAATATTAAAACAAGCATAGACAAGTACATGTAAACACATACTAGAAGGAAATAGGCCAAGTATATTTATGAGAACTTTAAAGAGACACTTACAATATTCAGATGATGTTGCATCAGCCTCTCTAATTCCTCATTGTCTAACCCCTTGCTTGAAAGATCCACGATCAGAATAACAATGCTTTGTTGATTATTTTCCTCTTTGTTCACCATGAGAATGCCTCCATTGATAGGATTTGAGAGGCTCAACCACCTTGGTTATATTTAGGATTAGTTGAAGATATGGCTCCATCAGTTTTGATATCTCCCTTAGATGTAGCTTGAGGGTTATATTTGATCCAAACCAACTCGATCCATCCATAGTTGTCTTTAGAGAAAAAGGGGATTTCCTCCAAGATTTCCGCAACCAATTCGACGCTCCCTTACAATGGGACACAAAGTGCTACATTGCTCCATGTGAGATGGGAAAGGAGCGCTAGCGCTCCCTGTATATGAGCAGGGGAGCGTTGATCTTCCCAAAGTTTCTAATATGACCAATTCTCATAGAGAAACACGTTTCTTCGACTTTCAAATGATGGGGCTTCTTATTCTAACATGTTTTAGGGGTTGTATCAAGCTTTTTCATGGTGTCATTCACGATGTGACACTTACTTGACGAGAATGTGACACTTGCGAAAAAAGTGCGACACTTATGAGACTTACAACAATGAGAATGTGACATTATTGAAGTGAGGAATTTTGATGTGTAACAGATTTCCCCCCAAAGTGTGAAGTCAGAAAATGAAAGTTGATGGACGAAACACTTTGTAGATTCTTCGAAGCAAGGGTATAGAGTCGGGGAACCTGGTAGAAGTTGTAGATAACCATTAAACATTGTTAATATGTGTTCCATTCTTGAGGCATGCATACCTATGCTTGGACTATAAATGACTCAAAGTATGGCCACCAATAAATACACTGTGGATCCATGATGATATTTGACTAAGGGTATGGCCACGAGAGATACAATGTGGATCCATACTTATATGACATGAGCTGATCGTAGCCACGCAAAATACACAGTGGAGATACGAGATGATAAAACATAGCCATAGACCAATACAACATAGATCTATGTGACAACATAAGTATCAACATGCTCAAATGACTTCCTTCGCAACCTGAGAAAAGAAAATAACAAAATGAATGCACAAACCAGGGTATTCATCCCAATCCTGATGTGATACAAATCTAGCCATGTGAATAGATGTTTTGATTTCAAACATGGTAGAAACCACTTGATTATCGGTCACTGAGGTAAACCATTAACAAGTGCGAGGGAAATCACCAATGATGTTAATGACTCCCAAGGTACCCTAGTACATTCCAATGAATGCGAATTAATGAGTTGAGGTTGAACATTCGTGGAATCATCCAATCAGATTTCAATGATGTAAACCAATTGTTGGAAGCGAGGAGGCCTGCCATTGAGGCATGCAGGTCCCAAGTTACTAACTGGTTTCTAAGTCTAATTCCTGGATGATGTGTTGAAGTTGACAAGAAAATACTCATTGAAGGAGGGCCTTGATGTATCCCCCATCATCGACACGAAACTGACACAGGAAAGTGATAAGATATAGCAGATGAAAATAGACTGAAACAGGTATGGAAACTAGTAATTTTATAGATGTTTGACTCTTGAGGTAGAAAATTCCCTTGAACACTGAGGCATGACGTGAGACTTGGAAGCATAAACTCAGAGCGTACCAAAACATAATGCATCGAGTGTTGAGGCATTCTTTGGATGGCTCAAAGGAGTGGAAAGACTCATAGGATTGGTTAAGTGCAGAGGTTTAGCGGATTAGCCAAGTGTTTAGTGTGGATGTTAAAACAAGTGGCGTGTTCAAGGGAGACTGTAACAGCTGTTCACAAAAGTTTATAAGAAAACTTGTCCCAATTCTTTCAATTTCCCCCCCCATCCAGATAGATGAGTACATATTTTTAATTTAACAATCTTGAGGAGGATAACACATGCTTGATATAACTCACCTTCGGTAAGTTCCTCTTCCTTTGTTTAACTAACTAGAAGAAGTAAGGGTTTGTCCCCATATGGACCCTTCAATGTGTGGTTTAGCGAGTCTAGAGAAGGAAAAATCAGTGGTTTTTCATGTTTAGAGAGTCTGAAAAGAAATTAAAGGCAACTCCATGGTTGTCCTTTTTCATAATTTTAGTCTTTGATGTCCGAAAAAGAGATAAATTGTTACTCAGAAGACACCCTTTCGAACCTTTTCACGAATGTGAAAGGAAGTAAGATCACTCGACAATATTTCATGTTTAGAGAATCTAAAAAGAGCTTAAAGGAGACTCTAGGGAGTTCATTTTTCGTATAGCCTTTACGAGTATGGTTTAGCGAGTCTAGAGAAGGAAAAATCAGTGGTTTTTCATGTTTAGAGAGTCTGAAAAGAAATTAAAGGCAACTCCATGGTTGTCCTTTTTCATAATTTTAGTCTTTGATGTCCGAAAAAGAGATAAATTGTTACTCAGAAGACACCCTTTCGAACCTTTTCACGAATGTGAAAGGAAGTAAGATCACTCGACAATATTTCATGTTTAGAGAATCTAAAAAGAGCTTAAAGGAGACTCTAGGGAGTTCATTTTTCGTATAGCCTTTACGAGTATGAAAAAGTGATAAAAGTATACTCGATTACATTCTCATGTATTTTTTTATCATGATAAAGAACAAAGACTAAGCTCATTGGCATTACAAGGTCACCAAAAGACTCTGCTCAAATTCCTGTAAAATCAAGTTGCTCTGGGTACAAGACATTAGTAATTTCTCAAAAAAATGATAAAAAACCCAAAAGTTGACTTTATAATAAGGAGAAATGACCAAAACAAATATCAAATTAGAGAAAAAAACATTTTTACCTTTGTTTTTACTATTTTCTTCTCCCCTTTGAGTTTTTACCTCTTTTGGAGCAATTTTTCGAGTGTTGATTGTAGAGGTTGTGGGCGACCATTTTCAAAAGCGTCTAGATCAGGTTGTTTTTTTCCTCCTCCTCATTCTTTTTCATGTATTTTTAATGCATGTGAGCCTTTAGTTTAGGTTCTTAGGCTCCTTGAGAAGCCCTAGAGAGTCGAACTAGATCAACGCTCCTTCAAGGCATCGAGGGGAGCATCAACATTGATTTCAATGCCCTGATGTGAGCGTTGAGGGCATGCTAGAGCTCTATTTGCTTCTTTGAGTGAGCGCTTGGCACAAAACTTAATTTTTTTATTTATTTTTAGGCTAAAAAGAGGAAATTTATTTCGTTGAGGATTTAGCTAATAATGATTAATTGACATGTTTGTAGGTTTCATTCATAACTAACCATGATTGAGTGGAAAGAACACAAGAATGAGTTTGATGACATCACTTCTCTTCAAGACCCTCAAGCAAGGGCAAACTTACGCAATTGTGGCTTGCTCAAGTACTTTAAACTTCAGACCATGAGGAAAGAAGTGTTATTGCTTGAATACTTCATCGGTCTATGGGATGATGGTGAGAAAACATTTCGAATAGGACTGCATATGCTTGATATTGAGATTGACGATGCATACTTTTTTACGAGGCTCTCAAGGAGGGGAGTGCCCATTCTTTTGTTTGGACGCCGAGCTACTCTGCGACTATTGGCACAAGGGCAGACCCAGGGTTCAACTCCAAGAGCACACCAAAAATCCCTAACTACTAGCCCTTTCGGCAACACCTGTGAAGCAGATGCAATCTCACCCGAAGTAGCTATGAGGGGGTTGCAGGACAAAGATGTCTACAACCAAAGGGGATATCAAGTGGATCCAATACAAGAACAATACAACATTTATATATCACTACCATCTCAGATCTACTCTGCACAACTATCTATCAGATCTAACATAGTAATGCAATAGCAGTATATCAAATGGAAAAGAACAGAGAAGCAATCAAACACAACACAAGATATACATGGTTCACCCTCTCTCTAGGGCTATGTCAACAGAACTGTGCTTTATAATATATTAAGATGAAGCATACAATTCTTGTCTGACCTCTTAGCTAGAAGATATTCTTTATTCTCCTCTTTGTCTCTCCCCTTCTTGCGCACCTAGCTGCAGGACTGATCTCCGCACCCAACTGAAGATCTTACAATACCAGAAGACTCTTACACCTAGCACTTCTCTCTCACACAACAATAATCGCTCGCATCAATAACAATACTAGAACCGACCCTCTTTCCTCATCTAGGTTCTTATTTATACATTACAATAGCTCATTGATAGCCTTAGGCCGAGACCTAATGTCAAAAACCTAGATACCAAAACCCTAGGTCAACTTGACCCACGTTTTCAGGGCTTCACCATCCTATCTTTCCTTCCTTCTCGCACAGTGCTCCAAAGAATCCAACGGTAGATTTTTTCACTTGTTGAGTTGTCCACGATTCGTCTTCCTTGTTGATCTGTCATCCTCGATCTCCTCGTCTGACAACCTGCTTTCTCTTACTTTGCAATGTCTTTTATGTTCTTCTGCTCACTTCGACCCAATATCGGTCACTGTGTTTTCCACGCAGTTTGTGTTGTTCCTTTTCTTCCTTAATCTTCTCCTTGCTTCCATATCCAAGGGCCAATAGGCCCCCAACACTCACCTGTAACTCATCCCAAGGCACCTCAGATCTGATCCTTCTTATGCGCTTCAACTTTAGACTTTGTAGTGCAACATGTGCTTCATGCTCTAGTCGTCCCTTCCTTCCTTGTGCATACTGTCTTTTCTGTGTCTGGTACCCATTTTCAACTACACTTGGTACCTAGACCCTTTTCCTTTTTCTTTTACTGAGAGTTGTGAGGCAGCTAGTTGTCACAATACAATTTCAACCGGCTCCCATTCACTAATCCATCCTTCCATTCTCCATTCAAAGTTTTCAACTATGCAAATCCTCCTTCTGTAACATAGGCAACCTCATATGGCCCAAGCCAATGCGTTCTAAACTTTATTGGATGCTTCATGAACTTACTGTCATATGCCAATACCAAATCACCTTGCTTAAATGCCTTCTTTTTGATGTGCCTGTCATGGTAGGCCTTCTCTCCTTCTTTCTGAAACTGCTGGTGAAATCATGCAATAAATCTATCTTATTCCAGTTCGAACAACTGTGCAAGCCTCTCTTTCACAACGCCAATGTCATCCATATCTGTAAAGGCTGCAATTCTCAGACTAGGAACCAAATATTCCATGGGTACAACTTCTCCTAGACCATAGACCAATTTGAAGGGGGTCTGGATGGTCAGTTTCTTGCAAGTGGTTCTATAGGCCCATAATATTGCTGGTACTCTCAAATCCCAGTCATCCCTGTTCACACTGCATATCTTCGTTAGCGTTGTCTCCAATATTTTAATGAATTCTTCAACTGTCCCATTTTCTTGTGGATGATAGGGTGTGCTCTTATGATGGTGAACTTCAAATTCCTGAGTCAAGGATTCAACGGTCTTATTGATGAAATGTGTTCCTTGATCGCTCATAAGGATCTTTGGGCATCCAAACCTGGTTATGATATCATCAAATATGAAGAGGGCAGTTGTAGTTGCACTACAGTCCTTAACTGCTCTTGCTTCTGCCCATCTGGTCAAATACCCAGTCGCAGTGATTATGTATCTAGCTCCTGTGCGCTTCCCTGGTGGGTTTATAAGTCCCACGAAGTCAAAGGCCCATTTCTCAAATTCTTTTAGGGCCTGTTGTGGTGCTAAAGGCAATTCATCTCTTCTGGACATTTTCTGAACTCTTTGACATGCATCGCAGGCTCTAGAATAGTCCTTAGCATCTATGTGTAGAGTAGGCCACCAAAGGCCAGCCCTAAGAATATTATGCGATGTTGATTTTCCTGCGTAGTGTCCTCCTATGATGCCTTCATGAGCTTCGACGAGGATCAACAGTCTCTCTTCCCCCATAAAGCACCTCCTTAATATCTCATCTGATCCCATCTTATATAGTTGTCTAGCTATAAGTGAAAAAATTTTAGCGCGTACTACCAGCTATTTCTTATGAATAATTGTATAGTCAATAGGTGCCATTCCTCTTGACAGGAACTGGACTATCTCTGTGAAGTGATCATTGATTTTTCTAATGGCCAACAACTGTGCATTCGGCAGTGTATTCTCCCATCTAGTAGGATCTTCCCCATGTTCCAACCTCGACAAGTGGTCAGGACCTTTGTTCATTCGTCCTGGCTTAACCACGATTTCAAAATCATATTCCTAAAATAGAAGAAGCCATCTACATATTCTTTCCCCCAACACTAGCTTGTTGACTAAGTATTTTAGCGCGGAGTGATCAGTAAACTTTTTAAAGTGTCCTCCCAACAAGTAGTGGCGAAACTTCTGCAGTGCGTACACCATGGCTAACCCTTCTCTCTCATTGGTGGTGTAATTAATCTCAGCTATTGATAGCTTTCTTCTAGCAAAGTCCAATGGGTGGTCGATGTCTCCAACTTCCGGTTGTGCTAACAGATCTCCTAATGCAATGGAATATGCATCAACATGCACATGAAACTCCTTACTCCAATATGGGAAAACCAGAATAGGCTCAGTAACCATTTTTTGTTTCACTGTGTCGAAACTCTGCTGGCATTTTTCTGTCCAATGAAACTGATAGTATTTCTTCAAAATCTTCTTCATGGGTGTTTTAATCTGTGCATAGCCCTTAATGAACTTCCTGTAGTATCCAGTGTGTCCCAGCGCAGTGCGTAGTTGTTTGAATGAAGTGGGAGGGGGTAGATCGACTATAATGGAAATCTTGTATGGATCTACCAACAATCCCTGCTTACACACAATATGACCTAGCAGCACTCTGAAGGGTGAAAAGAAGATGCACTTCTTCAGGTTTAAGGAAATCTAACTCTTCCTGCACTTATCCAACATTAGTCTTAAACATTCAATATGATTATGCAAAATGTTGAAATCAGTCCAATCATCAAAATATGCTTCCAGGAATTTATGTAAAAACTCCTTAAATGCTTCGACCTCCACCCTGGAAAATATGGCTGGTGCATTCTTCAAGCCAAATGGAATCACTGTATACTGGTAGGATCCCCATTCTGTTGCAAATATGGTCTTGTGGGGATCTTCCTTGGAAATCCGGATCTGATGGTATCTTGAAAATCCATCTGTAAAAGAATATACCTCATGTCCTCCTATATTATTTAACACTTCGTCAGTAAATGGTGTAGGGAATGGGTCATGCAAACATGCATCATTCATCTTCCCAAGGTCTACGAAGATCTTGATCTCTCCTGTCTTTTTGTCTTGTACCCTTCTAAATAATGGTTGAAGTTAATTCAAATTTTTTTATTGATGTAATGTAGATGAAGGGTCATATGCAAGCATTTTAGCCTCCTAGACTTGGAAAGCTTTGGGATCTCAGGAGAGATCAGGATCTGTGAAGTACTTGACATGGGAAGGCCAACAAGAAAATTAAATAATTTCGAGGAGTGGCCAATGTAGGATAAAACTTCCCTTGAACAAAAGCATGACACAAAAGTGACTTGGGTGGCATGGACTCAATAATAAAAAATTACATAAGTTTGTGACATAGGAGGCATAAACAAACTCTCCATAGTGACTAGAAGAATAACCAATTGAACGAGTAAAGACTTAATGAATAAGGTTTAGTTTCCTAAATCCATACTAAAAACCCAATCTATTGAGACAAAGACTCAAAACTTAGAGCTTTGTTCAAGGGCGAAATTAATGCTTCCAAACTAATAACTCTTTTATTTCCCATCCTATTATATTAATATTTGTTTTTTTCTTTTCTTTTTCATATTATAAATCCTAAAAAATAATAAAATAATGCTAGAACACAATGCATCAAAACAAGTTTCACGGACGAGAAAACTAGTTCCAAGCACAGGGAACATACCCATGCTCAATGCAAGGAATCTTTGTAGGATATGGGAAATCGGGGGAATGTTTCCTCCAAGGATACATGTGTCAATTTGTAAAGGAAATAAATGAAAAGGTTGACAACTGAAGAGAATACATAAGCAATAAGATAAATAACAATAAGCTAAAGATGACATTAGGCACAAAAGTGCAAGCGGGAAAATGCAATGCAATATTACAACTTAACACATAAATTTGGGATCCCTACAGGTATTGGATAGAAAAATATTGAGAGGAAGTTATGAGGATTCATTGCAAAGTTGGAGGGACTAAACAAGGCTCTCAAGCCTATGAAAATATTTCAGCATGGGTGCCAAACTGCAAACAAGGTTCTAATTAGGGAACCCATGAATAGTAGGCTCTACCATGTGAATTATAACACTTCTAAAAAACAAAGGATTTGTGTTGCAAATTAGTGGGGTCGATCCTAAGGAAAAATGAACCAATAAACGGATAATGAAAAATGTATAGAGGTAAAAATATAACCAATATTCATATTCCGATGGCATTACATGTCAAAACATATCGACATGAAAAAATCCAAAGAAAAATGTCCCCAGAGTCTTGTATATATGACCAACAACACTCACCTAGAAGTTAATAAATCCAATATATAAACCTCTGACAAAAATATGTTCTATGGAATATAAAACTTAAAAACAACAACCCATAAAAGTACAATATGGTACAAAGCACCGCAAATCCTTGCAACTTATGCATAGTACTTCTTCAGGTAGAGCCCATTGTTATATTTAGTTCAAGGACTTCTTCAGTAGTCAACTTGTAAAGTCTCTAGTTTGGGAAGAAATAAAATTTTACGATGCATGTATTCCCATGGTATACCATCTATAATCATGGCTTCAAGGATAGCCTCATCAAAAGTCAATTCAACATCCAAGAAATCATGTAAACTAGGACTCGAAGACTCACAAATACCAGGGCTCTAGAACTCAAAAATAGTAAGATCAGACTCAAGAGGAAACTCAATATTACTTGGTCCAATAGGGGAAAGCAAGGGCTTTTGTTCCACCATTGGATAAATCACATGATCAATTATCGAGACCTTGTCTTGAGAAGGAAAAATTGACTATAAAGGCTTCTTCCTAGAAGAAAATTAACATCGAGGATATGACACCACATAATTCACTCATGGTGCTAGAGAGCCTACTTGAATACTATGAACATACAAAGGCATAACCTCAGCTAAAGTCCAATTAGAATGGTGATTATTAGATGAAAGATGATCAATAGTGACAATGCTTATGTTGTGTTAAAATGCATCACCTGAAAGAACGTAGACACCAAAACATTCATATCATATACATAATCACGCCTAAGAATCATATTGAATTATAAAGGACCTTACACCACTAACATATTGACTAGGAAAGTCTTCATATCTAATGTGATAGGCAACTGAGGAAGAATCCTCAAATATTCACTAGGTTTTATGTCGAAAGCTAGAATCTCATTGGTAGTTGACACAAGATTGGGAGAACCCAAAGCTTGCCAAGTCGACGAGGCTAAAATGTTTGCAGAGGATCCTTCATCTACCATACATCAGTAAAAAAAATTGAATTAACTTCAAACATTATTTAGAAGGGTGTAGAAGAAGGAATGTGAGGCTCAACAAGATTAATCCAATCAAAGGAAGCAATCCTTGAATTCGGATGGATTTTTCTCGAAAGGAGTGAGAATTCCCCATGTTTAGAAGGTACTTAATTGGAAATTCTAAAGACATGGTCAAAAGACACATAACTCCCCAAAGGAAGAGTGGGATTGGTAGAAGATTGCATCGACTCGATCACTTTGGTAGACTCGTCATACTCCAAGGGAGAAGTGGGATGGACCGAATATTACATCGACACGACCACTTTGGTAGACTCGTCACTCTCTAAGAAAAGAGTGGGATTGATTGAACATTGTATCTGCACGACCACTTTGGTAGATTCAAAACTTTCCAAGAGAAAAGTGGGATCAACCGAAGATTGTATCAGCATGACCACTTCAGAGATAATTTTAATGATGGAAAATTATTTTAAAATGTAGAAACCTTGGTGAATATTACTAGTTCCTTATATGCCAACTATAAAAGGTTTGACGACATTTTTGTAAAAATATTCAAATTTCTAAGAATTTTATATAGTTTGTATAAAATTTTGGCAAATTTCAAGGTAAAATAATTTTATCCTATAGAATTTGGGCAAATCATTTTTTAGGATGGTGAATCTTTTTTTGGAAAAAATTATGGAAGATTATCCCATGGGCGAAATTTATCCCCTAAAATTATCCCTAGACTAGTTCATCAACCTCCAGTTGAATAGGTTGTTGGGAAACCAAAAGTTACTTAGGAATAGAAGGGCCTTTAGATAGAGACCACACTCTTAAAACCTCCGGAATAGTAGGGTATAAATGAGTGAGGTGATCTCCCTTGAAAAGTTTATAGGGGAACTTAGGCTTACATCCTATTCATCTAGGTTTCTCAGCATTATCAATGCCTCCAAAATAACATTCATTGGCTGGTATATTTCCCCCATCAAGACTCATAATGGCTAGTTTCTTGTGTCGAACATGACTTGTAGTGGTTGGTATATTTACTCTAGCATGACTTGTAGTGGCTATTTTCTTATTCCCAACATGAATTGTAGTAGTTGTGTTCTCATCTCCAACATGACTTGCAGAGGTTGGTGACCTATCTCCAATATTACTAGTTGTGACTGGAATTGTGCCCCCATCATGACTTGCATATGATGGTTTCTTTTCTCCAACATGACCAACAAAGGTTGAATTTTCCCTAGTATGAATTTCAGTGACTAGAATTGTGCCCCCAGCATGATCAGAAGAGGTTAGTTTCTTGTCTCCAACATGACCAATGCAAGTTGGTGACTTTTATCCAGTATGACTTGTAGTGACTAGACTCATGCCCCCATCATGACTAGAAAAGGTTGGTTTCTTATCTCCAACATGACCAACATAGGTTGGTGACTTCTTATTTTTACTCTTCATATTTCTATTCCTTTTAAACTTCTAGTTACTAGTAGCTATACTTTCACTAGATAAGGCAGAAGGAGGAGGAGTAGACTTAATTGATGAAGAAGGTAAAGGATCAACATCAATGTGATGCCCATTGTTGGACAGTTGGTTTTCATTGATGTCAAACCTTGGAGAGTGATCTTGGATATTGATGTCAACCCTTGGAGAAGTCTAGAATCCCTAGATATGTGGATGATATCATTGGATATATGGTTATCATTTTTAATCCATTATGACTCTTCAACAGGTTCTATGATTCCTTCTTCCAGCATTCTGTCGAGCTCAATTTTCACTTTCTCCTTATATTTAGGGTTCAATCTTTAAGTTCTATGTTTGAATGGCTTGGCATCTGGTTTCAAAGGGATCCTCATCTCCCCCATAGGCCCTTTAATACCCTTCATGTCAGTGAAATTGGTTGGAAACAAATCCTGATACTCATGTAGCAATTATGTGATCTTATCAATAGTGGAAGCATCCCAATAATCTCCAACATTTGCAAGTTTTGGTGTCTTTTCTGTTCCAATGTTGACTTTCTTGATCATTACAGGCTATCCAATGAAAGGTAGTTCAACTCCTAGTCCTTCTATGTCTCTTTGGCCTTCTGTTTCGGTGATGTTAACATTCCTTGGATCATCACCTTTGGCTGCATTGATATTGTAACAACCTTGCAACTTCTAAAGGGGCGCAGTCCATTCATCCTCTTCTTGATCCAAAGGGAGGCTAGGTGCCTCCTCGAACACTTTCTTTCTTATGACCTATAATGATTGATCTACTGTAGGATATTGGATTTCAAACAAAAAGGTAGTTACAAAGTTATGGGTGATAACTTCCAAATCTGCAGTGATGAGTCACGGTTCTACTTGTAGGTACCAGTTGATAGGGGTTGCGTCCAGCGTGTTTATGAATTTGTGCACCCATTGTTCTTGAGGGATGTTTCTCCAGGTTTTCTCCCAACTTCACACATGGACCTTTAGACAACTTCGACCTGTGTATCTAACTTCACAGCTTTCTACTTGCTCTGAAAATCGCGCTGTCATCAAAGTGCGACATTGTACCCAGTCTATAATATTGTTTTTGTGTGTCCCTCACCATCTTGCTGGAGTTGATTTCAGGGCCTCATGCATTGTCAACAATATTTTTTGTGTTGGTATAATTTCTTCAAAGTTCACCAAGAATGATTCCAAATGATTCAGACCATCAAAGGTGGGCAAGTTACTTACTATTGTGTCGATCCAGCGAACTTCTCGAGTTAATCTAGCACATCTTCTTGTAGATACTTCGTACATTTTGTTCTTCCAGTTCTCGAGTGCTTCTTTTGAATCCAATGAACATGCGTTGTCACTTCGCCAACTCAAATTCCCATCCTCCATAGGATTAATGTAGTCTTGTTGTCTGGTTGTTAATTTGTATATGTTTTCTAGTTCATATGCATGGTCTTATTCTCTGATGGGTTATGTGTATCTCTGACCTTCATAGGGATATAAAGGTGCGATGAACATAAGACCATCTCCTTCAAACTCCATTTTTATTTTCTTTAAATCAATCACAGTGGAATTATTGAAAGCCCAATCAATTCCTAACAGCACAGGGTAAGGACAACTATCATCAACTATCTCAATCACCTCGAAGTCTACAAACTTCCCTACTCCGTCAATGTCCAGAGGGACATGTTCCAATATTCCAAAGGGGCTTACAGATTGTTGATTGGCCATCCTAATTATAATAGGGGAATATATCAACTTTGGTTTTCCCATCAATGCCCAGGTCTGCTTCGTCATGACATTGACTTTCGACCCTAAGTCGAGGACCACATAATCTATATCATACTCTCCACTTTGAGCAGTCAAGTGTAGTTCCTTATTTTTCCTTCTCCTTTTTGAGACTTGGTGTACTGATCCATTCAGTAAAGGATCTACCCTTTCTATATCATACCGTCTGACCAAATTTTGTATTTATTGTATGGATTTTTCATCTTTAATCAGCTCTATAAAAGTATACAAGAAACTGACAAGTTTACTCACCTCTTTTCCATCTCCGGGTGAGGCAGACTGATCAAATTCCAGGGGAATTCCACATTCTCTTACTTCTGGTCATGTCTTCGATGAAGAGCCTTGGTCTCTCCCGAATTAATTTCTTTCCTCCTCAAAGATTTGTCTTTCTTTCTTTGCATGAAACACTTGTGTCTTCTCTGTAGCTTTCATGACTCATAATTCTTCTGTAGTCTTTCCTTAGATCACTCTTTCCTCTCCTGTAACAGTGCCCCCTCTAGTGATAACAACGACTCTGGGATTTGCTCCGCGAGGTTCTTCTTTGATTAGTTGTATTTGCGGGTTTTGCTGAGGTCCCCGTCTCTCCTGAAGTTTAGCCAGCAATGGTGGAAATTCCTCGATAACATGTTCGAAGGAGTTGCAATATTTGTAAGTGGTACAAGGGTTCTGATAGTCCCTTTCCAAGTGAATTGGTTGTGCGCAGTTATAACATATTATATGTCCTCGACCTTGACCCATACCTCCTCCTCTTCCTCTTCCTTGGAATCCACCACGAGGGTTGAAGTTTCCTCTCCCAGGGGAGTTATACTATGCAGTGCTTCCTTCTTCCTGTATTTTTCCTTGAATTTTGTATATATCCCTCAACCTTTCATGCATGAGACCATAATCCCTACAATCCATGTCATCATGTCCTACCGACTTACAGAACGTGCAATACAAATTTGTGGGTGTCTGGACATATTTTTGCAGATAGTAACATTCACCAGGGCGATGTCGATTTCTACATACCTCGCACCAAGGTAGGGTAACTTGCTTCAAGGGGCTCGGAGCTCCAGAGACCAAGTATTCATGGAATAGGGGGCAATGCTCCTTGTCATGGCCTTATGATTTGCATCTAATACACCAGATGTCTTCTCTTTTATCTTTTCCCTTGTCTTTCTTCATATCTTCAATTTGCAGTGATAGGCTAGTTAGTTGACTCAACATTTGACTCATACCTGAGATGGATTCTCCCATCGGGGATGATTCTAATTTCATGGTGATTTCCAGTGCCTCAGCCTGCAAATTAATCTTCTGTTGCATTAGAGGGACTTTGATATGTGGCAAGAGGGAAGCAATGAACCATTCCTTGTTCTTATCATATGGGATTTGGAAACTCAAGTGGCCCGTCAAGGTTTTAAACCTATGATCGAACTCCCATACGGGTTCAGCTATTCTCTGCTTGATTTCTTTCAGTTGTGTAATTCATTGTGACTCTGACTTGGGTTTCTTGAATTCGACAATCAACGCATTCTTGATCTCATTCAGTGGTTTAGGCTGGGAAATTCCCTTAACAAACTTCATGTACCAACTTAGTGTGTGGTCTCTTAGGGTAGTACTAAACTGAGCTCATTTAACAACTTCGTCGGTGATGTTCTAAATACTCCATATAGCTTCACATAGAAACCAGCGTTGATCAGGATCTTCAGATCCATCCCCTCTGAAGGTGGGTAACCTCATCTCATCTTCCATAGATCTTTCTAGGTTTCTTGACTGAGTATGTGGTGGACTACTAGTAACAATGCTTTGAGCACTCTGGTGACTTTAATTACTCTCATTGCTTAATGTTCCTGAAACAACAATAGGAGTAATAGTACTTACTTCGATAGTCGATGCAGTTCCTGAAGTTTCTGGATATTCTCGGTGAGGTTCCTCTGTCCTAGAAGATTTTGAATGCTCTTCGTCCTTCATATCCACCTCTTCTCCATCGTAGAAACCCTCATCCCTGTAGTTCTACTTAAACAGGTTCGCGAGAGGAAATTCTTTGAACACTCCCCCACTGCGCGTATGTCCAGACTCTGTGTCATCGTCACTGTCTGAGTTCTTGAACATTATCTCTTCAATCCAATAGACTAATGTATATTCAAGATGTTCTTCTCATGCAATAGCATCTTGATCTTCAGCTTCAGAAAATGTAAAAATTTTCCTCTAGGCCCCTTAAAGAAATATCTCTATGCTTGGCTATACGATTCTACTATGTCAACAACAAACTTAGTGATATACCCTCCAATGGTACTATCAAACTAGTGATCTACTTCTCTTGACATGACGTTATCAACTCTTGAACTTCTTGATCAACACCGACGTCCAAACCATAGGTGGCCTAGATCTGATCTCAAATTGGGTATCTGCTAACCTAGATAGCCACTCTTATAACTCCCTATGGATTCCTCCAAATAAAATCTCATGTATATCAGTAAATATATATCTTTCCAGCCAATCCTTTGTACTAATATTAGGGTTCTTGTTATGGGCTTCAGTGAAGTCCTTTTCTTGATCTTCTATCCACTTCTGAATCTTTGTCTTCGATGGAAACCACCTTGACATTCCCTCAAGAAGATTCATGTCCTGGCAACGGAACCATTTGTTTGCATAGGGGCAGGCCCAGGGTTCAACTCCATGAGCGTACCAACAAGCCCTAACTACTGTCCCTTTCAGAAACACCTGTGAAGCAGATGCAGTCTCACCCGAAGTAGCTATGAGGGGGTCGTAGGACAGAGATGTCTACAACCAAAGGGGATATCAAGTGGATCTAATACAAGAACATTATAGCATTTTTATATCACTACCAGCTCATATCTACTATGCACAACTATTAATAAGATCTAACACAGTAATGCAATAGCAGTATATCAAATGGAAAAGAACAGAGAAACAATCACACACAACACAAGATATACGTGGTTCACCCTCTCTCTAGGGATACGTCCATAGAACTGTGCTTTACAATATATTAAGATGAAGCATACAGTTCTTGTCTACGCTCTTAGCTAGAAGATCTTGTTTATTCTCCTCTCTGTCTCTCCCCTTCCTACGTACCCAGCTGCAAGACTGATCTCCACACCTAGTTGAAGATCTTACAATACCAGAAGGCTCTTACACCTAGCACTTCTCTCTCACACAACAATAATCGCTCACACCGATAACAAGACTAGAACCAACCCTCTTCCCTCATCTAGGTTCGTATTTATACATTACAATAGCTCACCAACAGCCTTAGACTGATACCTAGTGTCAAAACCCTAGATACCAAAACCCTAGGTTTCGAAAACCCTAGGTCAACTTGACCCGTGTTTCAGGGCTTCACCAGCTTGTCTTTCCTTCCTTCTCGTGCGGTGCTCCAAATCATCCAACGGTGGGTTTTTCCGCTTGTTGAGTTGTCCACGATCCGTCTTTCTTGCTGATATGTCATCCTCGATCTCCTCATCTGACAACCTGCTTTCTCTTACTTCGCACCATATTTTCTTCTCTTCTTCTCACTTCAACTCAGTATCAGTCACTGTGTTTTCTGCGGAGTTCGTGTTTTGCCTTTTCTTCCTTAATCTCCACTTGCTTCCATATCCAAGGGCCAACAACAACCGACTGAGGAATATGTTGTTGAATACTGCACACCAATGTCATTGTTGGTAGGAGGAAGAATCATTATAAAATACATGAGGTATCTATCTCTTCGATCCATCCTATTTTCTATCACCAAGATGGAAGGGAACACTAGTTCCCATATCGCTTCAAAATCTTAAATTTCTTACGCCATTCAGTGCTTGGAACCTAGGTTGTTCAACTAGAGCGCAGGGTTCTTAAGGAATGTTAAATAGAAGATATCCAAATGTAAAAATGGTAGGAAAAAATAGTTTGGATATGGTTCTTTCTTGGTCTCATTTTTCCTATAATAGATTCCCTAGATGCAACCACAGGTTGCAATGATAGCACGCCATATGACCGAGCCTCGCATGGAGAGGTGGACTAGTCTCTCCCTCTAGTTCGGGAATGATCCCTCGACTTTAAGGTTCACTGTCGACTTCTTCGCATGGTGGAGGAGGAAGTTGGTGGTGATAAAGGAATTCCCATATGCTGGGGTAGATTTCAGGGGTAGTAAGGACTTGGTACTTCCCGAGGGTATACAGTGGGATGCATCAGGTATGAAAAATTATAACCTTGTAACAATTTTTTTGTTATTTTTATATGTTTTTTGGCTGTACAATGAGGGATATAAACCATTTTTGTTTTCATCATGTAGACATAGGTGCGTCATTTCCGGTGGAGATGCCAGCATTAGGGCATCATGGAGATGCACAGGTAGCAACAGAGCATGATGTCGTAGCAACAAGATTCAGGGAGGTGGAGAGGAACCTCTGGGGTTTGACAATGTGTGTTCATCCCTTGAGGAGGTGAGATGTGCCCCTATATCTTCAATGGCATACAGTTGGGGTCTCTGAAGGCCTCAATCATTTTCTATGACGGGTGGCAAGGGTGGTAGTGTGCTATGCAGAGCACAACGTGATACTAGGGGATGATTAGAGTCCCCAGTCTTTTTGCAGTCTTTATGATGATACTATGGGCATGAGGGCCCTTATTTTTCCCTATTATGTACTTTTATATGATGTATTTTGAAAAAAAAAAATTCTATCAAGATTATATATATAAATGAGTTTTTCGGTGGCTACTTATGTTGTATTTTTGTTTTATGTAATGTTTTTTATACATATGCTTTATGTTCCAAATGTTTATCTATGCACAATCTACCAATCCAACATGTAATTTGCTAACAAATATGAAGTTGTATTGAGTTCCCTTGATATATGTTTGTATTGGAGAAATTCAAGCGATCTTTCGATACGATGAACCCTTAGGTGGATACATAGTAAAACCAAGTTGCAAACAACATACTCACGATTTAGTTGATGGGCCATGAGTTGATAATTAATCGAGTTATACCTAGAGAGGAGGCTTCGGTTAAAATTATGATGATGGCATCATATTCTACCATGTTATTGGTTACAAATCCAAGGTAAATTCCTCTTGAACTCACTAACACGCCAGAGTGGTAGATTACCCAAGTTGCAAAAGCGATGTTCTGGGTATGTCGACTAGCACCATCCGCAAACCCGAAATACATGGGAAAGGATGATATCATATGCACATTTAATCAAAAAACAAAGAATAAGCAAATGAGATAAAAATCTTGCACGCAAAAGAAAAGATGTACCAAGTCAAAAGTATATAGTACAGTAATGTACAAACCACACATATGAGATATTCTATGCATAATACTTCTTGAGGTAAGCCCATTTCGAGGCTCACCAAGAGATATTCCATTGTAGTCTACTAAATCATAGGAATCTCTGTGTAGCACGTGTTTTATGATGTATGGCCCGTGCCACATGGGTTCTAACTTTCCTTCCCCGAGTTTGTCATGATCTTGATCATAGACTAGGACTAGATCTCCTTCTGTGAAACTATGAGGCTGGATGGACTTATCATATTGATTTTTCATGCATTTTTGATACGTCTCATTGATGAGAGCAACATCACGACGGGTTTCATCCAACTTTCTTAGATATAAGGATCATTCCTCTTTAGCAGAAGTATGGGGTAGGTGTTCTACGGTGAGTTTCAATGAAGGGATCGCGCATTCGATCGATAATACCACTTCTATTATGTATACCAACTGGAAGGGTGTAAAAACAATTGTGGTTTTAACTGAAGTTTGATAATCCTAGAGGGAAGAGAATATATGCAAGTGCCAATAGGTTTTGTTCACTCCCACGATGTGTTGAAGCATGGTTTTCAGGACTTTGTTGATGCAGGTTTCAAATTGTCCATTTTCCTGAGGGTAGTAGGGGGAATATTTTTCATGGTGAAAAATTAACTCGGTGCGCAATTCACCCATCATTTGGTTTTGGAAATGGGATCCATGATCAGTTACGATATCTTTCAGGATGCCGAATCAATAGATGATGTGGTTAAACACAAAAAGTGTTGCAGTGCGGTCATCGTTAAGAAATGTAGGCATAGCCTCATCCCATTTAGTGAAATAATCGATGACGACGATAATATAATTGTGCCCCCCAACTGAGGTAGGATTACATTGCATAAAATCGATGCCCCGTTTCACAAAGGGTCCGACGACGATAATGGAATGAAGTGGAGTTGTGTGGGTACATGATTTATTCTCAAAGATATGATAGGGTGGGCATTTTTTAACGACCTCAATGCAATATTTAATTATGGAAGTCCAAAAATAACTGGCATGTAAAAATTTTTGGGTTGTAGCCATCCCAGAAAGATGACCACCACAAGCTTCAAGGTGACAACCATTTAAAATGTTCTCATCTTTGTCATGGATTAAAAAATGTCATAGGACAATATCAATTGCATGGAGGTACAATGTTTTTCCAATGATGAGGTAGTGTTTTGAGTGGTGTCAAATGCGATGTCGTTCATGACGTGAAATGCTACGCTGAAAGCGTTGGGTTTGGAGATAGAGAAGGATATGTCCATACCATGGATCAAATGTACTAATGAGGAATGAGGATTCATCAGAAAGAGAATCACTGGGATCAGTATTCTCATCAGTATGGGGAAGATCGCAAATTAAATCTGCAAAAACCAACGATTTCTTAGCCTTGGATTTGGAAAACTCGAGATCGAATTCTTGGAGAATGACGATCCATTTAGAATATTTTCCCCCAAGTAATTGAAGAGTCAATATGTGGTACATGGGGTTCGATTCTACAATGACCATGGTAGTGCATAACAGAATGTAATGGCGAAATATCTGGATGGAAATAACTGCTGCCAAAGCCAACTTTTCAACATGTGAATACCAGAGTTCGGGACCCGATAGAATTTTACTCAGATAGTAGATCACATGTTCAGTGTCATTATCATCCTCTTGTACTAACACCATAGTGATAGTGGAAGTAGAGGCAAAAAAATAAAGGGTATAATCTTTCGCATAATCTGGCGGGTGCAAAAGAGGCGTGTTCATTAAGGAATTCTTAAGAGCATCAAATGAGCGTTGAGCGATGGCATCCCAGATAAAAGGGGCATCTTTCTGCAACAATCTCATGAATACATTAGTGATTTCAGTGTAATTGCAAATGAAACAACGAATAAAGGTTCCCTTCCCTTGCAAACTTTGCAGTTGGGTTAGGTTGTTGGGAAGAGGTAAAGCGAGAATGGCTTTGACTTTTAAGGGATCCACCCTAATCCCATATTTAGAGGCTACAAATTCGAGGAGTCTCCCTGATTCAACAACGAAAATGCTTTTATGGGGGTTCAAACATATGTTGTAAAATCAACATCGAAGAAAGATGGCTCGCAGGTGACTAATGCGGTCTCATCGATGAGACAAGTGAGTGGGTGAGTCATCAAGGTAAGGTTCAACGATATGTTTAATGTCATGGAATGCATATGACATGGCCTGATGAAAAGTGGCTCCAATGGTTTTAAGGCCATAAGGTAATTTTTGATATGCAAAAGTCCCCCAAGGGTAGATGAAGGTTGTTTTATGTTGACCAACTAGTAAAATTTAGATCTGGTTATATCCAGAAAATCCATCCATAAAAGAGAAAATAACGCTTTCGGTGCAATTATCAATAATTTGGTTGATAAAGGGTGTAGGGTAATTGTCCTTGGGACAAGAATTATTGAGACCCGATAATCGACACATCCCTTGTTTCTTGGCGACCAAAACGATGTTGGAAACCCATTCGGTTAGAGGGATGGGATAAATAAAACCATATTTTAATAGTTTTTCGACTTCTTCCTTGATCGCCGTAGTTTTCCTAGGATGAACCAGGCGAAGTTTTTGTCTTACAATTTGAACTCCTGGGTAAGTTTCGATTTCATGCACAATGATCGATGGATCGATCCCTAGCATTTCTTCATAGCTCCAGGCAAAGATGTAACAAAATTATTTAAACAAGGAGGTATAAGTTTCAACTTCATCAGTTGAACAATTTTCACCGAGTTGTATGTTTTCCATGATACCTTGTTTAATGGATATGTCAAAAGTAATCATATGAGAGAGATTCCCCAAATTCCCCTTAGATATTGTATCTTGAGTGAGTATGGGAGATTGGGGGGAGTCGATGATATCGCTAGGAAATATAGAGGAAACATATTTCTTGATTTCATCCAAACTGGGAAGAAAGGATGAACGATGGTGGTTGTCATCCCATGGTGCCTCCTATATATTAAGAATTTCCATAATAGATTCATTGGATGGAAAAATATGTAGGAAGCAATATCCCCCGGTAGTTCCCCAGTGATATTATGAATTCTAATCATGTTTATGAATTGTAATCATGTTTTGTAGGCTGGTGAGCCAACTATTGATAAGTTGGTGGGATTATGTGTTTATTAGGCTGGAGAGCCTAAGTGTTAAGGCCAGGAGCCTGATTTTTGTATATCTAATTATGCAGATCATTAATATAATATATAAACATTGCTACGTGTCGACCGACCACGAAGAAAGAGTGATGGGGGACTAAGATTCCACAAGGTTAGGTAAGGGAGAGGGGGATGAAAGGTTGGAAGAGGGGCTAATATTGAGGGTTTAAGTCCTTGGGAATAAAAATTTATTATTATTTCAAAGTGGTGTGAAAGGCATAATTTTAATCCTAATTTCTTGGAAAAAGGGAACACATACTTGATGGAGTGCATGCAGCTTCATGGGCGACATGTGTTGGCCCAGGCACGTGAAATTTAACCCAATAATGGAGTCGTTATGGGTGTTCATCCTCCATTCTGACGTTCATGGTCTGAACCATGTTACCTCTGCATATGATCGCTACATATCTCACATAGCTCTGAAACCTGAAACCATGAGACCTCTGTGACCGACTGGTGTATTCCTGTGAATTCCATCTAGTCTCTGCGTTTGGCCTCCATCATCGACCTCTGCATAATTTCCTTGTCATGAATATGAAAACTAGTGGAAAACTCGTGGATGGAGTTGTGTCTCTTGTGTGTCCTCTGAACCCGATTTATCCATTCTGCAAATCTGAGTTCGTGCTTAACTGTCTGGGTCGTTGTCTTATGTGAAACTTGAGCATACCGCAATTGTCTATGCTGTGTGTGTTTTAATTGTGGGCTATTATGGCCACATAGTTCCTTGGTTGAGTGTGATTGGCTACCGTCATCCTTTCCTTGTTGATTCATACTGTGGTCCTCCTTGTGCTAGAATGGAGCTGAAGAAGTAGGTTGTCAGGCCTATGTGCAACACTCTCTCCAGGTGAGGGAGGTGGTTGTGGTTGAAGAGGTAAGTTGTTAGGCCTGTGAGTGACTCTTTCTAGGTGAGAGAGTGCACAGAGGAAGTGAGAACTCCTGGAAGGGGTCCTGTAGCTTCCACAGAGCTTGGAGAATTCTGGTCTGACCTGTTGCTTAAGCCCAAGGCAAGGGAGGTTTAACAACCGAAGGACTGTCTTGGTGATAGTGAAGGTGTATACTCTTGGGGTGGGATAGGCATGTGGGGAATGAGAGTCTGTGAGCAGTGGGAATAAATGGCTCCTGGGAGAGAGTCCTTCCTCATAAACTGTGTGTCTTCATGTTGAACTTGCCTAGCCTAGGATTCCCTTTCCCGGTGGAGCATAGTCCCAGCTCAGGGGTGACCTACTGCTGAGAGTGATGAGTAGCACAGTCTAAGGTTGGGAGGTTAGTGGAAGGTCTGCACGCAGTTGGTGGTGTTACACCAGTTTAAAAGATAAGTATTAATTATGTACTTAATTGATATGTGATGCATGTCTGTGTCTTGAAATGTTATCATGTATTTCGTTGCAAGTTTGAATTGTTGTTAATTTTGTTTAAGTCTGTATGAAAACAGTAAATCCATGTTAAATATGTTAATTTGATGTAATGCATATTCTTTATAAATATATGTGTATATGTTCTGCATAATAGCATTTCCCAACAGTGGGGATGTTGGTCAGGGACGTTAAAAATTGGTATCAGAGCCATAGTTTCAACGCTGAGCCTGGATGGGTTGGATAAGTGGTCTTTGGACCCAAGGTTTGGAGTGGAAATGGTGTTCAGAGGAACCAATTTTAAACCTTAGAGTGTTTATGAGTGCCAAGGAGTTACTTGTCCATGTTACGAAGCTCAGGAGGAGTAGTGGTAGAATAAAAACACAGTCGGCGTGGTATTTGACCACAGAGAGAGAGAGCTCAACACTTGGGGTGTTGGAGCTGCAGGATCTGTTTGGGAAAAAGGAGAGTCCTTTACGACCGTCATATCCGTAGAAGGTGAAAGAAGTTTATCCTGGAAGCCTTTTGAAGTTCGACAATTGGGAGAAGTGGAATGCACTGAGGCACAAACTTTTGAAGGAGATCTACTTCATAGATCGTAGGAAAGGAGTCTGGATCGTTAGATCCATGTCTAGGGAAGAAAAGGAAAGCCACTTAGGAGGATTTCAAGTGTGGAGGGTGACAAACTCTCGAATCCTGAAGAGTTGAAGTGGTGAGTCATGATGACATCACCTGGAGGTGACGTGGACACATAGGATGTGTGCCACGTGTCAGTGGGTTTTGAACCCGTGGAAGATTGAGATGAAATTTGGAACGTGATGAATGTCACCCATTTGAATGGGCCACGTATCAGTGGCTAGTATTCTTCCATGTAGCAACCTATGTGAGAAAGGTTAGTGGGGCCCAAGGTTACGTAACGTAGTTAAAGGTCGGAGGACCCACAGTGGCATTGATCATGATACATCAAGATCAACGACTAGGAGACATTGCGGAGACCCAAGTTGCACGGAAGCTAATTCTCCAAGGCGGTCCCTCAATCCAAACCACGGTTTCACTGAAGGGTTATGTGTCAGTGTTAGGAGAATTGCGGGATGATAGGCGGGTTACTCCAAACCACCGTTGCATTGCCCCACAATTGGGAAAAAGTTAAGTGATGTAACGTAATAATGTCACCTGAGGTGACGTGGAAGTGTTCAGAGATTAATGGTTTGGGGTGTGCGGATGTGAAATATTCTGAAGTCCCGAGGTACCAGAACTCAGACACATGAGGTTCCATAGTGAGTGTCAGTCATTGGATGCTAGGTAGATGTGGATCGTTGATCCACTCTACTGCGTGAGTTCGGTAACTCGGAACTCTGAGTGATTGTCGTATTGCACTTTGAAAATTTCTGAGGCCGAAGGCCCGAGTACGCGCTTATTGATCTAACACTTGTTCAAGACCCATGGTCGCGTGGGTTGGGGACTGAGATAAAGGGGCCAATGACTGAAAAATTAGCAAAGCAGAGCTCCGAAAGAATAAATCTGTGAGGATTCTTAATTGAATGAGAATCACAGAGAATGAAAACTGAACATTTTCTTGAATCAGATTTGTTTATGAATGTTGTGGAATTTGTTAAGGAATAATGGCCTGACAAATTCCGGTTGTCTGCACATTGTGTTTGTAGAAGTTTAATGAGTGCCAGAACTGAGTAGAATTGCCACTGAGTGAAAAATAAATGGAAGAGGCACAGACTGCTTCCAGTTCCAAGGATGAAGCAAAAGGAATGGATGTCCATCTGGGAGTTGAAGGATTGAACTCCAATGGACATAGAGATATTTAGATAAGGAATGGAATATGATGAAAATCATTGAACGATTGCAGAAATATGCCCAGACTCACCAAGAAGATAGTAGAAAGCTCATGAAAGCTAAGGAACAATAGGGAGAATTCAAATTAAAGTTGATGAAGAGTCTTGAGAGAATAGAAAAGAAGTTGGACAAGGAGTGAGACTTGAGAAAAACAGGGTGTCACCAGACTTCTGAGTGAAGAAGATCAAGGAGTGTTGGTAGACACCATCATCACTCCCAAGGTCGCTCCAAGAGGAGGGCACACAGTAGTTCAAGCCCATATCCTACCAGAAAGAACAATAGATCTGGAGTGGATGAAATAAAGGGTGAAATGAACAAGATTAATTCTCCTGCGTTTGATGGAGAACATAAGAAGGAGGAAGATGGAGAAACATGGTTGCTTGGCATGAGGAAATGTTTCCAACTGCAGAATTATTCCTCTCATGCAGAAGGAAGAATTGCAATGTATCAACTGAAAGGAAAAGCATCCATGTGGTGGGATCATATTGTGTAGGTGCAACACATTAGAGAGAAAGATATCACTTGGAAATAATTCAAGAGGTATTTCGAGAAGAAATACTTGACTAAAAGATATTATGACAGAGAAATGAAAGAGTTCTTTGAACTCAAGCTGGGTAGCATGACCATTGATGAATACAAATGAAGATTTCTAGAATTGTTGAAGTATGTTTCGTTCATCAAGGATGAGACTATCAAGATTCAAAGGTATCTGAGTGGACTTCCACCTTCCATTGGAGACAAGATTCAATATGATGATCCTAAGACTATGGAAGAAATGATAAGGAGGGTGAAATGATTATATGAGAAGCAAAGAGAGAAGCCTACTTTCTGGAAGGCTTGGGAAGACAAGAATAAATTCAAGATGGATCAAAGGAATGAGGGAACTAAGCCACCCTTTTTCAGAAACAATCCTTAGGGAAAACCATATTTTAGAGAGCCCAGGAAGGTTGAAGTGGGTGGGCAAATTTCAAGACTGCCGCCTATGGAATGTTGGGGTTGTAAAGGGAACCATAGGTACGTATATTGCCCCCACAAAAATGATAAAGTGAGAGATTTCCAAAATGTACAGTAGGTTGAAACAATGGAGGGCATGGGCAGTAGAATGCCAAGGATCTACGCAGCCCTGGACAACAAGTAAGATGAATATCAGTCGCACATGATTGAAGTGTAATGTATGATCAAAAACCATGCCTTTACTATTTTAATTGATTCCGGAGCTAGCCATAGTTATATAGATCCTAAAGTGGTGGAAAGTTTGCAATTGTCAAGAAGCAAACATGAAAAGTCTTGGTTAGTGCAGTTGTCTATAGGAACCAAGAAAAAATTCATTGAGTTGGTTAAGTTCTATCCTGTGGACATGAATGGACTGAGCACAAAGACTGAATTGAGCATTCGTCCTTTAGGTTCTTATGACTATCTAATTGGGATGGACTGGTTCGACCAACACCATTCCATCTTGGATTTCCATAGAAAGGAATTCACTTTCCTGGATGAGGAAGGAAATCAGAGAACAATCCAAGGAATTCCCAAAGTTGTTGCTATCAGATAAATCTTAGCAATGCAGTTGAAGAAGTGCTACAGGAAAGGCTATCAATTATTGCAACCCATGTGGAGGAAGCATCTAAGGATGAGGTCTCAAATATTGGAGATAATGCGGTACTAAAGGAGTTTGAAGATGTATTTATGGAAGTACCCGGACTACCCCCTAAGAGATATATTGACTTCTTTGTAAACCTAATGCCTGGAGCAACTCCAGTGTCAAAAGCTCCTTACAGAATGAGTACGCTAGAGTTGAAAGAGCTGCAATTGTAGCTTGAAGAGATTCTGGAGAAGGGTTACATACGCTCAAGTGTGTCACCTTGGGGAGCCCCAGTCCTGTTCGTGAAGAACAAGGATGGGATGTTGAGATTGTGTATTGATTTCAGACAATTGAATAGAGTAACTATAAAGAAAAAATATTCTCTGTCAAGGATTGATGACCTCTTCGATCAGTTGAAGGATGCGAAGATATTTTCGAAGATAGACATCAGGTCAGGATATCACCAAGTAAGGATAAAGGATGAAGACATCAACAAGACCGCCTTTAGAACAAGGTATGGTCATTACAAGTTCACAATGGTGTCGTTTGGGTTGTCAAACACACTCGTTGTTTTTATGTGCTTGATGAATGGTGTATTCAGAGACTATCTGGACAAGTTTGTCATAGTCTTTTTGGATGAAATACTGATGTATTCCGAGTTGGAGGAAGAGCATGAACAACATCTGAGGATGGTGTTGCAGGTGCTAAGAGAGAACCAACTGTATGCCAAGTTGATCAAGTGCTTGTTTTATATGGAGCAGATCCATTACTTGGGGCATATTATTTCGAAGGATGGGATAGTTGTACATCCTAATAATATTGAGGCCATCAGAGAATGGTCAGTGCCAAAGAATGTGACGGAAGTCAGATCCTTTATGGGTCTAGTTGGTTATTACAAAAGGTTTATCGCAGAGTTCTCGAGGATAACTCACCCTATCACTTCCTTGCAAAAGAAGGAGAATAAATTTCAGTGGACAGAGGAATGTGAGAAAAGATTCCAACAATTGAAGCAATTGTTAACCATTGCTCCAATCCTAAGGATTGCATATCCACATGAAGACTTTGTAGTGTGCACAGATCCATGCAAAGAAGGACTAGGAGGATTCCTCAGTCAAAATGGATTCGTTATCTGTTATGAATCCAAAAAGTTGAAAGAGCATGAAAAGAACTATTCCACTCATGATTTGGAGTTGGCATCCATAGTACACACTCTAAAGAAATGGATACATTACCTCATGGGAAGGAGGTTCTAACTAAGAACAGACCATAATGGTCTGAAGTATTTGTTTGATCATCCAACCTTGAACGCTAGATAGAGTAGGTGGTTGGAGTTTCTCTGTGAGTACGATTTTGATATCAAACATATCAAAGGGAAGGAGAATAAAGTGGTTGATGCACTCAGCAGGAGAGTACACAAATTACATGCTACAGCCATTGGCATGTATCGAACTGATATTAAAAGAATAATTTTGGAGGCTGCAAATACAGATTTGCAGTACAGGGATTTGGTAGCAAAGCTACAACAAGGTAAGATGCCACAGAAAATGGAGAATTATAAATTAGGGGTTGATGGAATAATTCTGTACAAAAACATAATTTATTTACCTAATGTCCATGATTTGAAACTTATGATTTTGAATGAAATGCATAATGTGCCTTATGTTGGGCACCCTGGATATCAAAAAACTGTGGCAGCAGTCAAGAGCCATTACTTTTGGCCAGGTATGAAGAAAGTGATTGTTGAATACATCACTAGATGTATGGAGTGTCAAAAGGTTAAAGTTGAGCACAGGCACCCAACAGGGTTGATTCAAACTTTACCCATTCCTGAGTGGAAGTGGGAGGTAGTGACAATGGATTTCATCACAAGATTGCCCAGAACCGGCAAGCAGCATGATGCAATCATGGTGGTGGTGGAAAATCTTACGAAAGTTGCCCATTTCATTATGTTAAAGACTACTCACAAGGAAGTGGATATTGCCAACATCTTTATGAAGGAAGTGGCACGATTTCATGAAATTCCCAAGACAATTGTGTCTGACAGAGACCCGAAATTTACCTCAAATTTCTAGAAGGGGTTATTCAAGGGGTTCAGAATGAATCTGAACTTCATTACAGTCTATCATCCTAAGTCGTATGGGCAGACAGAGTGGGTGAATCGAGTAATAGAAGACATATTGAGGATGTATGCGATGGACAAACCATCGAAATGGGAAGACTACCTACATTTGGTAGAATTCGCCTACAATAATGGGTATCAAGAATCGTTGAAGATGAGCCCATTTGAAGCACTTTATGGAAGAAAGTGAAATACTCTAGTAAGTTGGGATAATCCACCTAATAGGGCAGTAATTGGGCTAGAGGTTCTCAAGGAAATGGAAGACAAAATGCTAAAAATTAAACATAATTTAAAGGTTGCCCAAGACAGGCAGAAAAGTTATGCTAATAAGAGAAGAACCTACATAGAGTTTAAAGTGGGTGACCATGCTTTCCTGAAAGTGAAATCTAACAAAAGTTCCCTGAAGTTGGGAAGCTGCTCCAAGTTGGAAGCTATATTTTGTGGGTCATTTGAAATCCTAGAAAGGATTGGGCCAGTTTCATATATGCTTGCATTACCTGCATCCATGACTGTACATAATGTGTTTCATGTTTCATTTCTTAAGAAATATATACCTGATGTTAATCATGTAATTGATTGGAATGTGATTCAGGTGGAGCAAGAAGGTGTCATGCAAGTGCATCATGTGCGCATATTGGACCGGAAAAGAAAACATCTTTGGAATCGAGCCATAGGTCTTGTAAAGGTCCAGTGGACCTGGTATGGTCCCAATGATGTGACATGGGAGCATGAGGATGCTATGCGGGCAGAATACCTGCATCTCTTTGAAAATTTTGAAAATCTTGTTGATGTTGTGTAAAAGTTGCACTGAGGATAGTGCAAAAATAAGGGGAGCGGATTGAAATATCCCTCGGTAGTTCCCCACTGATATTATGAATTGTAATCATGTTTTGTAGGCTAGTGAGTCGAGTATTGATAAGTTGGTGGGTTTATGTGGTTATTAGGCTAGAGAGCCTAAGTGTTAAGGCCAAGAGCCTGATTTTTGTATATGTAATTATGCAGATCATTAATGTAATATACAAACATTGTTGTGTGTCGACCGACCATGAAGAAAGAGTGATGGGGGACTAAGCTTCCACAAGGCTAGGTAAGGGAGAGGGGGATGAAAGGTTGGAAGAGGGGCTAAGCTTGAGGGCTTAAGTCCTTGGGAATAATAATTTATTATTATTTCAAAGTGGTGTGAAAGGCATAATTTTAATCCTAAGTTTCTGGAAAAAGGGAACGCATACTTGATGGAGTGCATGCAACTTAATGGGAGACACGTGTCGGCCCAGGCACATGCAATTTAACCCAAGAATGGAGCCATGATGGGGGCTTTTCCTCCATTTTTTCATTCGCATTTTGAACCATGTTACCTCTCCGTCTGATCACTACATACCTCATGCAACTCTGAAACTTGAAACCGTGAGACCTTTGTGACCGACTGGTGTATTCCCATGAATTCCATATGGTCTCTGTGTTTGGCCTCCATCATCGAGCTCTGCATAATTTCCTTTTCATGCATCTGAAAACCAGTGGCAAACCCATGGATGGAGCTGTGTCTCCTATGTGTCATGTGAACCCGGTTTATCCATTCTGCAAATCTGAGTTCGTGCTTAACTTTCTGGGTCGCTATCTTCTGTGAAACCTGAGCATACCGCAATTGTCTATGCCGCGTGTGTTTTAACTGTGGGTTGTTGTGGCCATGCAGTACCTTAGCTGAGTGTGATTGGCTACCGTCATCAGTTCCTTTCTAAGCCATATTGTGGTCCTCCTTGTGTTGGAACAGAGTTGAAGAAGCAGGTTGTCAGATCTATGTGCAACGATCTCTCCAGGTGAGGGAGGTGGTTGTGGTTGAAGAGGCAGGTTTTTAGGCTTGTGAGGGACTCTCTCTAGGTGAGAGAGTGCTCAGACGAAGTGAGAAATCCTGGAAGGGGTATTGTAGCTTCCACAGAGCTCAGATAATTCTAGTTTGACCTGTTGTTGAAGCCCAAGGAAAGGGAGGTTTATCAGCCAAAAGACTATCTTGGTGATAGTGAAGGTGTATACTCTTGCGGTGGGAAAGGCATGTGGGGAATGAGAGTCTGTGAGCAGTGGGCATAAGTGGCTACTGGGAGAGATTCCTTCCTCATAAACTGTATGTTTTCCTGTTGACCTTGCCTAGCCTAGGATTCCCTTGCCTGGTGGAGATTAGTCTCAGCTCAGGGGTGACCTATTGCTAAGAGTGATGAGCAACAAGGTCTAAGGCTAGGAGGTCCATGGAAGGTATGCACGCAGTTGGTGGTGTTACACCAGTTTAAAAGATAAGTATTAATTATGTACTTAATTTATATGTGATGCATGTCTGTGTCTTGAAATGTTATCATGTATTCCGTTGCAAGTTTGAATTGTTGTTAATTCTATTTAAGTCTGTATGACAATAGTAAATCCATGTTAAATATGTTAATTTGATGTAATGCATATTATTTATAAATATATGTGTATATGTTCCACATAGTAGCCTTTCCCGGCAGTGGGGATGATGCCCAGGGACGTTACATAGGATGTAATCAAAAGTAGAGGATAGGGAATCCAACCATGATGGTAACAAATATGTAGTAGATGCCAACAGATTTTGGTCATCCAGTGAAGGAGAGGCAGGTTGGATGGCATCATATTCAGCCTTTGCATAACTAAGTGGCATGATGTCACCTAGTGTATCAAATTCTAAGGGACTAGGTATGATCCATGGATCAGATGATTCGAAGGATTGATGTGCCATAGTCAAAATCATGTTAACTGTTGCGATGTGTTGCATAGTGGGAGGAAGACGTCTAGGAAAGATTCCCATGAGAGAAGAGTCTTTCAAGAGACCTACCCTGACACTTTCATAAGTAATTTTTGAATCTACCAGAAAGGGAATGTTGTTGGTTGTTTGAGTGTGAGCGTTGGGGGTGCAATAATCTAACTAATCGATGGTCACAATTTTACCTTGATGAGGGAATTGGACACATAGAAAAACTGATGAAGCAATGGTATTCATAGCATAGAACCAACTTCTTCCTAGAAACAAGTTATAATAAAGGGGAGCGTCGACTACCTCAACATCTACAGAAATAGTTTTTCCTCCCAATTGAACGAATAAGGATTGTAATAATTCGTGAGGACAGAAACCTGTTCCATTGAATGCTCTCAACATGGTGGGAGATTGATTAAGGCTAGGTTATTTAAGGCCTTTCCAGCAATCCAAGGACATGACACATGTGGATTCCCCTTTGTCTAAGATCATGCGATGAATATGTTGATTATGGAAAACAACATCGATTTGGAAAGAAAGTTGGTGAGAGACTCGTGATTTAAAATTATCCAAGTTAAACGTAATATTATTGGATGAATCAGGATATATATCTCTGATGGATGCCAAGAGATTCCTACATTGGCTAGAGAAATGTTGTAGAACTTCGAGAGCTGACATAGCGCAAGGTGCTTGGGCAAAATATTCAACAATGTTGTAGTTTTGAGCAGCACGTGAATTAGGATTAAAGGTCGACTTTCGAATGGTGCTCTTGGGTGGGTGTAATATAGAGTCAAAGATAGGTTTCTTAATCTGGAGTGTCCTAGATGGAGGAGTAATGGTGGTGGATGGTGGATCTGATGCAGTACCATTAGTTACTTTTTCCTTATCAAGTTTACCCAATGGTGTGTCATATGTCATAGTGCGAGTGGTCAAATATATCCCATTAAACATGTAAATGTGTGCACTCGATGAAGCTTCCTCGCTAGGAGGATGATTTGGGTTACCTTCTGTTGGAGGTACATTATTATTTGCAACCAGTGACTATTGTTGTGGAAAAGGATGTGTCAATACAACGAGCTGAGAATTACCTCTAAAAAGTTTAGCAACTTCATCTTGATGAGGACAGTCTTGTGTGTAGTGATCGTAACCACAAATGAGACATGGAAATTTTGATTTGTGTTGTGGTTTCTTCTTAGTAGCAGGTCATTGAGCTTGTGTTTTTTCATTTTTGGTTTGATTATTTTTTTTCTTAGGTTTATTCTTCGTTTTCTCCCCCCCCCCTACTGTTATGGAGAAGCAGATTGAACTGCATTCACCTCAGATATTTGAGTCGGGGTGGAGCATGATGAGAGTGAAGTGACTGAACGATTAGTCATGTTGGTCAACTATGAACTGGACTGGGTTTTGACAGAACCGATGACGTGATCCGCATGAGCAATAGAGGATGGTTTTGATGGGTCGGTTGATGTATGAGGAGTGTTTGGAATAATTCATACAAAGTATCAGATGGGAATAAACCAAGTCTATATACTGGGCACGATCAATGGATTACTCTTATGTAATGACACCACCCATGTATACGTCACGAGAAATAGGAGGTAAAAGAGATTTGGTGAACCATTCAGCCAGTAATTGGTTAGGAATGGATGCTTTGATCAGCCTTCGGCGTCATCTCCATTCATGCATATGATAAGAAATATGTATAGATTTGTTCAGAAGAAGGGAGTTCAATAGTTATGTGTTGGTCTCATAGCGGATAGGTAATTGGTTTTGAATTAAAATCTTGAAAAGTTTTGCATTGTAACTCAATGTACCATTTTGTGGTTGAACCTGTAAGTGTATGCTGGAAAAGACGTAACTGGATAGAATCATCCATTAGTGAATTTGAGGAATACCATAGATGAAAATTCATAACGTGGTTATTAGGGTCTTCACCAGGTTTACCGTCAAATTTCAAAATATCGAAAGGCAATTTAACACGAATAACTGGCCAAAAAGGAGAGTGGAATATGGGATCGTTTGTTAATCTAGACAGGTCTAGTAGATCTAAAGTGGCTAAGAACAATAGTTGTCGATTGAGTTGAGGATGATACTGGTGTGAAATGTGAACACCAGTAGGGCCATAAACTAGTTGAGATGGATAGTTGTAGCCAACAGGCCCTCCCATATACTATTGTTGTTGATCAGCAAAATTAGGATTCATTTGTTGAGGAATGTGCATAAAAGGAGAAGGAAACCCATTTGGCCCTGGGGAGGATAACCAATGTAACCCGGGGGAGGATAGTTTTCTTAATTAGTTTGAGGTGGATAACCAGTCTGCCCTTGAGGAGGGTAACTAGGTTGTCCTTCAGGAGGGTAAGGATTTGGCCCTTAGGAAGGAAAATATGGTTGAACTTGAGGACCCCAAGTGGGATTCGAGACTCCTCGGAAGGGTTTTCCAGAATGTAATCTAGAATGATTTGGATTTTGTATTCCTCCTTGCGGTTTGGGTTTTGATGGCCCTCCCTGATGTGGCTGATGAAACATACCTCCCTGGGGTGGTCCCCAAGATTGTGGGGGGTTTCCGGTGAATGAAGGTTGATATTGTCCCTCTGCCATCGATTGGGTAGAAACTGGGATTTGACCAATGAAAGGGGGTTTCCCCCTAGTCAGAATAAATGTGTGGAAATATGTTTTCCCCCCAGTGGGGATATGCCCACTGAACGGAGGATCCCCCCCAAGAGGGAATTTTCCCGCAATTGTGTTTTTTTGTGTAGCAGGGTTTTGCATCCTTGGATGTGAAGGTGTCCCAATAGGATTTTGTGGAGTATATGAAACTGTTGCTTGAAGAGGGATGCTATGTGTAACTATCAGGGTACCTTGCAAATGACTAGGTAACATGACTCATGTTTCACTTTGAACTTGTCCTAAAGTGGTAGAAATATTAGTTTTTGGTTCGACGTGACGATCGATAGGCCAACCTAATGGTCCTGCCTCTACACTAGTGGTGGTAGAGGTATGCATATGGTCAAAGGGTAGTCGAATAAAATTAAATTTTTCATAAAGGTCTCATCCTGATGGGGTTCTCCATATAGAACGAACATGAGCTTGGTGTGGATCTACCATTTCAATGGAGCAGACATGAGTAGTGTATTCGTCGCCAATATTTGGTTGTATTGGTTCCATATCTAGTTGTTGATATGGCCTTGATGGTAAGTGAGGGTAATCCTCTACTATGATGTTACCCAAGGAGTCCAGTCGAAAAAGGAGTGGATCAAGAGGAAATGACAAATATGGGTTTACAAGAAGAGTGGAATCTTCTTGAACCATAACTAAAGCTCTCTCGGGATTTTCCAGTAAAGGAGTAGCATCACTCCCAATGTTTGAATGGTTCTCGACCTCTTCACAGTAAGTTTCTTCATGTGAGTTAGTAGGTAGGGGTCCGTAGCCTTATGGAGGAAACCCTTGCATCCTACATGATCTATGAAGACCTTTATCATCCATAGTACCAATTGTTAAGGAAAACTAAAGTAAACAAACAACACTCGCTAAAAAATCTAGAAAACCAACAAGCAAACAATGCCTTCTCTCAATGAACGTACTAGTTGGTGATGAAATCCAACATCGTGTGATCAAATTGAGAAGGGGCTAGTATATGAGTGTGTGGATCAGTTACGTTGGTGGCTTGCTTAACATACTTATACCTTGGTGCAAGTTTCCTCATGATTTTACCCTTGAGTTACCCTCCAAGGAGCCCGAGTGAGTTTGACCAACGTCTGTTCCAGGTACAATAAAGAATTTTGTTCATTGTTACCTCATGTAAGGACCCTAAATATTGTGGCTACTAAGGATACCAACTTGCAGTTAGCCTCTGGGTGGGTACAATCGACAGTCAAGTCCTAACGTATGGGAAGGATATCAAGTCCGAAATTCTTCAAGAGAACTGAGGACAAATGGACCAGTAAAATCCAAAGGACCCCGAATGGATTCAGAATTCACGAAGCTCCGAGACCAAGTGAAAACAGTTGATTCTCTAGAAGAACCCCCAACATACAATCGTAATACTATGATTTGTTAAGCCTAGGAGGGATAATCTATGTTTCTCTCCCACACACGACCTTGTGTGTAAAACCTATGTGAGAGGGGGATCTTGGCTATGCTTATATGAAGGTTGCATTTACTCTCCCTATCACAACATTTTGAGTTTGTCTTAAATGATTTGGAGAGTTATTCTCACAGCTTATTCCAAAGCTCTAGTCCTAGTCTAGTGTTGGTGTAAATATCTTAAAAATAAACGTTTTTAGTTTGATTTTAATTAGCGTTCATTTTTATGGTTTTTCATTACACAAAGGTGCATGATAGTGAAACTGATTATGTTTAATACTCGACTCCAAAAAAATATGAAAAGAATGATATGCAAATTTTCTTTTCAATGAACTTCTAGCTATGAGAAAGAGAAGAGTTTATTTTTATTTTGTCACTAACAAACACTCAAGAATGAAAATTTTTATACTATTTCACTCTCAACAAAAATTCCAATAAATTGCCAAATTATAAAGAAAACCTTTTCAAAATCCATTGCCAATGCATGCAATTATTTCTTTGTTTGAGTGCGAATGTAAATTGAAAATTTCGTCTAATGCTTCTTGCTTTCATTAATAATGAAAAATGACTTCACTACTCTGATTTTGAAAAAGGAGAAAAAGTACACAAATAAAGACACTCTCATCAATCAATAAGAGAATAAAAGAAGAACAACCTATTCACTCAAAGAAAAACACCAAAAAAACAAAATCACACTTAAAAGTATTCTGAAATTGAGTAAGGGATCAAATAAAAAGTAAACAATACTGTGATCAATGAACTTCCTTATGAAATCCTCCAATCAATCGGATAACGGAAAAGAGCAGCAAAAAGAAACCAAGTTTGAGGGAAAATGGTTAATTTTGCAATAATGAAAGAAAACAAAAACCCAATTAAGACTATAAGAATGAAAAATACCAAGCTTGGGTCAAACAGAGGATAAGATCTGATAAAACAAAATCTAATTCAAAGAAAAAGATCAAAGGATTATGCTCAGCAAGCAAGAGAACTGCAATTTTTCAAAGAAAGAAAAATTGGTGCTCTAGTAATAAAAGCACCAAAGTGGTACAATGCTACCTAATACACTTCGGGGGAGCGTCGATTAAGCAATCAACACTCTGGATTAAACTAGAGAGGGCGCTAGTCCTGAGACAAGTTTTAGAAAAACCTAGAAACTCAAAAACTCAAGGAAACTTAGTCAGAGACTTTGTAAGACAACTTAACAAAGATGAGAGATGTAAGGACATATCAAATCAGAAAATGGGATCTAAGGATAGGAAAGAATACAAATGAAACCAAGGAAAGAACAAAAACTAAAAATACCCTCCCAAGTGGAGTCGCCAATTTTTGTTATAGAATAATTCCCCTATGGACAGGTAGATTTTCCCTTGAAGTACAGACCCCTCCACCAAGACATAAAACTACTTTGGACACTACCATTCCTATAGATTAATTATGTCCATCGAAAAAGAGAGAAGGAGGGATAGTATGATGTACCTCACTTTCAAAGTTTGTCGAATCTGCTCCAATCTATGAGTTTCGAACAATACCTGGAATGGATCACAAGAGACAAACAACTATTTCCTACTCAAATGGATTAGACAAAATCGATCTATCTATGAAGATTAAAACAAGCATAGACAAGTACATGTAAACACATACTAGAAGGAAATAGGCCAAGTATATTGATGAGAACTTTAAAGAGACACTTACAATCTTCAGATGATGTTGTAGCAACCTCTCCAAGTCCTTCTCATGCAACCCCTTGCTCGAAAGATACATGATCATAATAACAATTCTTTGTTGATTATTTTCCTCTTTGTTCACCATGAGAATGCCTCCATTTATAGGCTTTAAGAGGCTCAACCACCTTCGTTATATTAAGGATTAGTTGAGGATATGGTTCCATCAATTGTGATATCTCCCTTAGATGTATCCTAAGGGTTATATTCGAGCCAAACCAACTCGATCCATCCATAGTTTTCTTTAGAGGAAAGGGGATTTCCTCCAAGATTTGCTCAACCAATTCGATGCTCCCTTACAATGGGACACAAAGCACTACAATGCTCCTTGTGAGATGGGAAAGGAGTGCTAGTGCTCCCAGTATATGAGCAATGGGAGCGCTAATCTTACAAAAGTTTCCAAGATCACCAATTCTCATAGAGAAACACTTTGCTTCGACTGTCAAATTATGGGGCTTCTTCTTCTAACATGTTTTAGGGGTTGTATCAAGTGTTTTCAAGGTGTCGTTCATGATGCAACACTTACATGACAAGAATGCGACACTTACGACACTTGCGAAAAAAGTGCAACACTTATGACACTTACGACAATGAGAATGTGACATTATCGAAGTGAGGAATTTTGATGTGTAACAACATGGAAGATACAATAGATGTTGAAAACTATGAAAACAATGGCCAGTGCATTGTCCATGGCAATATTGACCATGTTATGTATAGAAATGGTCTTTTTATATTGGTGCATTTACATATAGTCTCGTGATTGTTTTTTTTATGTATTACACATCCTTCTGCATTTATGCTACTCTTCCATTGAATTGTGAAACATAATAATAGATAATTTCTTAGTATGTTTGGACGATGGAGATAAATAAGCATTGGAATCATATGAGCTTGAGATAGGATCTAATTTCTTGTATGAATTTCACAGTATTCGTGACATTGACATATATCTCTAAAAAATGCATCTATCTACATATTCAAATATAAATGACAATGAGAGAGGGCTATGGGGAGATACATTTTCCATACGATGGTTGGAAAAATGGTTAAATATATCGACTGCAATTTGGTCACTAACGAGGAAAACAAAGTATTTTCATTTCAACAAAAATGCAAATACAGATCCATATTGCATCTTGATTCATGATGCAAATCATATTAGCAGTCACTATGAACCATTGATTGACAAGAAAATAGCCACATGCAATCTTGAATAACCTATTACTTGTTTGTCACCAATGTGCAAAAACCTCACATATTATTGGAAATGTAATATGGACAGGAGGCATTCTTATGGATTGAGCAGAGTGATTTATGTCTTGTCTGGTTGCAGTGATAGTTTGTTCAGAACATTTCTCTATTTTATAGCCAAAAGTTCAATGCAAAATCCCTAAGACTTTACATTGTGCAATCCTTTTGCAATGCAATGAAAAGAGGTGACCAAAATACATTGCTTGCATGAATATCTAATACCTAGTTTTGTAGGAAATACATCAGCTATTGCAAATTGGTAGAAGTTGTAAATATGGCAATGCCATATGAAAAAGGAAAGATAGAGGGTGAGGGATTATTTTTGTAATGGATGTCATTCATTATCAATGTCAATATCCAAGTGTGATCCCTCCATGACAACACTTTTATCAACTTGTATTCGACTGGCTCAAACTGTGATAAAAAAATTGATGTGATGTCATTTGAAACACATACAATTCATGTTCACTATGAGCCATTGTTGAGGGAGAATTACAGTGAAATATGTGATGAGCCTTGTGACCAACGCATAATGAATGCAATGAATACACGTGGAAACAAGCATGATAGAGATACAATGTTGGCATTGAGAAAATGCATGCATGGAAATGTATTGGTTCATGGAAATTACTGGGAACACACCAAGATAAACACAATGAACAATGTGACAATAAAATGACATTATAAAATAGTAGTGCAATTGGTGGAATGGATTTCCATAAAGAAAAGAAATCTGCAACTGAGAGAATTAGTTACCATAGAATAAAAAATATGGCACAAGAAATAAACTCACAAGGAATAAACTTTGAATGTAATTGTAGGTTTTCTACCCATCAAGGGGTGAGAAGGTATGCACATACAGAAGATGAGGCTTCAATTGATACAAGAAGGCTAGGCAGTGAAAGAGAAAGAGTAGCATATGAAAAATTAAAACAAATACAGTCCAACAGAAAACCTGAACATAAAATAAAAGGTGGTTGTTCATACGCTCAACACATCGATGTAATAAACAAACAAGCATGTCGATTCTATGTGAAATACATCCAAGACACACCAAGAAATGAATGTGAAATTTGAGAACAATTTCATTTTTCAAAGAACACTAAATTCTTGAACGAGGAGTTGAAGAAAGAATATTTGAGCTTGATTGCATGTGACAAAACATTCTCTTCTGAGAAGATATGTATTAGCTGCAAAAGATTTGTTTAAAATGGGAAGTTGTCATGGTTTGCAACACCAAACCAGATAAAATGGGACATGTCATTGCAGATTGCAAGTACAATGTCATAAATTGAGAAGATACTTGTCTCACTTAGAATTGCATTTGCACAAATTATACAATGAGGCTACAAAAAATTGCAGATAGGCTTGAAAGGCTCCATCATCAACGTGCATGTTCATATGGATATTTACCATTAATCATTTCCACAATTCATCGATGAAACAATGACAATTGCAATCGCATTGAAAAGATGATTACAATACAAAAATGTGTATCAGGCGGGAAGAGTCTATGTAAACATTGTGATCAAAGGATTAAAATAATTGTGTTCTAGAGCTTTATACAAGGCTAGGAGCATCACTATAAACAAATAATGGACTCATATTCTTGAATAAGATAGTAAAAAATGCATAGAAGAGACAAATTTTGAGTGTGAGAGTGATATGGAGATAGAATAAGATAGCAAGAGACCTAGTGAAACATTGGTGCATGGCTTCATAGACTCGCAATGCATCCATGATTTGCGGGACAAGATCATTGAAATGCACCTACTGAAGGGCAATATCCACTTGGAATATTCATGGATATATACGCAAAAGAGATGAATTTTTGAATCCTTTTCTTTGGGAATGCACGTGATGATGACATTGTAAAGATATTTAGTTACCAAAAATTAGTGAAATGGGAATTTCCACATACTAGTGGTGATTTCTCATATCATACTATAGATTTTTTCTTCAAAACAATGTGAACAATAATCTTCAAAGTGCTTTCTTGCGTGTGGATATGAATAAGAAAGGAAAAATTACAAGGAAGAAAGTTGTTTCCAAAATACGTGAAGTACTAAACAAATTTGAAAAATATATTTAAATCCAATATTGGATACATAGATTTCAAATATTCTCACTTCTCCTGATTACTTCCAACATTTAAGAAAAATGTATTTGCAATGATAGGACAACTGGGGCCTCCAACATTTTTCGTCAGATTCATGAATGGAGAGCATCAGTGGCATGAATTGGTATGTGCACTAAAATATTTGTATAGGAACAAAAGAAATGAAAATCACTCTAAAACACTGGAAGACAAGGACATCAATTACACTTGATAAGAAAGAGACCAATTACTTTTACTCGTTACTATAGACATAAAATCAATGCTTTAAAGCAATTGATATGTCACGACAAAACAATTTTCGAAAAAAATTCAGATAGTTAATTTGTAATAGAGTTTCATAATAGAGGAAGCAAACATGAACATAGGTTTTTGTGGATTGAATATGCACCCATATATGGTAAGGACAATGATTCATAAATTGTAACGTTCTTGGACAAGTATATAACATGTGACACATATCATCTACATCTTGATCTTGCCAAATTGCCAAAGCATTGTCATACAAGAATTTGTAAGAAATGAAATAATTCACATTGTTGATACAATTTCCCTATGCCACTAATGATAATGACAATAATTATTGAACCGATTAAGTTACCAGACAAAGTTTTTGACAAAAATTCAAAGTTGCTATTTTCATCACTTGACCAAAAATAATATGACAATTTAATTACTTTCGAAGAATTCTTGATGGAAATGGGACTAGCAGATGAAGATTACTTGATCCTAATATAGTTCACACTGAAACAACCAACAATGTTATTCCTGAAATGAAAATCTTCACGTATTTAGAACATTATCTTTGCAAAAGACATGCCAAACTTTTGGAATGAAAATCACAGATGCACAATTTTTTTTGAATGCATACGCGGCAACATTATATTGAAGTTCACATATGACTAAAGTTGACAAATCTATGACAAATGCATTCAGAAGGATACACAAAGAACATGAAAAAATCACAATTGATCTTATGCAAATGATAAGCACGCTTGGAAATACAATGTTGACTCTTCAACAAATGTCCACGCAACAAGATGTCCATATTGTGTCTGCTCTGCCACTGAATAGTAATTCAAGATTGTGTATATTTATAAACACATATCCAATAGATTAACACACATTTTTCCTTAAGATAATGTTTTTTATTGAAACAAGAACATGATGACTCAGAAGATGTCATGTGCAACTCTATTATTGATTACTATATTGAATGACCACATGCCATTAGTAATATCTTCCTTGCTGAATTTGTTTCCAAGTACAAAAATTATGGTACACGAATATCGAAAAAGAAAGAACCAAATGTGATATGATTCATCAAATATAACAAGTACATTGATTATGAAAATTTTTGCAAAGAGAAACTGATGTTGTATGTGTTGTTCGAAAAAAGTGAATCTACATTAAAGCATAATTGGCCTACATGGGAAGTTGTTTATTGATTTCATGAAACTAGAATACAATCCATTGAACCTAAGTTTACATACAATGTCAATCCAACTTGGGGCGATATGGATTGTACGTTTCAACAAGTCGACAATAATATTCTCGATTTTGATGGTACATTGACCCAACAAGGAACAAGCACAGTTAATTGTGAACAGTACGATTTGCAACCAGATATGCAATGCACTAGAGGGAAAAGTAGAAAAAGAACAACTAATCTTGGATTCCAAGTTGCAGGCCACCCATTTTTGCTTGAAAATAGAAAATATTACAGACTTAGAAGAATGTTGAATAGAGAACAACAAGAAATTTTCAAATAAATTGCACTAAAGAAATTAAGAGATGTGTAGACGCCATTGTACTTGTTTCTTACAGGTGGAGCAGGAACAGGGAAAAAATTCACAACAAAAATGACATTACAAATGATTATACAAATACACAATGAAAATAAGACAATTGATCCTTTGAAACTAAAGGGATTGATAGTTTCATATATAGGTAAATATGCTTACAATGTAGGTGGAACAACAATCCATTATGCATTTATAATTCCTTTCAACAAGTCCCAATTCGTTCCACTTAGAAAAGAAATTTTAGACATGTTTTCAAAGATTGATCAAGAACTACAACTTTTCCTCATTGATGAATCTTCTCTGATCGAACTATTTATTATGCCTAGAAAGGAACTTTCAATCAACGCAATTGATGAAGGCGAAAACAACCATGGTGGTGTGCAACGATATGAACATAAAACAAATTTTCCTTCACAATGTAACACACCCAACCCCCTAATCCTCACTTTGGTATATGGGGTTTCCAAACTTCTCTTCTTCCAAGTCCTTCATCTCTCTGAATCAACCTCGCAGATTTATTCATCTCACCGAGAGATTTACAACGACTGTACCCATGCTCAAAATAGAGCTCTAGATCCAAAGATACAACAACCCAAAATTTCTTGGACTCTCTTGGCCTAAATATACCTCATTTCCACATGGAATATACATGGCACCTTGTCACTTGAGGCATCTGATGTGGTACTGACATGGTGTCAATGTGGCATCGACCTAACTCACCTTTTTAGGATTTCTGTCCACATAATACTAACATCGTCGTCGGTTTCACTTCGGTGGAGAACTAAATATTTCTTCATGAATGATTCAACGACAATCCACCTATTGGGCCCCTCCTATATCAATGATCTACGGTCTAAGCATCCAACAACTATGATTGTGTTGGTTATTCCAACTAACACTGAGGTTAACTTCCAAGTCGTTGAAGCACCTCATAGTGAAGGGATGGGACCCACAGAGATCCATGGATGAGATTTCATCTCTCCTATCCACCATTTAATTGTTGTCGGTAACCATGAAATCTCGTCATCATCGACACTTTCCTCCTTCTCAACCTTTGTTCCAGACCCAAATTTCTCCAACGAACAACTAGGATCTGTTAACATCTCGATCCTATAGTCTTGGTTAAAATTGAGTTCGTAAGGTTTCCATCCTTCTCCAGGACGACTCTCTCATATTGACCATTCCCTTGGTGACACTTATCACCCCTAGGGAACACTAGTTGTCAAATTGGAAGGCCAAATCACTATGATGTCATCACTCCCTCTTATAACTTAAGTGGGGGTGTTCTAGAGATACATGACAGAGGTTTACTTTCGTTAAATCACTGATCGATGGTTCTTTTTTATTCTTGTGCCATATCGTTGTCAACACTTCCTGGCTCGAATATCACTCCCCAGCTCTTTGATCGTCGATGAAGATGCACATTGCATCGACGACTCAGATGTCTCCTTCATTTCCGTTAGTGGATTGACGACCGTCATTATTCCTTAATACTTTTATCGTCATCGACCACTCTGGGCTATCCCTTATCTTAACTAGCATTCTATCCTAATGACAATGGAACCGAAATCAATGGTCTAGATCTCATCGACTTACTCTTCACATATCAATGGTCCTTGTTCCACCACATGTTTTCTTTTGTCCTCGTAAGAATTTTACAAGTCCTAGCACTCAACCGCTCTCTATGATGATGCCTCCTCAAAAAATGGCTGATATTTAATCATCCCACCGAATTGACGGTCACAAAATCTCCTGAATCAACACAGGTTCCTCTATTGTTCAACCTATCGATTTGGGACTTATTCATTTTTCAGGGTTCTGCAAGATTCGGTCCCAACCTTTAAGGGTTCAAAATCACTCTACAACCATTACAGGTTACTCAAATTGAAAGGAAATATATTGTATATCTCTAAATCTTTCCTCCAAGGCTACAAGGTTCAGGGACACAAACAACCCATACTTATTAATTTTCATGATTTAACAAATCCATTAAAATCCATTGCAACACATTCTAGTTATTCAGAATATAAAATCATTGATTATAAAAAATTTCATTTCCCATTAAAATCAAACATTTACATGCATACATCATTCATGTTCAAATTCAACACACCAATTTAAACACTTATCTGATAAGGAAATATCCAACACCAACTGATTGAGAAAGGCTTCCTTTCCTCGCAACCTTAGGCCATATTGTAGAGTTCCTTCCTTCAATATGCCACCCACGTGCCAAGCCATGATACCACAAGGGGAAATTGATTTAGTTGGCTTCCAAGTTTATGATATTCTAGGAAGGTTACTCTCCTCGATCTTCTTTACGCTCTCTTTTTTTTTCTTTGTTGCTTGTGTGTGCACCCTTATACGTTTTCTCCTATGTCTATTGTTTTGTTGCTCGTTTGGTGGAATTTTTACACCTTTCATCTCGTCCTTCCCAGTCCTCTCGGGATTCTTGTGGCTTCATGTAGACATAACCTACAATGTGAAATTCCCCATCTGAAGGGGTGAACCCATGGTGTCTTGTTGTTATTCATTCAATTGGACCTTCCCTCTTCAAAGACCAATTTCCAGTAGTCATTAAATGTTCCAAATACCTATGTGACTAATCATGTGGCTCCATACAATTTTGGTACGTTGGTGGGTGTGTGTCCATGTTTTGCAAGAATAAGCTATCTTTTTAAACAAGCTTCCTATTTTCCTAAAAAAACAACTCATCTCCCCACTTCATGCCACTTCATAAATCCCTTCTTCATCACTTTCCCTCTTATGTATCACGGTCAATAATTTCAAGGTTGTTCCCTCTTAGTCAGTGGTTTGGTGTTTTCATTAAATCGGAACATAATTAAATGTTCATAAACATACTTATATGAAGTCTTAAGCATAATTATAGTTATGGGGGAAAACAGAGTGTTACATTGTCATCCCCCTTAAAGAAACATTGTCCTTGATGTTTAAAACACCATGTATGTACAATTATATAGTAAACAAAAATGGGTATGCCCATCTCATGGCATCTTCCATCTCCCGTGTAGCTTCATCTACTCCAAAGTGCTTCCACTGCACGTTTACCTGCGTGATGGCTCGATTCTGGATCATCATTTCTTTCCTGTCCAGGATGCATTGGGTTTTAGGCCAAAATTCTCCCTCTAGTTCCACCCGTATCATAGTCCAATCAATTACATGATTAGGGTCAAGTACATACTTCCATAACAAAGATACATGGAACACATTATGAGCTCTAATAGTAGGTGGTAATGCAAGTCTGTATGCTATTGGTCCTATTCTCTCCAGGACTTCAAATGGTCCACAATATTGAGGTGCTAACTTATCACATGCTCCCATTCTCAGGGAAATTCTTTTGTATTTGACTCGGAGATACACATGCTCTCCTACTTTGAACTCTCTGTGAGTTATATTTCTATGATCATAGATTTTTTTCTTGTCTTGGGAAACCTTCAGGTTCTGCCTTATCTTAACCATGAAATGATCCATTTCTTTCAACAATTATGTTCCAAGTGTGATTTTGTCCACTAGATTGTCCCAACTAATTGGAAATATACACTTTTTGCCATACAAAACCTCAAATGGGCTCATTTTCAATGATTCTTGATAATCATTGTTACAGAAAAACTCTACCAGAGGTAGATACTCTTCCCACTGCTTGGGATGATGCATAACACACATTCTTAACATGTCTTATAATATTATGTTCACCCTTTCGGTCTGACCATCTATTTGAGGATGGTAGGCGTGCTAAATTCCAAGTACATTTCCAATCCTACAAACAAGTTTTTCCAAAAATTTGAGGTGAACTTAGCATCTCTGTATGAGATTATGGTTTTAGGCAAACCATGCAATATAAAATTTCCTTGATAGAAATGTTAGCAACATTTATGGCTTTAAAATTAGATTTTATGGGGATAAAGTGAGTTTCCTTGCTCAGCTTATCCACTACAACCATGATCACATCATGTTGATTGATTTTATGTGGTAATCATGTAATAAAATCCATGGAAATTATTTCCCATTTCCACTCTGGAATCTGCAAAGGCTGTAATAACCCAGTAGGATGTATGTGTTCAAATTTCACATTTTGGCACTCTAAATACTTTTCAATGTATTGAGAAATGTCCTACTTCATTCCATGCCAATAATACAGTTGTCTAACTATTTTCACCATTTTCTGGTAACTAGGATGACCTACATATGGTCTTTTATGGAACTCGCCCATAATCAAGTGCCTCAAATCTGCTCAATTGGGCACATACAACATGTTTTTATACAAAAAAATACTATCAGCTCTAAGTTGATATCCTTCATATCTCTTTTCCCTGGGTTCTTGTTGTAACCCTTCCTTCACTTGAGTGAAGAACTCATCTTCCTGCAAGAGGGTCTTAATCCTCTGTTGAATTCCAGGCTCTCCTACACTTGTTATTGCTAAGTGTATATCATGCACACTTCAGCTGAGTGCATCTATTACTCTTTTTTCCTTCCCTTTAATGTGTGTGATTTAAGTCTCAAACTCGTTGATTAGCGCCATCCATCTAGCATGTATAGCAATCAACCTTGGTTGGTCAAATAGATACTTCAAACCACTGTGGTTTTTCATGAGGATAAATCTTCTCCTGAGAAAGTAGTTCCTCCACATCTTCAAGGCATGCACGATTTATACTAACTCCAAATCTTGGGTAACATACTTTTACTCATGCTCATTTCATTTTCATGATTCATAAAAAATCACTTGCCCTTCTTTCATGAGAACTCCACCAAGACCTTATTTGCAAGAATATGTGAAAACCAATAAATCCTTTTCTGGGTCCCCAATATTTAGAATAGGAGCATTAGTTAATAGATGCTTCAGTTGTTGGAAGCTATCTGCACACTATGGTGACCATATGAATTCCTTCCCCTTCCTTTGCAGTGAAGTGATAGGATTAGCAATCTTGGGAAATCCCTTTATGAACCTTTTATAATATCCAACCAATTCCATGAAGGATCTTACTTATGTCACATTTCTAGGGGTAGGCCAATCCATGATTTCCTTGATATTTTTAGGGTCTGTTGCCACTCCTTCAGCTAAGATAATATGGCCTAAATACTGGATTTATCCTTGGAAGAAATAAAACTTGTTGAACTTGGTGTATTTTTGGTGCTCTCTTAACACATGTAACACCATTATGAGATGTTCTTTGTGCTCCTCTGAGTTCTTGGAATACACCAAAATTTCATCCACAAACACTAATACAAACTTTTCTAAATACTTGTTGAGCACACTATTCATCAAACACATGAATGTAGTTGGTGCCTTTGTAAGACCAAATGGAACCACAACAAACTCATAGTTCCCATAGCTTGTCCTAAAGGTTGTCTTATGGATTTCCTCATCCTTTATTCTGAATTAGTGATATCCCAACCTTAGATCAATATTTAAGAAAACTATAGTTCCTCTTAGCTAATAAAAGAGATCGTCTATCATGGACAAGGGATATTTTTTCTTGATGGTCATATTTTTCAACTTCCTATAATTGATGCATAGTATCAAGGTGCCATCTTTCTTCTTTACAAATAAGGCTAGTGTTCCCCATGGAGACACACTCGGTCTAAAGTAACCCTTATCCAACATTTCTTTCAACTACACTTTCATCTCCACCAACTCTAGTGTTCTCATTCTGTAAGGAACTTTCGATGATGGAAATGCTCCATGCACAAGATCTATTGAAAAATCAAGATCTATTTTCAGAGGAAATCCAAGAACCTCTTTTGGAAACGCATCTCTAAACTCCCATAGTGCAGGGTGATATTATAATTTAAGCTCCTTTATTTATGTTGATCCAAGAACTTGTATATCATACAAGTGGAACCATCTTTTGCTAAACTTATTGAGTTGCAACGTTGATATTTTCCTTATTGAAACTAGCTTCCTAATGCCTTGTAAAATCCTTGTATTTACGTTCTCATCTTCACATTCCAAGATTTTGTCATAAAAATTTAATTTTTCCTTATGGGAAGCTAACCAATACATACCCATCAACACGTCATATGAGCCTAGGGATAGAATATTCAAAACCTCCTCAATCTGTAGTCAATCCATTTCAATTGGACAGGCTTCATCTACCTCAACAATTTTCCTCTTTGTTCCAGTGGCTAACTGAACTAGCCATGCTTTCGCATGCTTCTTTTTATGTAATGAAAATGCCTCAACCAATCGAGGTGAAATATAACTAAGGTTATATCCTAGGTCAATTAAAATTGAGATAGATTGTTCAGTAATAATACCTTCCAATTCCACTACAAAGGCTTAGTGGTTTGCTTGCCAATTCTCTACAACTGCATAAATTATCAACACACTTATGGCTACGTTGTTGACTGTATCTTCCTCCTACACATTATAAACTCTTTGATTGTCATGTTGTCTATTGATGGGGAAAATACATCAATATATGTATCTCTCCACATTCCCAACATTGCAGAGGTCCTTTCTTGGGCTCCTCTGCTCTTTCTCTTTCCTTCTCGGTTGGATTGTTTCCACTCTGGGACAAGAAATTTTGTTGATTCACACTTTTCTTGGCTAACCCAATTGTGCACCTTTCCTGAAATTATTGGGTGGAAAGGATTTGAATCCTTTATTTTGTAACCTACCATGGTCCCTCCTCTTCCATTCCTTTGAAGGCTCTTGCTTATGCTTACATTGATCATAACAACATTTTCCCTTCTGAATGGTGTCCTCCAACATTTTGGGTTTGTCAAATTCAATTTGATCTTGGTAGGACTGTGGAAATTCACTGAGAAAACATTGGATTATCTCCTTTTAGTCCTTGAGGTAGGGGACATACCTCAACAACTCCATAAATATATTGGCATATGCATACATGGTAAGTTGTCCCAACTTAAGTTTATGGAATTCCTTTATTTTGTCATCATAATACTTTTCTAATAGGTAAGCCTTACATAAGTATTTCTCAAATTATTTCCATGTCAGTTTGTTTTCTTTTATCCCTTTGATTTCCGCGAGGTCTTCTCACCAAATGGAAGCCCCTCCATTTAGGTTAAATATGGCAATCCTTTCCTTGGTATTGTCAGAGTAATTATGTACCTGAAAGTACTTCTTCAACCCAAATAGCCATGCTTTAGCTTCTTATCCTTTCTATATTTATCCATCAAAGGTAGGTGACTTGTCCTTCTTGAATTCCTCAGTTGGAGAATTATGAGAATTATTCCTCTTTCTCTTCTTAGGAATGTTGGATCCCGTGCCACTACTGGACTACTCTGTCGAAGTAGTCTTTCGGCTAGATAAATCCGTGGAAACACCTCCACTCAATTTTCCTCTCTTGGTGTCTCGATGCTTATTTCTAGAAGAACTCCTTACCACATCATTGTGAGTCAGTCCATGCTTCTAAGCATCTGAAGGGGTTTCCAACCTCTCCTACTATTGCAATTTTACATTTCTAGGGCCTTGTTGCAGATGTTTTTGAATTTCAGATAGGCTCTGCAGTAGTATTCCATTCAAATCTTCTTTTTCAACATGGTATCTCATAGTCTCTCATTGCCTTCCTTCATAATTATAACAGTGGCCATAAAATATGGAGGGATTTCTCTATCCCTCCAACCATCAAATTATTCATCTCTCATATGTGAGGTGTCATCCATATTGCACTGTGGCATTCACGCATGTTGTATTTTAATACATCCTATGTGTTAAAACAATAAATATAATTAGTGTTTTATGTCATCATTTAAAACATGCATTCCAAGAAACAAAAAAATACTCTTTCTTAAACAATTTTAAGTGGTCTTTGTGACCCATTCAAGCCTAGAGTTTGAACTCTTCTTTGATACCACTCTATAACACATCCAACCCCCTCATCCTCACTTTGATAGATGTGGTGTCCAAACTTCTCTTCTTCCAATCCCTTCATCTCTCTAAATCAACCTCACAGATTTATTCAGCTCACTGAGAGATTTCCAATGACTATACCCATGCTCAAAACTAAGTTTTGTATCCAAAGATACAACCTACCAAAGTTTCCCGAACTCTGATGGCCTAAATCCACCTCACTGTTACATGGCGTATACGTGGCATGTTATCCCTTGATCCATTCGATGTGGCACTAACGTGGTGTCAATTTGACACCGAACTAACTCATATTTTTGGGATTTCTATCCACATAAGCCTAACATCATTGTCGAATTCACTTCGAGGGAGCACTAAATATTTCGTCTTGAATGCTCCAACGACAATCCACTCCCATATCTGACGATCCTTGAGCCAAGTATCTAACGACTCTGATTGTGTCAATGATTCCAACTAACACTGAGGTTAACGTCTAAGTCTCTAACGTACCTCATAGTGCAAGGATGGGACCCACATGGATCAACAACTAAGATTGCATATCTCCTATCCACCAATAAACAATTGTCATTAACCCCAACATCTCATCGTCGACGACACTTGCCTCCTTCCTAGCCTCTGGTCTAGACCCAAATTTCTCCGAATAATGGCTAGGATCTGTTAACATCCCGATCCTATGATATTGGTTAAAAGTGAGTTCGTAAGGTTTCCATCCTTCTCTGGGATGACCCTCACCTATTGACCATTACTCTCGTTAAATAACTGATCAATGAATCTCGTTGATTCTTGTGTCGTATCTTTGTCGATGCTTCTTGGCTTGACTCTCACTCCCCAACTCTATGATCATCGAAAAAGATGTTCATCGCATCGATGAATCAAATCTCTCCTTCATTTCATTTAGTGGATCGATGATTGTCATTGTTCCTTAAGAATTTTATCGTCATTGATCACTTTGGGCTATCCCTTATCTTAACTAGCATTCTATCAAAACGAAGATGGAACCAAAATCAACGGTCCAAATCTCATCAATTTACTCTTGAAAGATCAATAGTCCTCATTCCACCACAAGTTTTCTTTTGTCATCATCAGACTTTTACAAGTCCTGGTACTTAGCCACTCTCGACGATGATGCCTCCTCAACGAAGGAATGAGAGTTACTCATCCCATGGAATCGATGGTCACAAACTCTCTTGAATCAACATAGGTTCTTCTAGTGTTCAAATTGTTGATTTGGGACTTAGTCATTTTTCAGGGTTCTATAGTATTCGGTCCTGACCTTCAAGTGTTTGAAATCTCTCTACGACCGTTATAGGTTACTCAAATTCAAATGAAAGATCTTGCATATCTTTCAATATTTCCTCCAAGGCTACAAGGTTCTCAGGAACACAAACAACCCATACTTATTCATTTTCATGATTTAACAAATCCATTAGAAGTCATTGCAACACATTCCAATTTTTCATAAATTCAAATCATTTATTATAAACAATTTCATTTCCCGTTAAAATCATACATTTACATACATACATCATTCATGTTCAAATTCAACAAACCAATTTAAACACTTATATGGTAAGGAAATATCCAACAAAAATTGACTAAGAGAGGACATATTTCCTCCCAACCTTAGGTCATACTATAGATTGCCTTCCTACAATACACCACCCCCATTCCAAACCATGATACCACAAGGGGAAATTGATTCAACTGGCTTCCAATATTATGATGATCCAGGAAGGTTACTCTCCTTCCTCCTCTGATAGCAACAAAAGTTTATCCCTTCCCTATGAGCTTAGGGTATTTTTGGGCCCCAACAATTCCCCCTATATTTTTACAAAATTTAAAAGGCCCCTATTAGAATCTTGATAATTATAATGAGCTACAGAATCAACCTTTTCAAATAGTTTCATGCCTTGGCTTGCTTTGAGACAAACTTAAGACATTCACTATAGTATGAAACATTCATTACAAGAGTATATGTCAAAAGTTAAAAAACGAGAATAAAAATCTCAATTTAAACAAAAACGTTAATTTTTATCAAATGTTTACTTTCGTTTAAATTATGATTATGTGTTCATTCTTTTACTCATTAGCAAGTTTGACTATTTTGAATAATGTGTTCAATACTTCATCGAATAATATCTTGGTTGGTTTCTCATTTTCATGAAATCATTTGGTGATGTTAATTAATTAAATTCTTTTTTTCATTTTGCATCTCATTTCAAAATAATAATAATCAAAGAATTATCTATCATTTGTTTGATTTTGTAAAAAACTAAAATTAATCTTTTTTCTTCATTAACTTGAAGCTTCTAGATCATATTTGAAAACAAATTATAAATAATGTTTGTTTATAAGTTATAGTTAGTTTAAATTCATTTTTTATTTTTCTAGATTTTGTTTTATTCACAATTTTTAGGTTATTAATTT
>ML793199.1:525861-550078 GCA_009831015.1 Picea engelmannii | reverse complement strand
TTGTCCTGTGAGTAAAATGGTTTTATTTTCATTATAATATATTCATATTCTTTGAATAATTGATTATGCATTGATTTAAATAACTTTAGTCTTTTTTATCAATACATGGTTAATTATTATCATTTATGTATTAATTTTTCCAAGCTTTAAAGTCTATTATCCAAAACATTTTTTCCAGGACTATAGAATGGACAAGTGATTCCAAAAACTTAATAGAACGACATATATGCATTTTGGCTTTAGCCTTTTGTTTATAATGTTGTTATTTATGTTGTTTTTAATCCTTTTACATGTGCAGGTCTGATATCTTTAGATTAAATGATCTGTGATGTGTAGGAGGTTTATAGTATAAATACCATCTATCATTTGCTCCTCAAAATACAAATGTTGTGATTATATCTTCGATTTAAACAATGAGATTTATCTTTGAATTTTAAATTGAATGATAAAATACATAGATTGCTTCCAGATTTATCTTGTTGTAATCATGTATAATTATGAGATCACAGGTTTATGTTTGTGTTTCCTTTTCTGTCATTAAAACCTAAGCTGCCAATACATGTTCTGAATTTATTTAGAACAGTCATAAGGTTCATTGCAGATTTCTCTCTTGAACATGGCAGTTGGATGTTCACCACTCATCCAGATGCTTGGATACACCTCACTAATTCACTGACATGACAACTTCTTTTTATTTTTCTGTCATTTACATATAATTGAAACTAGAATGTATGGTTCAACTTTGACTATCCACATGTTCATGTTTCATTAACTTTTTTGAAAGATTCTTTAAATTTATAAAAGAAAAACAATAAATATTTTTATATGCTTTCTTTATCTGCTTCCTAGAAGCAATCATTTTTCACATCGATTTTCGTAAGTTTCGATTAAAACTTGCATCTTGTAAATCATGTAAATAAATGAGACTTGTATATATTCTATTTAAATACAACTACTATAGTTACATTTGAACATATGTACATATATATAGTGTGTTTAGTAATTAGTTAGTTATTTCTCTCTTTTATTCGTTTCTTTTAGGATTCTTGGATTGGCTAACGGAGCCATTAAACCCGTCAGAACGAGTTACACCAAACGGCTTGGGTTATTTAGACAACCCCGGACCGGACTCGCTCTTCTAGTTGACGGACGGTCAATTTCGCCTGTCAACCGGTATCTACAGGTTTATCAACTAGATTTCCTCTGCATAAGGGATTCCCTTCTCTGCTAAATAGTCCATCAATGACCTCCCCTTACTAGTTTCAGTTTCTTTCTAGTAAGCACCAAGTTGTAGCTGGCCACTAGTGCTCCCGCTCATGATCTGTGTCTTCTCTGTTTAGGGTGGTCATCAATAACTCATACAAGCTTCCTATTTTATTCAAGAAAAGATCTTCTTCGACTCATCTCTCCTCAAGATTCTTTTTTCTTTGTTTGTTTTTATTGTTTTTGCTTTGTTGTTTACATTTGCACCCTTGTGTGTGTTCTCCTTTGTATGTTATTTAGTTCCTCATTTGGTCGTGTTTTTACACCTTTCATATCGTCCTTCCCAGTCCTCGTGAGATTCTCGTGGCTTCCTGCAGACGTAACTTACAATCTGCAATTCACCATCTGAATGGACAAACCCGTGGTGTCCTATTTCCAGTCATTCAATTAGACCGTACTTCTTCAAAGTCTAACTTCCAACAATCACTAATTGTTCCAACTACCTTTGTGACTTCTTTGACTGGTCACATGGCTTCATAAAGTTATGGTATGTTGGTGGGTGTGTGTCCATATTTTGCAAGCATAAGCTATCTTGTTAAACAAGCTTCATGTTTTCCTAAGAAAACAACTTAGCTCCCTACTTCGTGCCACTTCATCAATCCATGCTTCATCACTTTCCCTCTTATGTATCATGGCCAACACTTTCAAGGTTGTTCCCTCTTAGTTAGTGGTTTGGTGTTTGCATTAAATATTTACATAATTACATACTTCATAAACATACTTATATGAAGTCTTAAGCATAATTACAGTTATGGGGGAAAACAGGGTGTTACACGCAACTTGTTATGAAATTAGATATGTTCATTGAAATATATGCATCCAACTATGATTCCTAGGATGGTTTAGTGAATGGTGCAGATGGAATAGTCAAAGCATATACCAAAACAAATAAGGCTGATGTTTTGTGGATAGAGTTCTATGATCCACATATTGGACATTGGAAAGCCACGAGGTTAGTGTCTTTATATAGCGGAGAAATTTCTCCTGAATGGATACCCATATTGCACATAGAAAACCAACATTGAAAAAAGTGACCATGGGTCATTTGAAAAACCGTAAACAATTCTCAGTTCAACTTGCATGTGTGCATGTACAATACACAGATCACAAGGGATAATGTTGGACATTGTTGCATTTGATCCTTCTTGAGTGTGAAGACATGGATTGGTTTATAAAACATTGTCACGTGAAAGGAGCACAAAGTATTTGTATATTCTAAGTCCTTTGACTATGGATAACTTCAATGTTAAACAAAAAATTATTGTTGAGATGCAACATTTGCGTAGTGATGCAAACTGGACTCTAGAATATGATTCCCAGCCCATGCAATTGGAGTCATGTATTTCAATTTTTTCACTAAACACACATAGTTTGCATGCGCATATCACCAACATACCTAGTGACTATGATACAATGAAATCTAATATTTTGTGCATTCAAGAAACATATATGACATTGTCGATGCAAAATGAACATTTCATTGTGTCAATTGCCTCTCAAATTGTGATAAACATGGCATGATAATACTAGTCAAAAAACATCTACCCATATTGGAACATATGCATTTTGAAGAACCAAATGTAGATGTGCTTGTAGAAAGAGTAATAGTCAAAGGATTGCATATTTTCATAATTAATATCTATGCAACTCCAGCTGCAATTCTGACCAGCATAGTAAATGCAACCGTGAAAACATTGTGCAATTTGCATTGCAACAAAATCATAGTGGTTCAAGGAGACTTCAATATTGGCATGTGTTAGTGTATTGACAAAACAAAAAAATTGGAGAGTTACATATACAACCAAAATCTGCATTTATTATTGGACCAAAGAAAACATGTGCATAGAACGTTAATTGATCATGTGTGGTCAGATGTGAAGAATGAACTATCATGTGTGGTTAAATACATATTGGAGTGACCATGATACAATTTGTTTTTTACTTTCAATTTGAAATGCATATAAATCATAGTGAACATTAGGCTATTGGATTACATTGATATCAAAACACATATTCTCATATGTTCATATTTTTTTTACACATCCACAAATTTTTATTTCCTTCCTGCTGAAGCAAAGTGTGTTGTCATGTTCTTGTTACATATTTAGAAACTTTGTGTTTCTATGTTGGTTCAAGAAATTATGTTGAACATGAGAAGCAAGTGCCCCATAATAGATTTTGATCATACAAAAAATAAAACGTGGACAATTCCCATTGTGTTTGTGATTCATTAACATCTGCTTACATGTCTATTTGCATTGTTCAATGTGAAATAAATCAAAACTATCACCGATCATCAATAAAAATAAAATAGGGGGGGGAAGAGACATGGAACAAGAATTGAGAAGGTACATATGTCTAATTTTATTTGTGTAGCGTTTCTTTGGTTTTCATTTGTTGTTTGTTGGTATTGTATATTTCATGCCATTTTGACATAGGGGTTTATTTGTGTGTTCATTGCATTTCTTGCACTTTTATGACATCAAAATGAAATGGAAGAAATGCAAGAAAGCGAGTATTTGCAAGCAATACAACAGAAGAAACTCATTAATAGTCTTCGAACAAGAGGTATGATGATAATAATAATGCAATAAACACCTTCTTTTGGTAAATTATGTATATGTAGTAATATATATTCATAGTACATGGTCTTGTATAGAATCCAAATTGCATATTGCATATGTGACACATTGCTTGAGTAATTGCAAATCATATGTTTGGGTTGTGGTTGCATCTCGAGACACCTTTTGTAATGGGTGGAGTCTCTTTGGAGGTAGCATCTTTATTTGGTTGACATTTGTGTCGGGTATCCACCTGGCTCTGCTTGCATTTTCTCTCAATGGGTGGAGGATAGACGTGACTCATCCTGCAGCCCAGAAATCCAAGCAATGGCTAGGCCAATTTCTACAGATTCAACTTGGCTCAGTTACTAAAAAATATCCAAATGGATAGCACAAACTAATTTCTCCAATGGCCAAGAGTATCATCATCCTCTTCTCTTTCTCAACAAGCTTGGTAACCAGGAATATGTTGACAACTAGAAGAAACAAAAGGAACAGTTCCCAGAGTGGAGCGGCCTGGTTCAACAAAAGGTGTTGATATATGGTGACATGGAGAGCAGATAATGTTTTAGAGAGATAAAGATTCAAAGGACCTTCAAAGCACAGTTCAAGCAACTATTTGTCTACGCTAAGAATATTGCTCTCGAGTTGTATTTTGGGTTCCCTTTCCAACAGTTTTATTCTTGGTGTCAGCCGACATGTGAATGAAAAACAGAGGATAGTGTTCGCATATGGTCCATCATGGTTAACTTGTCCACATATATTGGATGACTGCACATTGCTTGAGTAAGTGAAAATCATCTGTCTGGGATGTGGTTTCATCCCGAGACAACTTTTCCAATAGGTGGAGTAGCTCTGTAGGTGGTATCTTTATTTGGTCCACATTTTTCCTAGTTCTTGACCTCTCTATGCTTGGATTTTCTCTAGAGAGGCAAAGGATAAATGGGGTTTATCCCGCAATGCAGAAATCCAAGAAATGAATAGACCAAGTTCTACAACTAGAAATTGGCCTAGTTACTCGGGGAGATGGAAATGGTTAGCACCGATTAATTGGTCCAATATCCAGGATCACAATGATCCTTGTATCTCGTTTATCTTACTTAGTAACGAGGAAGACGTCGAAAACTAGAACTAACAAAGGGGGTAGTTCCCAGAATCGATACAGGGACTTCAAAAAAGGTGTTGATCCATGGAGACATAGACAACTCATGTCGGATTAGAGAGTTGGCATATCGCAACAATTTTGAAGAAAAAATCAAGCAATTGTTTCGTTGGGATAAGTATATTTCTCTTGAATTGTAGACTGGGTCCCCTTCCTATTATTTGCATTCTCAACATCAACCGACGTGAGAATGAAACGTTGGGAGTACAATCCATATGCATGGACCTTTAACTCTACTGAATCACATGCCGATTAGCAAAATCCATGGATGTGAGTACTTCAAGATGGAACCAGAATCCCTGGGATACATGGACGTGATGACTGAATGTCTCTTGGTGTTTCTTAAATGGCAGGGGATGGGAGATCTATTTGTGGAAAAATGAGAGTTGGTTGTGATTACTATGGTCCTGGAAAGTCGTATAAATAGCTGAGAATACAACCAAAAATTGTTGTCGAATTGTTCCCATTTTCTCTCCAACTTTGTGCATCATTATTCCTGCAGTGATACCTTGCACTTCAGATCTAGGTTTATTTAATTTTATGTCTCACGCAAACAATTCATCGTACTATTTATGGCCCTTCCACAGGATAATGTCATAACTTCCCACATCCACAGTATGTGTGCAATCTGGTTGGATCAAATTTCTTGACACTTCGATATTTCCAAATGTTGTCTAGCCCTTGGATCCCTTGTGCCAGTGTGTCATCGTGTTCATTGTCATGTGTTCTTCCCATCTCTTTACATGTTGGTTAATATATGTAAATTAGTTGACCTTTCAACTTCAATTGTTTCCTTGTGTGACTCTAGCAGGTGTTGTCCTGTTAATGGATCTGTCACTATACATAATATCTACTTGGATATCTCCTTCATATTGTAATCGGGTAATATGCCTCATTGGCTCATGCATTTATTTAATACTTGACAATGAATTTGACTTATGTTCATCAAAGTATGGGTTTTTCATTGTTCGACCCATAGGATATATTTTTTCATCTAAGCAACCCAAGAACAATCAATACATAGGCACATATCTATAAGGTCTATGTTTTATACATCACAAATAAATAGGATCATGCAACTATGCAATTTAGAAATTGTTATGTTCAGTTGAAACAAAGTAGCAATACCTGAAATCGAATCAATGCATGTTGTAGATCCAAGTAGAACAAAACAAGTGACATGTGAAGCAATTTTTGATGTTCAATAGTAACAATTAGAAACACATGTATACTAGAATGTAAATTGTGTAGTTTGCCAAAAAAATATATCAAAATTGTTGTTCATATTGTTTATTTTATGTAATTTCTATATGACTATGTAGCTTTGCAAGTCAAAATATTTTTTGGATAGAGGACCTGAACATTAAAAAAAAATGACAAGGAAACGACATGATTTTCCATGGTCAACACTCGAACGTTTCTATGCTAATATATCTCAAGTAAAATTATATGGCGCTTGCAGTATTCTATATATCAATTGTAGATGTTTGAGACATATTAACACTTAAAAATATAACCAGGACAGGAGATGCAAAACAAAATGTCTTTCACACAACACAATCAATAGTTGTGATGCAACTGACAAGAGAAGCAATGAAAGATCTAGAAATACTAGTTGCAACAACAAAAGTTGTAAGTATAGTTTCACAAGTCTACATATGAATTTTGTATACAAGATTATTTAAACACACACACATAGTTTAAATTATTGAATTTTGTACTGTGTAAATAGGTCCAAATAGGCTCAAGGTACATTGACACTAGAAAATGCATATTCCACTCCATTTCAACTTGTCTATGCAATCTGCAATTCTCTTGCATGTGATCTTCTTTTTGGCTTGACATAAATGCCATATGAAATATGTTTGAAAACAAAATTCCAAGTATTGTTTATATGCCATGCAATTTTCAAGTGCATGGAAAATTTACATTGAACAATATAGTGTGGCTCCACATGTCACATAGACAGTAAACAAAAACATTGTCGTGTTGTATCTGCAATGAGTTCTATGTATTGTTTTCCATTTGTGTTGTCTTGATTTAATTGTTTGTTAAATTGATCTAAATGTGTATTCATACAATATATACATTGTATATAGATGTTATCTATGTATTTCTCATACAAGAAATAACATTTGCATTATGTATGCACTTTGGATCCAAAGTATTTACTTCCCATTATTAACATTGCATTGTCCTTGTATTGAATTTTCATAGTTAAACTATTTTCTCATAGTCAATTGAACTATTTAACTAAGATTTATATACTTCAGACATTATGAAAAAGTTTCCATCTTCAATTCAATTATTACAGATCTGGAAGAACTATACAAGCTTTCCATACCATTTTTTCCCAGTGCTCTCTGAACACAACATATATGTTTCTAGATTGTTATTTCCATCCGCTTCATTCAATTGTTTTCTTATACTATTCCAATACATTTTAAACCATTGAAAACATGATAATATAACTACCATAGTTAATTCATATTCCAGGCGATCTGTTTCATGCTTTGCAAAGAAAAAAGTTAATACAACGTGGTTGCCAGGATTTCTAAATAAACAATTTATATTGCCATGTCCCGGTTCAATAACTTGTATGCAATCACCAACTGAATAGAATTGTGAACAGATAGAAACTATAATAATGTTTCTTGCTTCCTATTGATACCAACCATAAATTTACGTATACACGAAATCAATTAACATGCAAGTTCTGATTTCTTTGATAGGTTGCAAACAAAGCATTGTTTGGAAATTATTTGAAGTATTAGAAGTTCGCCATGTTGGTGCGATGAGATCTATGAATTATGTGCACAAGTGTTAACAATATACTAATCCTTGCTTGTAAGGGTTCCATTCTTGTGCGAAACGACCTCTGTGAAATCCCCAATTGTGGAAGATATGGCTTCCGAAAATCACTTTTTTTTGTTGTTCCAATGCATTTTAAATCCTTGAGAAAAAGTATTTGAAATGCAGAAGTGTGGTAGTCCACTGCGGTCAGGTGACTTGTACATATTTTTTGCACATGTATTGAAAATAGACTAGGTATTTCTTGCACGACCATCATACATGTGTGAAATGCGGAAGTGCGGAAGATATAGCTCCATGTTGTGTAGAAAGGCACATGTATTGATATCCACATATGCAACTATAATGGTTTTATGGTTCATTTTCTTTGACGATTTGTCTACATCCCGCATATATGTGTCTTTCATGCTTTGTACAATTTTTTTTCCTGACACGCTAGAAATTTCGTTTGTTTCAATTCTCGTGCAGAGAATTGTTACCAAATCTCTAGCATACTTGCATTGTAGTGATTTTGCACGTTCGCACTTGTGATTTTGCATGTTCACACTTGCAATTTTTCACCTTCTTGGTTCTACACAACATTTTTCTACCAATATGTTTTACGAGTGCACATATGTATTGGTTTTGTGCCTTGGCATTGGGTTCAGGGATGTGGTAGGCATAATAAAAACATTCTCTATTTTTTACCCTTGTGCTTAGGAAATACATGCTCATGAGTTGTTATGCTTATGCACGTCTGCACTTTGTTGTGACAAGCTAGGTAATATGGAGGAAGGCCCAGTCACTTTTGGGGAGTTTATTTTTCTCTAATTTAGAAGAAAAGGACAGTGATTTAGAATTGGTGCAAATTAAATGCACTTGGTCTTGAAGCAACCTGAGCTCTCTAATGTATTTATTTTTTCGAAAATTTTGTGCACAGTGATTTTATAATATATAGTTAATGTCAATTGGCTAATGTACTTAGGAATTGTGTTATAACGTTGTAACTTGTATATAAATACATATTGGCCTCCTTCTCCTTGGTCACCATCATCCCAATGACTCCATTATCTATGAATTGTTTTTACAGTTTTTTGTTCTTTGCACAAATCTCTTTTTCTCTCATCTGAACATACAAAATTTGAAAGGGGAAAAATAAAAATCTAGAAGGAGAAACAAACAAAAAAATGAAAAACACAGTTAATGGGAAAACATATTAATAGAAATCCTCTCTTCCCCCTTCCGCTTTCTACTACCATTTGACTCTATTTTCATAGCCCAACAAACCAATGCTCCTCTTTGATCTTCCCTACTCTCATAATCGTTCTACCTATTCCCTATCTTATTCTATGTCCTAACTTCCATATTTCATATTCATTTAATTTTGATTTTGATAACTAAATTGTTTGTCACGTGCTCTATAATTATGCAACGGGGACAAATGTATATTCAAATTACCCCAAAAAAAAATTCCCTAAAATCATCACCAGCAAAATATCACATTGATCCATCATGCAATGGATCAGCTCAAGCACCACATGCAAATTGTTGTGCTCTCTTTCAAAATGTTGTTTCTCTTGATGATCTATTGAATGATGCATCTAAAAAGAAATTTATCAAGTACAATGAATTTTATCTATTTCAAATATTATAAAAACAAGATAAATATGAAAGTATGCACACAATTTAACATGTGCATATAAACATATATACCTTGATCTCCAGACTGAACAGATATAGATGAATTTGACGGTCTTCTAGACTAACTAGATCTCGTTGTTTGCAAAGGTTCCTCTTCATTATATATGTGCATTTTTACATGGATAATATTTGGAACATTAAAAAGAGATTAACTTTATGGATACAATATTTATTTCACTAAAATACCTTGCATGACTAGTTACACCTACCTGACTAGGGTTCCCTGTCGAACTAGGGGTCCCTAACGAGATATGGGTCCCTATGCATCCAAGGGTCCCTGTTGGACTAGGCATCCTTGTATTTATTTCATTGGACATCCTGAAGAATTTGCAAGGAATAATTGGAGACTCATGTTGCAACAACTCCTCTTGATCCATATATATTGTATATGTACCAAGATAAATATACAAGTATGCACACAATTTAACATGTGCATATAAACATATATACCTTGATCTACAACCTGACTATATCTATATGAATTTGACAATCTTCTAGACTGAATAGATCTCCTTGTTTCACTAAACTCCCTTGCATGACTAGTTTCCCCTACTTGACTAGGGTTCCTTGTCGAACTAGTTTCCCCTACCTAACTAGGGTTCCTTGTCCCTCTATTTCTTTCAATGGATAGCTTGAAACATTTGCGAGGGATAATTGGAGACTCATGTCGCAATGGATCCTCTCAATCCATATATATTGTATACGTACCAATATAAATATACAAGTACACACACAATTTAACATGCGCATATAAACATATATACCATGATCTCCACCCTGACTAGATCTAGATGAATTTGATAGTCTTCTAGATTGACTAGCTCTCCTTGTTTCACTAAACTCCCTTGCATGAATAGTTGTCTCGACCTGACTAGGGCTCCTTATCTATTTCTTTCATTGGGAAGCCTGAAGTATTTGTGAAGCAGAATTGGAGATTCATGTCCCAACAACTGCTCTTGATCCATATATATTGGATATGTACCACACTACAAATCTATGACAAGCAACAATTGTATGTGTCACAAGAAAATTATGTTAATCAATTGACAATATTTTAATTTACATCATGCAAAAATTGTATTTCTTCCACATCCTAAGATATAATGAAATCTAAAAAAGAGAAGGTAAAAACTCATAGCATTATGGGATCATCTTAACAAAATTACCATGTGTCTAGGTTAACAGAAGATTGTTTTTGTCTCTAGGGATTTCTTAGAGTCGCCAAGACTTGGACAATTTTACAAAAAGTTGAAAATTTTGACCAAGACTCGATCAATTTGGTGAAGAAGCCATTCTATGCCACTGGTTGGTGGTCTCTATATTCTTAAAGTTGAGAAATATATGTTGAACAATGAAAATTAATATAACTAAATGTACAAGTAATGAATAGTCTTTGTCAAAAGATAATTCATGTAATAAATAAAAATAACATTATTGTTTATGCAAAGAGGACAATGATAAGAATAAAGTAAAAAAAAAGTAAAAACATTTAGTATAAAACTTTGTAAAAATAAGTAAAAAAGTAAATTGTTCAATTTGGAGTAAAACTTAGTAAATAAGTGAAATTTTCAGTGGGGAGGTTAGCATATGTAGGAAGAAATTTAAAGTGTTAAACATATATATTGTGTGCATAGATAAATCTTTGATAGAGACATATATTATGCATAGATATAGTTTTTTCACCTTCCGCACATCCAAGACTTACTCTAGTAGTTATCAATGTTATCAATAAAAGAATATTGTTATGCATATGCATATTCTTAACAAAATGATTTTTACATATACACATATATTAAAAATAAAAGTTAATTATAAATCTTCAGCATAGACGTATAGTCTACACAGATATAGCTTATGCATCTCTACACGGGTATATTCCTGCACAACAGACACTTAGTAAATAAAATACATCTTCAGCACAAACATATAGTCCACGCACATATAGTTTTTTCACCTCCGCACAAGTATATCCCTCTATAGCCAACACTTAGTAAATAAAATACATAAAAACAATGTAGTTATTTTTGTAAGTGATTGAAATGAATGTAAATGATAGAGATTGTGACTAAATTTTATCACATGGTATTTGATAATGATGTTTATTAGTTGGTGTAAAAATGATTTTTTATTTTTTTAATATAGTCCTATACAAATAATTAAAAGATTAATAATTATTTATTAATTTAATAAAAGTTAATTATACATATTTAGCATAGACATATAATCCACACACATATGGATTTTTCACCTTAGCACATGTATATCCCCACACAGTAAACACTTAGTCTAATAGCTATCAATGCTATCAATAATAGAATATTGTTATGCATGTGCATATGCTTAACAAAATGTTTTTTACGTATATATGTATATTAAAAATAAAAGTTAATTATTAATTTAATAAAAGTTAATTATACATCTTCAACACGGACATATAGTCCCCACAAATATAGCTTCTGCACCTCCGCATGGATATATCCTCGCACGACGAACACTTAGTAAATAAAATGCATCTTCACCATAGACATATAGTCCACACACATATAGCTTATGCACCTTCGCACATGTATATCTCTGCACAACGAACACTAATGCAGAGTACGAAGATATGGTCATAGAGAAAAGCTCTGCACGATTGGGGGGATCTTATAGAATAAAATTTCCACAAATTAGTCGACTATCATGAAAATTACATCGTTGATCATAATATGTGCGATGGAACTATTGGAAGTGTGAAGTTTTAAAGTGCAACACTATCACAGGTTAGATGATATGAACTATATGAAAAAGAATTCAAATTATACCAAGTGTTAGTTGTCCCGAAGATATGCATGTGCAGATGTGCAGAAGATATCTATGTCTGGACAATATTTCTGTGCCGAAGATATATCTGAGTGGAAGATATATATGTTTAACAATATTTTTGAAGTTAAGCATATGCATAACAACATTTTGTTCACTTTATGTACTTATTTTTTTAATATATGTATATAAGTAAATGCATTTACATATCTAAAAATTTAATACTTTGGTGTTAATGTTTCTTGACTATCCAGAATTGTATAAAATTCTCTTGTCAATACACTATACAGAAGTTACTTACCGCTTGTGCAAAGTAAAAATGGAAATTTTCTATGGTATGCTCAATTGTTTCTACTTCTGCATCGTCGTATTGTGTAACTAACTTACGTGTGGAAATGAAATTTTATTAAATGTGCCAGATGCAATTTATATTAAAAAAACTGCACCTCAATATCTCTGTTATTATCATATATGTGCACTCAACACAACCATAATTTATTCATTAAGGTTTACTCCAGATTGAAGACTTTACTTTTTCCGCTTATTTTTACAAAGTTTTATGATAAATGTTCTTAGTGTTCTTACTTTATTCTTGTCATTCTCTTCTCTGCATAAAGAATAATGTTATTCTACTTTATTATATGGATTATGTTTTTGCAAAGACTATTCATTGGCTATGCATGGTGCGGAAATTTTTATCTAACATTTGCATTGTTGTTGGAATTAGAAAAAGAAATAATTTTTGCTAGTAGCACATGGACTGAGTCTTGCTATGCAACAACCCTAATTCATTTCTTGTATAAAATTATTCTTCCAATTCACTATTCTTCGAATATTTCTTAGTGAAAATTATTTTTACTTCCCCACTTTTCACATTTCACAAAGTATTTTTCAATTGAGATATCCTCGGACGCCGCCCACCTATATCTTTCACATGTTTGCACTCCAAACATGTATATCACCCACACAAGGTACGTAATTTTCACAGTAAGTGAGTTATTTATGACATCTTTATTTTCCACCATTTGCAAAAAAATGAAAGTTATTTACTACTTGTGCGAAGTAAATGTGGCACTTTTCTATGAGTTGTTTTGTGGCTTCTATTATCACTCACCATATTATAAAAGTAACTTACGTGTTGAAACGACCTTTTAGTAAAAGTGCCATAGCCATGTCTACCACAATTCTCGTCATCTGTAAGGCCAATTGTTTTACAACACAAATTCTGACAAGCTAGGTAATTTGCACTATAACCAAAGCATTTATTACAACATGATTTTCTCTGATTTAACAAGAAAGAACACCAATTAGGTAATAGGACTCATGCAAATTAAATGTCCCGCTTTTATATGACCTAGATAATATTTCCTATTAATGATTACCCTTGTTTCAAACATAGTTCATATGTGTGGAAATGCCTTTCTGGTGAATACACACCATGTAGCTCGCTTTAAAGCAATTGGACCTTGCTAATATATTATTCACCTATACCAAAGTTCATTAATAAAGAAACACTGTGGAAAATAGAGGAAGGAACGATCCCTTTTACAGTGATATTGTCAATTCACTAGCCAAGGAAGACAAGAATTTACATTGTTCTACCTCGTACCAGTGGTTATTGAACAAGTCACCAGAAGAAAAGAAAAATGATAGACTCTGGACCACAAGCTTGGTCAATGTTGGTTATGTTCCAGAATTCTTTGACTTCAAAGAACTCATAATCTGGTGTTTTCAAAGGTTCGATTCAAGGACAAGGATGATTAAAGTAACAACGAAAACAAAAAATCAAGTTGTCCTTACTCCGAAAATGTTCAATAAAATGTTATGTCTTCCATATGCAAATAAAACTCTTTATCTTGTCGATGCAGACACCTTCCTGCTTCTCAAGTGGGAAGCTCCAATGTACTGAGATACTTTTTGATACCTTTTACAAACATGTTGACCGACCTTTTAGCAATCGATATAACCTTTCTGCTAGAACCATATTGATACTTTTCATGTCTCTTCATCCATGTCACTGGTTGCGATTCAACTTCACATGTACCTAAGTTAGCTCTGTATGCACTGTACCTTTTGTTTCTGAAGGATGCCATGTTTAATTGAGCAGAGGTCATATCGAATGAACATTTTTTTCAGTTAAGTAACTACTTTAGCACTCAAATATTTTTCACGGTCGTATATTTGGTATTCTCAATTGTCTTTTTCAATTTATTTGACACTCTCCCTTTCAAGGCTATACAAAAAACCATTTCAATTATATCACTCAGTGTTATGAAAAAATAAAGCACCATTCAATTTTTGCATTGTTCAAGACAAGTTTGTTAAAGAGTTTAGACACATATTGGTCGGGGAAAATCCCAAGAGAATAAGCTAGGAAGTTGAATATTTTCTTAAGGGAAAGGGAATTTGCATTCAAGAGCAAAACCATACTCACATCCACTTGTATGGTTTTCAAGAAAACATGCTTCTACTCCCTATATTTTTTTGCGATATATATTTTATTGCAGAATGTTTTCGCTAGTATAAATCTTGGTGTATTCTATTTGACAGAAAGAGGAAAAATAAATTCATTGCATTGCCTCTTCGAGTTAGGGACACAATGGTTAAGAATATAGCACATCTAAAATAAGTCTCAGAGAGACTTAATTTGTTAATATAAAAAAGGCACAACCCCTATGCGGTTTTGATCCTGAGGATGTGTTCTCACGACATTTATCATTCATAAGGTACAACAACCATACCAAAATCCATGGAAAACCAAGACAAAGGGGAAAAAGAAGTTCTAATTTCCAGTCTTCTTCTAATCGTTAATTATGTAAGAGATCCTACTCTGAGCAAAAAGAAGAACAACACAAGTTAAACAAATAAGAGAATAATGACGGGTCTATTGGAGATGATGGTGGATAGAAACCACCTCATGCAAACCTTGAAAGAGCACATATAGTGTCGTAGCAAAAAAGGAAACAAAGACCAAATAGAGACAATTCGCAAGATACAAGAAGTCTAATAAATCTCAAAGTTATGGAAATCAAGAGAACAAAGCTATGGGACTGGGTAGCCTAGAGGATTAACAAAAGACAAGAAATTACATAGGACCTCGCAATAGAGGAACCCATGTTCTTTGACAACCAATCCTTAACAATGCACAATACTCAATACAAGAGGCACGAAAATAAGTTACAGATAGGCACGGTCAATCTCAAACAAAAAAAAGGTGGTACAAAAACTAAGGTTAGTGGTCGATGTATCAAGAGTTGCACCATCTGAACTCATGCAACTACATCACTCCACAGGAGATTCTCTTGAAAATTCAATTTCAAAACAAGAGTTGCAAACCATTAAATTGAAAAGAAGAATAATTGAACTTGAGGAGGAACTCATTCCCATACCATTGTTTCCACAACCAATGGCCATACTTTTAGCATAACATACTCCTCCAAGTACTCCAGGAACCTCAAGGACAATCAGGAAATCCCTTCAATTGTTGAATGGAGACAGACTCTATGTTGTTGATAACATTAAAAAAAGACTTGATACAATTATACAAACATGGGATTTTAGCACCAATCTACGTGATCTTTCACAAAGGATTTCAAGTTTTACTCGAGATTTGAAAAGAGACTTGCAACATGATGAATCCTACTACAAAAATGAGTTAAACACTTTCCTTGCATCGGTGAATAGTATCAATGACCATCAAAGAAAAGAACAAGGACTTCCCAATAGAAATAGAATAAAGAAAATAAATGTGAGTTGGGAAGAACGATTAAAAATGCTGCAACATGCAATTGCTTCTTGCGAAAAAATTGATGAAAGAAGAGGCGATGAAATTTTAAAAGCATTTGATGTTGCTAAAGAAGTGTAGGGTCCACAACTTTTTAGAAATTCAGCGATGATCACTAAAGAGGAGCTTGATAGTCACTTGGAGGTAATGAAGACTCCATTGGTTGTTGACTTCGACAACCTCATGGATTTTTTTGAAGAATAACTGAAATAGTGGCTTGTTACATTTGTCAATGACAATGAAGAGCACGTGTTAGCCATTAAACAATTGCAAATGGAATGCAAATAAATAGAGGAGAACATTTTCATGCTTCAAGTTAAGAAAGAAAACACCATACCACCAATCAAGAACCATTTTGATAATTGTTTTAAGAACGCCTTGAAATAGATTATTAACCCAGAATAGCCACCACAGACAGTTTCTTCAATAAAATCCCAAAGAAAAAAATGTTATAAAGGAAAATACACATCAACATAGGGCTAACCAGATTAACGGAATATTTTCTTCTTGGTAGGTAGGTTATTTTTTGCATCTACTTATGTTATCCTTTTCTTTTTCTAACTTAGTAATTGGTGACAATTTGGCGCAGACCCCTAAACCCTCAGGCTGGAGTCCACACAGGATCTTTCAACTTCATCCCTTAGAGTCTAACTGACCCTCTTAATTCCTCTTGGGGATTTATTCACTCACCCTCTCCGAGTATAGTTCACAGGCCCTCCTGAGTTATGCCCGCGTGATCATTCACCGGCATGAACCCCGTGATCAAACCCCAACTGTCATTGGGACTTTTTCCCTTTTCTTTTCGGGATACCGGATTTTCGCGATTTCGCAAATCCCGTTGTTGAGCGCCTTGCCCCTTCAACCTCCGAAACCCGAAATACCAAACTTTCAACTCACCTTGCCACTGATTTCGGCTTTTCTCTCTTCCTGATTTCGGGAGTCGCAATATCGTGCAACTCTACCTCTCGACACCCGGGGTCCCGAAACCCAAATTACCGAAATCCCAAAAAGTCCACCCTCAGCCCTACTACACTTCGTGACTTCGGATTTCCTTGGCACTATGTCTCATCCCTTTGTCAACAGGGTTCCCGATATGCCGAATCCCGAAACACTGAAACACTAGTGTTCCACTTCCAAGGAAAATCAACAGCTGTGGTTTTTCCCCTTGATCCAACGGTTAGCGCGATTTCACGTACCGGGAGTTCATAAGGCTTGTTCTCGAACTCTCTATCTCCTATACCTTCCAGAACCTGAATCTCCAAAATGTAGAAATGGGTTTTTCCTCTCCTGGGATTTCGCGAATCTTGTCGAGAGGGTTCCTGACTTTTCAAGTGTCCCCTCGAGCTATGCTTTGCTCCTGACGTGGACTCCTGCCACCTGTCACCTTTTCCAATTTTCAGAACTTGAACCACCTTTCGACAACCCCCTCTATTTCAAGTTTTCCGGGTACCAGGAGTTCGAAACTCTCAACCCTAACCTTGTGTCACTACGACCCTGAATTCCTGAACCCCGATTTGCCAAAATGTCGAAACACACTTCCTCAATTTCCTTCGTGTTTCGTGATTTCGGTATTTCTAATGTGGAGTGTTCTACCCCTTGTCAACGGGAATGTCGATTCCCAAAATCCCGACAAATACTCTATCGCAACTTTTTATTTCAGGCTTTCCTCCCTGCTGAGTCCCGATCACCCATCCTCAGGACTTCCGAAACCCCGAACTCCGAAGTTCTGAATTTCCGAACTCATCACTCTTTGACTTCACAAACGAAACCTCCTTTCGTGTTTCGGGAACTTGATCAACCAAGGTTTTGTCTTGCACTCCGGGCTCCCGAACTCTGAATTCCCGAAATGATCTGATGGCTTGAATAGGTCACGATCGATGGTCAATGTTGACTCTGCATTTTGAAGGATAGATCTATCCAACGCTTAACTCCCCTGCAAATTTCTTGGATCCTACGGTCCCCACTATTTCGGGAGTTCTCCTCAGAGAATTTCGACCGTTCAATCTCCTCCTCAAAGAACCTCTAGCTCAAATCAAACCTGTGATCCCCCTCTGGAATTTAACCTCTGTATAACTACTTGCATTTCCTTCCTTTCTCTCGAATGATTCAAAGGTCCTAACCCTCCTGAGCTTCCTTCGCAACCTTGGATCTCCTAAAAGACTTATGCACGCTCTCCTGGCGACACTTCTTCAAATATTCCTGAATATTTGAATCTCTTGACTATGTTCAACTCTGCAACAGCAATCCTTCAATCTCTCAACCTTAGCTTATAATTTCTAAGGTCTCAACCAGCTTGCACACACCTTGCACGGCTTCTATGCTTGTCTTTACACTTCTGTTGAAATGAGAACAACGGTATCTCTCATGAGCTTTCAGAGATGAACTCTGAATCCTGTCAACGCACTCCTTGTAGACGCTTCACTGCACTCCTTGCAGGAACTTTTTCTCAAGAAGAGAAACAATTGAAACTCATTCCCTTACTCTCTCTCAGACTTCAAACACTTAACATGAAATCATACATACAGGGCATAAAATTAAATTCAAAACAGAGAGAATAATATAACCATAAGCATAACATTCAACATATTAGAAACAGAAAACATTATAACACCATGAGTCTGAATCAAAGCTTCATATATTAATTCAGAATTTTTGTACATGGGTTCTTCTCCCACAACTCTCTGCTTCTCCTATATGCTAATGTGCTTAATCCTACCATCTCTAACTGATACAATGATACAAAGATGAGGGTGTCTATATTCATTTTCCCTCCATCTCCTAAAATTGTATAATCTAGAATTTTAAATCTACCTACTTTCATTAACTGGCATAAATGCCTCTACATCCTACAGACGAGAGAGGATCGCTCAAGATCTTTTTACAATATGGAAGTACGCCTTCTTAACCATTTCATTAATGTATGTGCATCCAAACTTTCAAAAAAAATTCAAAACGTTTTTGACATGTGCCAAAATGTGATGGCGTTCATCCCAGCTGTCTTCCACCTCCACGCTTGCTTGTTGTTGACGATGCTCCTGCATCACAATTGTTTTTTTTATGTCCTCTGCAAACTTAACACTGCTTTCTAACTATGTTTATCTCTTTCTTCGAGGTATTTCGTATATTTACTAGTCCACAAGAGCCCCAATTCCATTCCATTTGGACAAATGCATTTACTTTTTATAGACATTATTTAAAAGACAATTGTATATTTTTTGAACTTGCCGAAGAAATATTTAGCATAGATGGCTACTGATTTTCCAGGCTTCGATTTTAAAACTGAATTTTCAAGTTTGCTTACACTCTTTATTATTTTTCAATGAAACATCATGTTAAGTTATGTGCATATGTGATAGTTTACTTTGATTTTGGAAAATGCTATTTTGACTTTTAGACTTATTTTTCATAAGAATTATGTAAAAGACAACTGCATATTTTTTTGTTCTTTCCAAAAAATTGTTTTCGCATATATGGCCACTGGTTTTCAACCCTTCGAGTTTTAAACTAAATAGTCAATTATGTTCTCCCCGTGTTTCATTTTTCAATGAAATATCATGTTAAGTTCTCTGCATATGTGGATATTTACTTTCATTCTTCAAAATGCTATTTTGACTTTTATGGTATCATTTTTAAATTTTATAGTGTATTGTGAATATTGAATAGAATGAAACCTTGTCCTTTCTCTAATATTGATTTATTTGTGAATGTTTACTTAACAAACCAACTACATTGTCACATTTCGTTTCAATTATCTATAGTAAAAATTTACACTGCTCCATTTAAATCGCATAAAAATTGCAAAAACATTTGCCTTGCTCCATTGAACATTTTCCATTGGATCAACACTTTCCTGCATAGTGTTGTTTTCCATTCGTGTTATTTACAAAACCATTTTTCCTATTAAGATGGAACATTGGAAATTCCTTTGCTTTTGCATTGTATTTCATCTATTCAGTTCTCTGTACATTGTCTCTTTTAAGCTTTGGTTGAAAAACCATGTTTCCTATTAAACTAGAATTTTGACAATAATGTTTCTTTTCGAATTCATTTCGTGTCTTCCGTCATATGCATATTTTCTTTTCTGAACTTCAGGAAAAAAAAACTACCATGCCAATAACAATTTCTTGATCTACTACTGACAATTTCAAGGGTTTTCACAAGAAACTCAATCGCACCTGCCTTCCACATATCCTAAGTTGTGCATAGTTCACATTGTCTCACGCACATCCTAGCTTATGTGCACTTCACATTGCTTCTCGCACATGCTCGTCTCGGTGCCCTCTACATTTCCTCTCCGCAAGCCCTTTACAAAGTTTATATTAGATGTTTTTACATAGTTATATGTTAAATGTTATGTCATATGTGGACAACTACACACACTTTTCTTCTCACACAGCCGCACATCCTATCCTCCACACACTTTACATAGATTTGAGCGAACGTTGGCATCGACACACTTTACATTTCCTTTGGCACATCCTGGCCTTTGCATATTGCTTTGTACTAAGTTTTATGTTGCATGTTTCTTCTGGTTTTTTTACATAGTCAGATGCTAAATTTGATATTTTGAGCGGAGAAATTTATGTCCTTTTCTTCTCACACATGCCATCGTCCGCACACTTTACATTTCTTTGAGTGAATGCCGACATTGGCACAATTCACATTACTTTTTTCACATACTCACCTCCGCATATTGATTTTTACCAAGTTTATTGTTTTGACTTTTTTATTCTTCTGCGTTAAATAGTAAATTTTAGTATAGTTTACAAAGGTTTTTAACTTGCGTGTTAAATGTAAAATTTTCCTATATAAAATCATTGTATATAATTTTTTTATGAAATTATAAAGCATTTTATTTCCTTAAATAAATTTACATGTTTACATTTCTTCTGGCACATCCTAGTCTCCACATATTGTTTTTTACTAAGTTTTATGTTGCATGTTTTTGTTTTTATTAATTTTTGCATAGTCCAATGCTAAATCTGATACTTTGTGTAGAGAAATTTACACCTTTTTCTTATTGCACATGCTAGCCTCTGCACACTTTTCACTAAATTTTATGTCTAAAGCTTCCACAATTTCATTGTTCTCCTTTATATTCGCACACATTTACTTCCGCACAATAGACAGAGTCAAACCAAAGATTTACTTATTCTATTATTTATTTTTGAACCTCTTGTTCCCCTCGCACAACTATCACATCTTGCAATAAAGATGCCATAATATTTATATTATTCTTCAAATGCATACTCAACAACTAAAGTAGAAATCAATTGCATATTCAACGACTATTCTTCTGCATTTTATCTATTGTTTAATTATTGTCTTTCGTAAAAAATGCTTGTGCATTTAATTATATTAAGTTTCATTGTTGAGAATATATTTCCCAACTAACTTGGCAAGGACTGCGTTTCCATGCAACCCTTGTTTAAAATAAGATCTATATCCTAAAGTACAAATCAAAATGGTCAAGAAGTAATGATACAAATGGCTATGTATCAACAAATAATACTTTGCAACTTGGTCCTAATTAATACTTATCATTAAATTGTGGATATGTAATGTAATTGAGAAGAAATAAAGGTTCAATGTGACTAAAATTTGAATAAGAGCATAGCAAGCATCTTTCCATGTGGAATAAAATACCCTAGGCCATACTTGCTTTAATGAAATTAATGTAAAGCGCCAACACAAGAGAGAAGAAGGGAAATGGGTTGTGAGGAAAGCAAGTACCGAGCATGAAAGGAGTTTCAGAATTAACTTGTTAATCCAAGAATGAAGAGGTTGATAACATTGTTGTTGAGTCCATAATCACTCATTTATATTCATTTGATTTACAACCAATGATCAAAATTGAACCTTTCCTATCCCTTTCAAGGGTTTCAAATGTGTCCTAAAAGGGTAATTCAAAAAACACCCTTAAAAATGTAAAATTTTCAAATTTTTATCCCAAACTTGCCATGATGCAATTTGTTTTGTTATATTTTCCTCTGGCACTTACCATAATTCTATTTCCTTTGAAATCAGATAATATATCATTTTTCATGTTCACGTACTCCATTTCACTAACAATATCAAACATGAGAATTCATAGTTATTGTATTGCATTCATAATACTATGTGTTTTCCTATTAAAATCCATGACATGGTTATAGCTTTGGTACCTAATATGATTATTATTCCAGCATGTTGGTGAGCCTCTCAACCACTTAGTATGTAATTCATTGTAGTCCTCACTAATACAATTGATAATGGGAACAAAAAACATACCTAAGAATTGAATGTAAATCTCTCAACAATCCCCCAATCTCGTATAAGTTTGCTCAAACTCATCATAAAGATAATACATAGATTTTTCTTTGTTTCGCATATAACTATTTAATGAATATGTTTGGGATTAAAAACTTTATTAAGCTTGGTGAAAATTTCTAACTTGTATGTTCTTGATTAAGTTTAGATATGAACTTGCACAAAATGAATCGTATGAACATCACAAAACCTAAAATTGGGATTATAGAAATGATAGTTGTGATTCCATTCACTCAATTTATGATCCGGATTTATGTAGGAACACAATGAAATACGGAAATACACATAAACACATAGATGTAGCGGAAATAAGACTTCATTTCATTAATAACAAATGACTGAAATATGCTTACAGACAGAATGGAAATAAACTAGCTAGGGAGCTGGTAGCTTATCTCTGAGAAGAGATGTGGCGGCTACTGGCCTATGAACTGTGTTACAATGAGGCTCGAAGGCCTATTATTATTGAGAAACAATGGAAAATCCTAAACATCCAAAGACCCAACCCTAGGAGATGAAACACCAAGACTATGGGCCCCGTTTGGGTAAGTTCGTACATCAACTTCCCGGGGACGTAACTTTAGCATACGATCTATGTTTTACGCGTTCCATACCTCGTTAGAAATATCTATCCAAGGAATACAAATTTTGGGTGAGAAACATGATCTATGATCCATGTTGCTCCCCATTTTCCCAAAAAACGTCGTTTAAGGCCTCAAAACGGCTCCGGAAGTTCAGGACCCGAAAAACTGCTAAAAATAGTAAACTATGCGGAAACTGAAAAAATGAAAGAAGCAATGGTGGGGGTCCAAGTGGAATAGGTGGGTGTCCACCAATATCCACCTGGATCATTCCTCCCCCATTAGGAAGCAATGGTCCCCATTACGTTGAGTTCCTCCATGAGATGAGGAAACTTCTGTTGAACTTGGTCCCTGGTGAGCCACTTGCCTTGGTGAAGGAGTTGGCCTGCTTTGACAACTCGATATAGTGGTATCCTTTGTTTTCAGGTGTGCTTGATCTGTGTATCCATGATCTGAATAGTTCTGGCTTGTTCCATGCAGTCTGGATTTAACTGTGTTGATGTGAGTTGTCCTGCCATGTCGGATGTGTCTAGTAGAGGTGGAAAGTAGGGCCGAAGGCGATCCACGTTGAACACTGGGTGCAGACCAAGGAATGGTGGAATGTTGAGCTCAAAGGAATTTTCCCCTATAGCCTTGGTGAGGGTGTACAACCCATATTGGAGTGGACGAAGCTTGTGGTGGGGTCCAGCAAGGCACTCCTTTTGCAAATGCAGCCACACCTTGTCGCCCACCTGGAAGTTGTGTGGCACCCGATGTTGATCATGTCGCTGCTTGTACTTAGTATTGGCTCTGTCCAAGATGTCATGAACCTGTTGGTGGATGTGTTGAATGTGCTCAATGAAGTTTTTTGCCTTGTCAGCCTCAGACTCAACATGAGCTGAATCTTCCTGAGTAGCCACAAATGGCATGGCTATGTCAATGGGACATAGTGGCTGGAATCCCAAGCCCACTTGAAAGGGGTTGTGGTTGGTTGAGCGATGGAGAGCCCGATTGTAGCTATGTTGTACATAGGGGAGGCTCTCATCCCACGTGCATGGATGCTTTGAATTGTACATGTGCAGAATGTGTACGATCATCTGGTTGACGACCTCTGTCTGGCCATCAGTTTGCGGATGGAAAGCTGTGGACTTGGTGAGCTTGGTGTCCAGCATCGACCAGAGGCTGGACCAAAATGTACTGAGGAACCTACTGTCCTGATCTGAGATGATAGACTGTGGGATCCCAAAGTGTACCCACACTCGTTCAAAGAAGAGTTTAGCAGTGG
>ML793199.1:394314-498230 GCA_009831015.1 Picea engelmannii | reverse complement strand
TAATCATTTAATTATATTTACATTTACATTGATTATATCTTATATAATTTGTTTATTCGTTTATTCAAGAGTTTTATCTTATTTTATTTTATTTTATTGAGAGGTGTTTTATATAATTTGTTTATTCGTTTATTTAAAAGTTTTTTTTAAGAGGTGTTTTATATAATTTGTTTATTCGTTTATTTAAAAGTTTTTTTTAAGAGGTGTTTTATACTTTAGTATAGAGGAAGTTGTTGTCATGTAACGTACATATTTATATTTATATGATAATAAAAAACAAAATGTAATATAATAATTAAAAGAAATTATATTTTGATTATATTATATTTAAAATAATAAATATATTGAAATATATATCATTCTAGATTTATTTTAATTTTAGATTTATTAAGTATAAAGAAAAATCAAAATTTTCAATGTGTAAATTTTTTTTTAAGTTTATATTTTAATAGAGATTTGTACATTAAAAATTTTGATCTCAACACTTAATAAATTTAGAGTGAAGATTAATCTAAATTGTTATATCATACACAAACAAACTTTTCTCTTAAAAACTTAGAATGAGATGTAATTATTTCTTATTTGTCTCTATACAATTATAATCAAACAACATATTAATTAGATAATAAAATTATAGGTTTATCATCAACTTAAACTTATTTTAACTTTAATTTATTAAACACATAAAAAAAATTAAAAAACCCAAAAAAACTTAATTTAAAAAAAATAAAATAAAATAAAATTGATCTGCTCTATGTATTGTCCCTATCAAGCAAGACTTTGTAATCGCTATTAAACATGTTTATACAAAGCCCTTTGAGACCAAAAATCCCCTTATATTTTGTAATTGTGGGTTGATTTTTTTATTCATCCTAATTTTCAGAATACAAAAATCGAATTTTCTCTTTTTAAATATACAAACTTTGTTTTCCTATAAGTCGGGTTCTATTGATTTGAACTATCATTGTATCTTTTTTGGTAAGTTAAGTAGAGAGTATGTTGTTCTTCACATTAACAACAAGGCTCATATTTTCAATAACCCATCAATGTCCTCATTCCCAATGTTTGGTTGGTCAATGAGCATTTGTTCATCACATAATGCTTGTCTTTGGCATCTAAAGGAAAAAACCATCTCTATTTTAGTTGACTCTTATCTATTCCTTGATACATTGTACCATTCAATGGTGTACCCTTCCACAACATTAAATCCATCACATAGCTCACACATAGATAAACGTCCTACCACAATATTGGTGTATGCACTATTTTATGTGTCGCTTAATGAAAACTTCCTAGCTTAAACACCTTGTCTTTGTGAATCTCCACTTAAATTCATGTTCTATGAGCATTATCAATTCTTGTCAATATGGGAATTGGTATCACATTTAGTTCACATACTTCATGTTTTTTAATACCAAACCTGTCATAATGTTATTTTCTTTGTTATCTTTGCCTCCCACACTCGCCATAAAGCCATTTCCTTTGTTATCTTTCTCTCCACTCTTCGCTCTATAAGAAAACAAAACAATTAGTCATAGGTTATGGATGTAAATTGTAATGACATTGGGAGCTTATTAGTAAGATTAATTACAAATGAGTTGTTGAATGCCAATTTTGAAGAGCAAAAAATAGACATTGAGCAAACCCAGGGAAATCAAGTCATCTATCTGTTTTCATGTTCGCATACTCCATCTCACTAACCGTATCAAACATGAGAATTCATAATTATTTTATTCCATTCATAATGCTATGTGTTTTCCTAATAAAAATTCATGACATGGATATAGCTTTGGTATCTAATATGATTATTATTTCGGCAATGTTGGCATGTCTCTCAACCACTTAGTATGTAATTCATGGTAGTCCTCACTAATACAATAGATAATGAGAACAAAACACACACCTAAGAATTAAATGTAAATCTCTCCACAATGCACCAATCTTGTACAAGTTTGTTCAAGCTCATCATAAAGATAATACATAGATTTTCTTTGTTTCACATAAAACTATTTAATGATTATGTTTGGGATTAAAAACTCTATTAAGCTTAGTGAAATTTTCTAACTTGTATGTTCTTGATTAAGTTTATATATGAACTTGCACAAAATGAACCTTGTGAACATCACAAAACCTAAAATTGAGATTATATCAATGACAATTGTGATTCCATTCATTCAATTTATAGCATAATCAAATCCTCACTTTGTTCTCCAAAATAATCATTTCCCTTTTCTTGATTCCATGCATCTTTATCTATCACACTCTTTCAAATTTGTGTTATTGTTTCTAGCAACATTGACATTAGTGTGATGATACTTTCCAAATATTTTGAGAATACCCCATAGCTCTCTTTGACCATACCTCATCCCAAACCCAAGACAAAGGAGATGTATCCTTTGTAGCAATAATGCTTGGAACAACATTTTTGAAGTTGGGTGGGATTCTTAAGAAAGCTAGGGAGAGGTAACATAATTGTTTTATCATCAAACTCATCCATCAGAGTTATGCTCTAACATCCCACTCTTTTATGCATTTTCACCTGGTATGAAAGATAAAGTGAACAATCAACATCCTTAATAAAAATAACATACTTGGTGGACTTAATTGTTGGTCACTATAATTGCTTATTAATTAAAACAATCAAGTGTCACATAAATTGTCAACCCAGGGAAGTCTGTTTATTTCAAAGGCAATCACACACTGTATATGCTCAATCTCAAAAGCAATTCAAAGTTGTAGTAAAAGTTACACTAATCACACCTTGCCTTGAACAGACTGAAGTTCTACCTTGAATCTATATATTGCAGAGTTTTAAGATTCAAAAGGAAATGATTATCAGAAGAATCCTGGATTACATTAAGAAACAGTAACCTAGGGAAAAGGAACCTTTCAGCATACTGCAAAGAAGACTAACTATTCTGTAACAGAGAACAGGACCCTATTCCCCGAAGTAGGAACCTTTAGCGCCTGTCTCTGACTATCACACTTTCATAAACAGAATTACCAATCAAAATGATTAACAATTACTGAAGACTGACTATTCTGTAATAGAGAATAGGACCCTATTCCCCAAAGAAAGAATCTTCAGCACCTGTCTCTGACTATCACACTTTTATAAACTCATTCTACAAACAGAATTACCAATCAAAATGATTAACAATTACTTAGGAATGAATTGTATGAAAACAATGTAACAATCAGTGGAAACAGAGTTTCAGCAAAACAGAGTTTTAACAAGGTGTGAATAAAAACAATACTAACACACTACAGAAACTAATGGGTGAATCTTGTGAAGAAGGTGGGCCCTTTCCTTCTCACAAGATTCCCCAGAAATAAAAGGAATTAAGAAGAAATGCTCAGAATTATCTTTTATTCATCTGTCAACTGTGACAAGCTACAATATCCAAAGTGAACATGCTCATTCTCTGTAATTCGCTTCTAGCTAAACCTTTCGTAAAAAATCTCCCCCTTCTAATGTTGATTTCTCCACTATTTAAAGAGGAGAATCCTCTTAATACAATTAAGCATAAAATTACATGTGTACATACAAATCCTATTCTTAGTCTGATCTAATCTTCTATGTTGCAATAGGATATTCTGATCTCCCATAGAAAAATGTCGTTACAGTGGTTGGAATGTTGCTGGCTTGAGGTACAGTTGTTGCAGCTAGTGTAACAGCTTCTTTATTTATCTTTTCTTGTTAGTGCTATTTGTAAAATAATGTTCAGCATCTCAAATCACAGATTGTTTCAGCAACGGGATTTGCGTCTTGTTTGACTATTTCAACAACGTGGTCTCAAGCAACAGCGATGGTTGTAATGGTGTTGGCTTAAGGTACGGTTGTTGCGGCCAGTGTAACAACTCCTTCTTGTTACTGTTGTATGTGAAATGTTGTTTCAGCATCGCAAATCACGGACTGTTTTAGCAACGGGATTTGTGTATTGTTGACTGTTTCAACAACGTGGTCTTCAAGAAGCAACAGTATATTAACTGCAGTTCAAACTGTTTCAACAACTATATATTTATGATTAATGGCTAAGTATGAGAGTAATGTAAAATTACATGTAAAACAAATTAAACATATAGCAAAGAGAAGAAACGTTATATACCTTTGGGAAAATGGATTAAGGTGATAATGTAGGGTTAAATATGAGTGGGAAAATGATGTAATTATAGCAAAAAGTATGAGCAAAAAGGTACATTATAGGGTCCTAACATTAATGAGTAATTTTCTTTAGTTTTGTGTTTTTATAACTCTTGGGAATATCCAAATCATAAACATATTAACCTAAACAATAAGCAATGGGTGCAATCATTCTAGATTGTCATGTTCCTAGATGCCTATAACATAAATATGATATCTTCATTGTTTTTATAGCATTTTGATAGAATTGTCACCCTTCAACAAAGGCCTCAAGATATACTACAATTTCTTATTTTCTAATGAGATATAGAATGAACATGACTCCCATGGTTAATCAAGACCGAGGTATGCTAAAAAATAAATACAAGAATGTTTGATTTTGTGATTGTGTCTAAAGTTTTGTATTGTCATCTTTAACACTTTGGAATTCCTCCGAAGAAAGCTTGGCTCAATGGTTATGAATTTATATTATTATTAATGTATATATAACCCATCAAAAGGTTGTATTTGAAATTACAAAGTATGTTTACTATTACTTTCTATTAAAATTTCAACTTGTCTATCTTATCGTTAATTTTTAACATTGTAAATAATTGGAAGAACAACATTTTATTTAAAATATATTTTTTGAAGTGTGTACCTAGTTTATTCTTGTGAATTTAAGTACAAATACTTTTCAAACTTTTCATCATAAAATAATCGATGTTGTAACTCCACAGTTGATTCTTTTTTATTAACATAAATGTCTATAAATACAAATCTGAGTGACGATTGGTCTTCACCTTCCATGTGACTCTTTTTATCACCTATGGCTCTTCATATTTACAATGATATTTACATAAGTAACACAATCCAAAGGATTATATGTCCAACATTCCCCCCCTTAATCCGAAGGGGTGTTTGTAAGTCTAAGCATCATTATGAACTTTTCAAAATTTTATCTTCCAAGCACTTTGGTGAAGATGTCTGTGATTTGCTCATTTGTGGAACAATGTCTCAAGTGAATAGTTTTGGCCTCTACATGATATCAAATCAGGTAATACTTTGTTCTGATGTGCTTAGTTTGATCATGGAATCTGGGATTCTTGGTCAACTTGATTGTAGGAGTATTGTCAACTAGAAGAGGAGTAGAATTCACTTGTTTCTCCTACAAATCTTCAAGTATTTTCCCGAGCCACGTAATCTCCTTTGTTTCTTCTACAACCACCACATATTCTCCCTCTGTGTGGAATTTGTTGGAACTGATTGTTTGTGTGATATCTAGGAGACAATTGTTGTTCCAAGACTCATGAGATAGTCTAAAGTTGATACTCCATTTTCCTTATCCCCAACAAAGTCTAAATCAAAATATCTAATCGGGTTAAAGTCATTTACCTTGAAGTACTTGAGTCTGAAATCTTGACCCTTCAAGTATTTTAGAACTCTTTTTGCAGCATACCAATGTCCTTCACGAGGTTTTTGCATGAACCTAGAAATAATTCCAACAACAAATGAAACATCTAATCTAGTGGTGGTAAGGTAGATAAGACTTCCCACAAATTGTCTATACTTGGTTGTGTCCTAAAATCCATTCTCTTCCTTTGATGTAAGCTTCAAATTTTGTTCCATTGGAGTGCAAATAGGATTACACTCAGTCACGTCGAACTTGTTCAACAATTCTCCAACATACTTCTTTTGGGAGATGAATATGTACTTTGGGTTTTGATTCACTTCAATGCCCAAATAGTAGTGAATATGTCCCAAATATGCCATCTCAAATAATTTCTTCAACTCTTTCTTTATGGATGCAATATAGCTTTCAATGTTCCCTATTATCAAGATATCATCTACATATACTACACTATATACAACATTTTTTCCAACGTTCTTGACAAATAAAGTTGCATCATCAAGATTATAGTGCTTGAAATTCAATTTCAGAAGATACTCAGTTAGTTTTTCATACCAGGATTGTGGTGCTTGTTTTAGGCAATATAAGGATTTGATGAACTTTCATACTTTCTTTTATTGTCCCTTCACAACAAAACCTTTTGGTTGAGACATGAAAACATTCTCTTTCAATTATCCATTCAAGAAAGCAGTCTTCACATCCATTTGATAAACTTTCCATCCATTTTGTGCTTCCATGGAAAATCAAGTAAGGATGGTAGCCCATTTTGTTGTGGGGTAAAAAGTCTCCTCATAATCAATACCTTCTTTTTGTGAAAATCTATTTTACACGAGCATTACTTTGTGCTTATCAAGTGAGTCATTTGATTTGTACGTGCTCTTGAATACCCACTTGCAACCGATTGATTTGGTTCCGAATGTAGGATCCACCAATTTCCACATCTGATTCTTGATGAGAGAATCATATTCCTTCTGCATGGATTCTTTCCATTTATCATGAGAGATGAATTCTCCAAAGGAAGTTGGTTCAAATTTAGTAGATAAATTCAAATCATAATCATATGAAACATCCATGTCATCTACATCACCTGAATTGGAAGTATTCACATCACCTCCATCTTGTCTTGAGGAACTTTTGGTTCTTGTCTTTTCAACTTCATAAGGATGAACACTTTCAAGTGTTTTTATGAGCCATTTTGGTGGACCTTTCTGAGATGGTCTGAGTTTCTCATTTGAATGAGATGGTGTTGAATTATCATCAAGACTTGAATTTTCGATCCTCTCAATCGCATCATCCAAATGAACTTTGAGTTCTAATGAAGTGGTTGGAACTTCTTTATGAGGGGAAGATGGTGTTTCAAAAGAAAAAGGAGATTCCATAGATTGACACAAGATAGGAATCCCCACTTAAAGATGTGGAATCTCATCATCAAATTCATGATATGTCTTTACATGAGTGAATATGTCTAGATGATCAAGTTGCCTCTCAAATAATTTTGTCATTTTTGGAGGATTCAAGAAAGATGACATCTCTAGAAATAGTGAATTTCGATTTTTCTCATTGTAAAGATGATATCCCTTGGTGGTATTTGAGTACCCTAGGAAGATGCACTTATGACTCCTTACATCAAGCTTGCTTCTTTTCTCTTCAGGAATCAAGGCATAACAGGTGGAACCAAAGACCTCGATATGCCTCATCGAAGGAATGTGGCCATACCACATTTCATAAGGAGTATTGTTTTTAATAGCATGAGATAGACACCTATTTTTCACGTAAACTGCACATAGAATAACATAAGCCCAAAATATCAATTTTACATTCTTGAAAAACATCATGGAGCGAACCATATTTAGGATAATCTTGTTCATTCTTTCAACTATACCATTCTATTGAGGATTGTATGGAACTGTGGTTTGATGTTTGATCCCATGTTGGCATAGATAGTTTTCAAACTCATTATATGTATATTCTCTTGCATTATCAGTTTGAAGAGAGACAATACGAGATTGAGCTTCATTTTGAATCCATACATGAAAATTTGTAAAAGTTTCAAAAGCTTGTGATTTTTCTTTCAACAAGTACACTCAACACATCTTGGTGTAATCATCAATAAAAGTCCTGATATATCTAGTGGTGTTTGTAGAAGTAACATGCATGGGGCCACATAAATTAGAATGTATCAGTTTAAGTTTTCTACATGATCTAGAAGTAGAATCATGAAATGGTTGTTTGCTATGCTTTCCAAGGATACAAGCATCACATTTCTTCAATTTCCTAGGAATAGTAGGAAAACCAAAAACACCATTCTTTTTCAACAAATGTAGACTGTCATAATTAATATGAAAAAATCTAGCATGCCAAAAAAGACTAGATGGAATTATACCTTCACCATGATGAGAGATGTACAAAAAAAATTGTGCATTGGCAGATGTCCCTTTCAACTTCAACAATCTTCCATATTCCATTATGATCATGACAACCATGTTGTCAAAATCCTTCCTTATTTCAAATTTTCCATCAAAGATATAAACAAAGCAGCCTTGTTGTTTGATGTGCACAAAGGAAAACAAGTTCCTTCACAACTCAGGAAGATAGAGCACATTATGAAGAAGAAAATATGGGAGTCCTAGAAAATTAAGCTTTATGTTGCCCATTCCCAAAGGTTTGAGACTTGATTTATCTGCAAAATACACTATGTCATCTACATTGTCATTGAAGTCTTCAAAGAAGTCTCTTCGGAATGTCATGTGGGAGGTTTCACCCATGTCAAGAAGCCATGCATCTCTCCAAGAAGAAAACAAAGTACTAAACAAATATTCAATTACTTATATATTGCAATGGGCAACAATGTAATGAGTAGATTCAGGTGCTTTACCTTTCGTTGGTTATGAAGTTTTACCTTTATCTTCTTTTTTATTCGATCTGTCTTCTTTGATGTTCTCCCATTGGCCTCTGCATCCATTCACTTCATGTGACCCATTTTTTTGCAATGGGTACAATGAATATTGGGTCTCCTGCAAGGATTATACCTACCCCCTTCCTTGAAGTTCTTCTTCTTCATCTGCGTCCTCTCTTACTACCTCCATTTTTTCCATCAAAGGAAGTGCTTCCAAATGGAGTAGATGAGGAAGAATTTGATGGAGGTGTCGAAGGTGCACGAAGGCATGGTGTCAAAGAGGTGCCAAACACTTTTGTAGAGGTGGAAGAAGCCAATGTTGAGGGATTCTTTGTTCACCTTTCAAAGTCTCACTAATGTGAAGTTTAGATTCCATATTTGTTTTTTGTTTTTTTTGTTAATTAAGCCTTTCAGTTGTTTCTCTTTGCTACCTTGAATAGTTGTCATTTGAGCATGCATACTCCAACTCATGATAGATACCAACAAGCTCCTCTCTTAAACAAACATGTGTTGCACCGAGGTTCTAATTATCCATTACAAGCCTCATGAAGTCTGCACACTTCTCTAGTTGTGATTGTCGATGTAATACCTTTACGCATTCCCCCACCATCTCATCTAGATCTGAAAGGGAGTCTGAGGCCATGGTCATTGATGTCATCGTTCAAATTCCTCTCTCACGGAGTGACCTATGGGATATGGAGAGTCAATATAAGACTTCTTCGATCTAGAACATAATCATGACATGTCCAGCTCATCTTGGAGATTTAATTTCGAAAACTTCAAAATTCTTCAGGGAGGATTGCTCAAAGTTTTTTAAGAATGCACTGCAACTGTTCAAAATCAATGGGTTTTGGGGCTCTACATAGATACTTCTATTTATTCAACTCTGAGAAGGAGGAGAATGAGGGTAGTGTGGGTTTTGGTAGGGCGGAATTCAATATGCTTGGAGAATGTGATTTTTACAGTGGAAGGTTAGGGTGGATATAGGTATTACTGCAACTATGCCAATGGTTAGAAATGGAAACTGTTGGCATATGCCAAAGTACAATAACCTAATTCATATTTTACATAGGTATTACAGCATGAGAGATACATTCACAACTTCACAGCTTATTTTTTTTATTGTGCAAATTCTTGTTTTAGACATCTTTTTGCATAACCGATTGTGGCCAATCACAGATGAAACTTGAGAAACTAGAGGAGGTTTGTGTTCCTTAGATTCCAAAGTACAATAACCTACTTCATATTTTTCACAGGTATTACAACATGAGAGATACATTCACATCTTCACAACCTATTTTTTTGATTGTGCAAAGTCTTGTTTTAGTCATCTTTTTGTCGAACCGATTTTGTCCAATTAGAGATGAAACTTGAGAAAATGGAGGATGTTTGTGTTCCTTAGATGCCAAATTAAAATAACCTACTTCATATTTTACACAGGTATTACATCATGAGAGATACATTCACATCTTCATAGCTTATTTTATGATTGTGCAAAGTCCTGTTTTAGTCATCTGTTTGCCAAACTGATTGTGGCCAATCAGAGATGAAGCTTGAGAAAATGGAGGAGGCTTGTGTTCCTTAGATGCCAAAGTACAATAAATTACTTTATATTTTACACATGTATTATAACATGAGAGATACATTCACATATTCACAGTATATTTTTATGATTGTGCAAAGTCTTGTTTTAGTCATCTTTTTTTCGAATCGATTGTGGCCAATCAAAGATGAAACTTGAGAAACTGGAGGAGGTTTGTGTTCCTTAGATTCCAAAGTAAAATAACCTACTTCATATTTTACACAGGTATTACATCATGAGAGATACATTCACATATTCACAAACTATTTTTATGATTATGCAAAGTCATGTTTTAGTCATCTTTTTGTCAAACCGATTTTGGCCAATCAGAGATGAAACTTGAGAAACTAGAGGAGGTTTGTGTTCCTTAGATGCCAAAGTACAATAAAATACTTCAGATTTTACACAACTATTACAACATGAGAGATATATTCACATATTCATAACCTATTTTTCTGATTGTGCAAAGTCCTGTTTTAGACATCATCTTGGTTGTTGTATATTTTTGTTTAGTGGGTAAGGTCTAAACCATGTCAACATGATTCTCATGACCCACTCAATCCATAAAACATGTAGAAAATAAGTCAATGAAATGGGTATGGTAACCATAATTAATATGTAGGAATAGTATCTTAAAAGTAGTGCAGAAAGGGCCTCATAAGAGTATTTGTGAATGGAAATTTTCAACCTTTGACAAAGGAAAACTTTCAGAGATGATTTCGTCTTCAAAGGCAGAAGCAACAACTAGTGAATGTTTACAAAAGCTTTGAACTCTGTAAATGTCTTGCAGTTAGGTAAGCAAAGGTTAACACTAGGGACCCTTTGAACATATGCAGAACAAGACAATCAGTTTACTCAAACTTCAAAGTAAACCCTTTCAATAACTTGTTGGCAATGGATATGGTAATCAACTCCTCCATACTTTCCTTCCCTTTTCGTTCTCTACTAGGGAATACCAAGACAAGAGATCAAATATTCCTCAATATTTTGGTAAATGATTTATACCAAACTCTTATTTAGAAGCATGCACTCGAACTTGTATTTTTCCATGTTGTGGTCTCTAATATATTGAAAAAGAAAAGACTGACACTGATTGTTCCTCCATTCTGTCAATATACAACTCATGCCAACATAGGCATGGTTTAGACATCCCCAAAGGCATACTTAGATGGGGATATACTCAATCCACGAAATATATTACCAACAATTGGTATAGTCGGAGTGGGATTAGAGTCACAACAATGAGCACAAAAGAATCATGTCCCAAAGATAGTCCACAAAAACCTAAGACATACACTAAAATAGTAACGGATCAAAATATTGAGAGGTTTTCTAGTGCAAGATACAAAGCCACATAATGACTATCCCCAGAATATGAGTTGGAGCATAGTGTTTAATAGTTTGTTTTAGTTTTCAGTAATACTATTGTAGTCTAGTGGTCTATAATGAATTTAACAGAATAGATTCACAAAATAAAATAAAAAACAATATATCATCATATTCATCAGCAATATCAGATTTTATAGTAGCATCCCAATGGCTAGTTGGGATCCATATTTCCATTTAGTTGCAAAGGAAATGTTGCACCATCTTCCTGGAAATGAAAAATGGCCAATGAAAACCACAGGACAATGAAAAAATTAAAAGGTGATCCTCTTGAGGGGTCATCCTCCACAACAATAGATGCAGATCTAAGACTGGATAAAGAGGAAGAGGATGGAGGAGAGAGTAGCAGCAATGGTGGTGACCTTGATGAGACCTTTATGGTTTTGGTTATGACATGGAGGAGGAGGACTAACAAGCTATCATATTCTTCCGTCATAGTTCTATTTTCTACCCCGTTTTGTATTTGACATTGGCATTCCCACCTATAGTAATAATATCATGATCATCTATGAATTATCATCTTCTCTATGTCATACATTTTGATTGTGATAAATTCAAATGACTTAATCCAAATCCCACAATAAAACCATATTCAAGGTGATCATGCATGATTTGAAATGCATTCCAAACATGACTATTCTAAATATGGTAGCCACTCAGATATAGAAAGTGTTGGGAACTATTGTGTTTAAGCAGTCCTATAGGGATAGGTTTTTCTTATACACTTGTAGATGAAATCATGCATAACACACTTGTATAAAGGGAATAGGTTTTTGGCACATTAAAAGAATAATATATGACTGTCAAAGAAAATAATGAGCTTAATTGATGGATTATTTAGAAGGGGGAAGACGACATTACCAATGCTCAAGATTTGCAGTATATTTTGTCTTTCTTGGACAACAATATTTCTTTACACAAACAAGAAGATAAACCTATTTGGGGAGATTAAAGGTGTTTAAAATACAAACATCCAACATACGTTACCCATGGATTTGAAAAATAACAGTTGATTTTAGGCACACAGGTTCATGGTACATAGTTTATGCACATTGTTTGGAGGCACATTGTTTATGTTTATTAAGGGCGTCTCTTTCAGGAAGTAAGTTGGGAATTTATAGCTAGAAAATTGAATTGAAGTTAGTTACTACATGTTATGGTCCATCATTCATTGCATTTTTTCGCTAGAAAAGGATTATTTGGACATGATCACATGCATTCATTTGAAGATTATCCACTTGGGAGGTTGAATACCTTGCATATCCATGCATTTGAAGGAGGTAACCTCGTTGGTAGTTGCATTTAAAAGGAGGTTGGGGAGGACATGGGGAAGGTCAGTGATGGTCACATGGGCACCCAAAAACATTGAATCGATTCCCACCATTCCCATTCTCATTCCTGCACCCAATTTTAAGACCCTCAAATCCTATTTGTTACCTCTTCTGTGTAACAAACGATGGGAGATGTGGCCCACTTTTAGATTCAACTCAAACCAATTTTCTGATTGTAGCTCAAACCCATTTGTTGATTGTTTTTTAGTTCATATGGTTATGGGTGTGAGTGATTCCAAAAAATTTCATCCAAAAACCAGTAGAGAGCAAAGGCTACGGGCCATACCTGAAAAGAGAGGCCTCTCGAGGGAAGCTGCCTCACCAACACTTTATGGTTTCTATGAATTATATACTCATACTCTTAAGTACCATTAAAACTTATATATTTGAGGGAACAAAGAATGTCATTTTAGGCACAATGAGATCATCCAAAGGAAGCCTACCAAACTTTAATGAGTCAGGGTTTTCCAAAACCTTGTGATAAAAATGAGATAATGGTATCCAAAGATGAAATATTGGAACAATTAGACATAAATGGAAACAAAGTGGAGGAAATTGAGAGGTAGAGGTTGTTACAAGAACCATATCAAATGATGAAGATAATTGTCCATGCTGAAAGAGGGTACAACTAGATGGCAGAAACATGGGTAAAACACATTAATGTGCACAAAATAGCAAATTGTAACCCTAAGCAAGCTTCGCATAAAAATAGAAATTAAATTGAACCTAAAGGTCGATTGAAACAAAAAATACAAAGTCTACCAACCTTTGAAGTAACATACTAATGCCTAAAACTAATCTTCAATATCAATGCTAAGGAAATCTAAGCATAGAAGACAACTTGGAGTTCTAAGCAAAGGAAACTCTAAGCAAACTAAACTTGTTAAGTATTGAGCAAGATATGAACTATTGATTGAGCGAAAGTGCTCAAAATTTTTAAAATCAAGCAGCAACCCATATTTTCATGTAAAAGAAGTCAAAGACTTGAATAAAAACTACATGTAGCATGTTCAAATTTTAAAAGCAACGATTTAGATTTTTTAGCAAAAGAAAACCAAGACATGAAACAATTTTAAGTATCATATTATGTTGTGGTTGAAGTGGTCCCAATGGGGTTTGGTTTCCATCAGGTCCGAGGTCACATGGTCGAACCCAAGATAAGATAAGGATTGCATGTATAACCAACAAAATGCAAGCATCGCAATAAAAACATAAATCAAGGCTATCAATCCCATGCATGCAATGAGCCTCTCTTGTGGACTATTAAATTGCCATACCATATGATATCATGTTCTAAAAAGTTTTAAAATCTAGTAGCTTAAAGTCTTAGGCAAAGGGCCAAAACAAATAAATATTAATAAGCCTCGTATTCCTAAAGACTACATCTCAAATGTTGAAAAATAGATAGTAGCTCAGATTTTCTAACAAAGGAATTTGTTTGAGATGTGAATAAAATAAAAGAATTTCGAGATTGAAGTTATTTTGGGATGAACCACTTAGAGAGGTGTTTCTACCTAATATAATGTGACTGATTTGAAGAACACGACAGAGCTTGAGCATCTCTAAGTAACAAGAAATGTGAACTTAGGAGTCAGGAATAGCTCACAAATGTCCTTCGAAATTCTATAAGAATATAACAGCTACAAAAGTGTGTTTTCTTTTGTCCCTCTACGGTCTTGATCAAGGATTCGACGAAAGTTGAGTAATGAGTGTAGAATCAGATTTGAAAATTGAGATCATGCATTGTTGAATTGTCGTCAAGCCTCTTCTCCATAATTTATAAAGCCTTAGCACTCGTTCCCATAAAACATAGAATGAAATACATGGCCCATGGATTATGGAACAAAATTGGAAATGCAAGGGAAGTTGGGGAACCCAAAATCGATGGGCATTGGGAAAAATCGTTCCCTCTAAAAAAGCTACGAAATTTGTGGGAAAAATCGGTGTCAAAAAGATTCATTCGAGAGGATATGCAGGCGAAGTAACTCCAAACACGCCTTGGTTTAGAAAATATGGACGATGCATTCACCAAAAATCTAGATTCTAAAAAAATCGGGGCGAATTGACAATTTGTTCATGAAATCAGGAGGGCGAACTCTCTTTCCATTGATTTTCTTACTATTTTTTAGGGGAAGAATTAGTTTCCATATCTATATTTTATTTTATTATATGGGCTAAATATTATAATTTTTTTAAACACTAAGTGAATGAAAAATCGCCCCTTCAAAAATTGGAACCCTAAAATTTCGTCCATCTGCGAAATTTCACCCCTAAAATCATCTATGGTTATCAAGTCTCTTAGCGTTGTCTTCACCATCATACATGGGAAATTCAAATTTCACATCAAGCTTAATTAAAGGCATATCATGTTTATGTTTATGGGAATTTTTTCTTGCGGTATAAGTTTCACTTGTACTTGAAGAAGAAGAAGATGATGGAGAAGAAGAAGGTGAAGGAGGAAGTTTAGGAGGATCCTCTTCTTATTCACTTTTGCCTTGTTTTGAATATTCCCCTTGGAAATGCCTCTCCCGTTCCAAGTAATCCTCATATAAGACCTTTACCATCTCAAACATGGAGAATAAAGTCTTTTGCAACTTTATCTCATTCTAAGACATTCCTTCTTTTGATGCCATCTCCTCACTTTGAGAAGTCCTCTTTCTTGATCCAATCTTTGGATCCCGTTCTACAAGATCGCCTTCATCACAACTCATCTTTTCCCTGGTAATCATGCAAACTCAAACAACCAAATTTCAACCTACTATGACACCACTTGATCTGAAAAATGATCTTTAAAGACTTGGTTAAGTTTTAATCATGTGTTCAATTACTAATTAAGAATTAAGGAAAGAAGAAGAACTTAAAGAGATATTATAGCAACCATCATAAAGAAATGAAGATCATAATATAACAAAACCATAACACCAAGGTTGTTAACGGAGTTCGACAAGATTGCCTACATCTCCGAGCCTTTGTCTCAGTGGGGGAGGCTTTCTTATTTATCTTCAATGCTTCAAAAGTACATAAGAAATACATCCAAATGATTAAAAATTGGTCTGGTTGTGTTCTACTCGACCTTAAGAATCCAACACAACTGACAACACTAAAAAAGGTTGAGTGTAGCTCTCGGAATTGGCCTTCAAAGTTTGCTTCCTCAATGGCTTCCATGCATAAAAATGGCTTCAAGCTTCAAAAAATCATCATCATTCTGCAATTATGAACTTCCTAATCTGTCAAAAACCTCTGATTTATATAGGATTTGAGTTGGTGATCCTATCCCAACTTCCTCCCAAGATATGGCCTCAAATCGAGCTCTACGTCCCCCAAAAATGGGCAAAATCTCCCAAAATCAGCATAAAAAACCCAAAAAATCATAATATATAGTTTGAAAACCCAATTTTGGAAAACTTATGGGCACAACCCTCTTTCGTCGAACCCCTAGGCATATGGGGCACTGTCATATGGCCCTGGGCTGAGTGTTGGCGCGTTGTCCCCCTTATCCTATGGTCCTGGTCATGTGCGCATGGTCCATGTGGCCATGGCCTTAACTCCCATGCGCCCAAAACTTGGTGCTTAGCCCCTGGTCCATATCCATGTGTCGTCTTGTCATTGGGCCACGTCATGTACTAACTACCATGTGTCATTTCCGTACTCATTCAACTCAGCCTGAAAACGCCAAAACTGAGTGACACATGTCACCTCCTCATGTTGTCACGTGTCCCTACTGACGTCACCATGACATCACCTGTCGTACTGTTGACGTCAGCAGTACGAACTATTGACTTTGACCAGGTGACTTTTTTGCTTGTTTGGGAAATCGATCAGAACGTGATATATTTTGCATACGGTGTCCATTTTCGGAATCAACGTGACGCTCCCGATGCAATGGCACTAGTTTTGTCTGATTCCGATAAATTTTATTTTAAAGCCTTCCTAGATCCATTTTGGATCAAAAAGTTACGACCCCGGGAAGTTAATGTACTAACTTACCCAAACGAGGCCCACGTGACTTTTAGCGTTTCATCTCCTAGGGTTAGGTTTTTGGATGTCTAGGGTTTTGGAATTCCTGTTTATCATAAAAAGACCTTCAGAGTCTCATTGTAATCATGTTCTTGCAAATAAGCATAGTCGTCACATCTCTTCTTAGAGATAAATCTGCCACCATTCTAGCGAGTCTTGTACTCTGTATTTTTACAATCTCTTTACATTTCTTTCATTAATAGAAATCAAGTATTGTTGTATTTCTCTATTTCTGGCAATTTTCATGAGTGTTTCATTGTAATATCTCTGCTTTCATTTCGTTCCGAAAATAATCTAGACCAAGGATTGAGGAAACCACTATAACCATTGCAATACAGATGGTCGTACCAAAGATAAGTGTTGAAAACTATATCCATAGATGAATCCAAAGAACCATAAGAAGGAGGCCAAAAAGAAGAATATGCTAGCTACGGATTCAAACAACTAGGTAGAGAGTAGCTTAGATGTAGACATAAATATTGTCTACACTACAATGAATAAGCAAGTGAACCTAAGTACCCTCCATCCTAGGGAAGAGAAGGAGATGACTAACTCCTTCCATATTAAGATCCAAGCCAAGATGAAAAAGGTAGATGTTCTATTTGATTCCAATTCATATGCCAACTTCATAGCAAAGGATATGGTAAGTAAGCTTGGATTGGAAGTTCATGACCATCGTCAACCATATTACCCATTGGGATTGGTAAATAAGGATGCAAAACTCAAGTTCACTTGGTAGTGTAATCAAATTTTCTATAAGTGCAAACTACATTGATGAAGTGGAAGTAGATGTGGTACCACTTAATGTGTGGAGTGTAGTGTTTGGAAGCCCCTACATTTACACGAGGGATGTGATATCTCTAGTAAGTGATAACCAAGCCAAGAAATTGATTAGTTCAAGTAGTAATTGTGTATTTCTCTTTTTAAGGCATAATCAATAAGGAAATGAATTAGTAAAGGTAAAAGCATCTCTAGAGGGATGCACTAAAAAAAAGAGACATTGGTTGAAGGAGCTTTTATGTGTATAGATAAGCGTTCCAAGAGCCTAAAGGGTTACCACCTAAGAGGGAAGTGGAACATGAGATATACTTGTTGATTGAATATCCATTGCCAAACATAGGACTGTACAGAAAATCCATAATAGAAGTAGATGAAGTGAAGAAATAGTTGCAACAACTGTTGGAGCGAGGAGTAATTTGACCAAGTGCCTCACCTCATGGGTCACCTATAACCATAGTGCCTAAGAAGGATGGGACTTGGAGAATGTGTATCGAATACAAATCTTTGGATATTATCACCCTAACGAATCAATATCGTTTTCCCATGATGATGACTAGCTAGGTCAACTGTAGCATGCCAATTACGTCGCCAAGTTGGATCTCAAATCAAGATACCGTTAGGCACAAGTAAAACAAGAAGACATTTGTAGGACCACCTTAAAGATGAGGCAAGGTCTATATGAATGGTTAGTAATGCATTTTGGTTTATATAATGCACTAACTACATTTATATATTTAATTAATGACGTGTTGCATCCCTTTCTAGATTCATTTGTAATAGTGTAATTGGATGATACAATGACTTTTGTCTCTACCTGTGAAGAGCATATTCAACATCTCATGTTGGCATTAGAGACCCTAAAAAATCATCAATTTCTAGCAAACTATAAGAAATGTGAATTTTCCTAGTAGTCCTTATTATACTTGGGGTATGTGATTGGTGGAGGGGAACCCAAGATTGATTTTGGGAAGATGAAGCTTTACGGCCATCACAATACCTTCAAAAGTGGCCAACTCCTACTAATTTCATTGAAGTTAGGAGATTTGTGGGGGCATCACAATACCTTTAAAATTTTATAGAATCTTTTTCAGCTATGGTTGCACTAGTCCATGCCATAATAGCTAGTAACAAGAGTTTCTAGTGGGGAAATAATTACTATAATGTTTTTGAAGAGTTGAAACAAAAGATTAGTCAAGCACCAATTCTTACATTGCTCAATTTGTATAAGCCCTTTGAAGCTAGTATGTTATCATTCTAAAATGTTCCACAACGGATTCATGAAGTACCTTACATAAAGAACTTTATGCCCTAGTTCAAGCTATTAAGAAATGGAAGAACTATCTAATGGGAAAGGAAGTCATCATCCACACCGATCACAAACCATTTCTTTTAAGGCCACCCACACCCAAGATCACAACTATGGGTACTCTTATGCATATGAAGCATTTCACCCATGATGCATACAAAGAGGAATACATAGAATATGAGGACTCCAAGGAGGTATTTCAATAGCTAGAAGACCAAGTTTGTAGAAGGAGGTGATAACAAGGGTGACTATAATCTCCAAGGAGGAGGCCTCTCTTATTTTCATTTGTTGGAGATTATTGAGAAAACTTTCCTACAAAGTTCTTGTACACCTATATTCTTCTATGTGTTGTTCTAGGATATTTTTCAAGGGTTAGATAAAATATTTCTTAAGTTTGTTGGAGGATAGAGCTATCACAAGACCAAGAAAGGGCACCTTGCTCCACTTGGAAGGGAAACTAAGATATATAGTTCTTTCCTTACTCCATTTGACCATTGATGTTTAGTTCCTTTCCATTGAGGTAGGGCATCCTAGGGCTATTCCCTATTTCATTGGCTAAGCTTTGAGATCACCTTGATAGCACTTGGAAAGGATTCCTAAAAGACCAATCCCCCATCCACTCTTCAAGAAGCCCTATTATCCCTAACCAATGCTTGAGAGACAATCCTTTTAGGTGCCCTCAACATTGTCTCATCCTTAAACCCTAAGCTTCACCTAGAATTGTGTAGTGACCCCATAGCCCTTTTTAGGCATTGGTCTATTAATTTCTTCAACCAAAAATCCCAAAAAAATCATTTCCTTTTTTTATTTTATTTTATTATTTTTGCAATCTAAGACTCTATTTGCTTAATGTATCAATCTAGATGGTTATATCTAAGTGGTTTCATTGCTATATTTTCCTTAGATCTTGTCATGCTAATCGATTTTCTCAAGCTTTATCATTTGAAATTAGCATAACTTGGGTTTGATCTTGTTTCATGTGTTCATCTTTTGATCTAACCCTAAGCTAGAGAACAACACTCATTATTTAGTTGTTTCTCAAGATCTTGCTCCCACTTGAATCGACTCGCAAGGGTAACGAGCTATCGTTTACACGCCGAGATAAGACAAAACGATGCCTTAAATACTTGAAGGCTCCATCAATTTAACCGAACATAAATCGATGCAATATTTAGCCCAGCGACTTAGGACATGGTGCTAACGTTACACTGGGTTCGGAAATTATTCTAGTGTTTTCCACGCTGGTTCACTTGATTTTCTGTCCCATATCACCTCACTGTTGATACATTCTTCACACTACTGTCCCATATGGCCTCAGTGTTGATACGTTCTTCAAACATCTTACACGGTGCACACTAAATCTATGGTCTCACAGTTAACAATTGGATTCTTCACTTTCTGCAATGCACTCTAAATTTTTGGTCTCACAGTGATAAATATACCTTTCTGCAATGCACTCTAAATCTATGGTCTCACAGTGCACTGTGAATACGTGGGACAGTGCTCAAGCTTGGTTTTCTTGGTTTTCATGTGAAAAAAATTCATGGTGATAATCAATCCTAGTGTGCTAATGGATCAATGTTTTGGTGGTCATAATGACTCCTAATCAATCCTAGTGTGCTGCTATTGACACATAAGGAAAAAATTTCATGGTGATAATCAATCCTAGTGTGCTGCTATTGACACATAAGTTGATCACTGTTTGTGCTGCTATTGACTCTTGTGATGAAGAACTTGTGATTGGATAATCTGAACACTGATTATTTTGTGCTCACATTAAATCACAGTTTTCAAGGAACCATTGCTTTCATTGGTCATAATCGCTCTAAATTCATTGATGGCACATCTTTACCATACAGTCCTTATAACTATAGCAAACATTGATAAATTCATCACTTCAAATTGATAAGAAACTTGTAGAATTATCATTGCCTTATTTCGTTATAAAATACTCAATACTGTAAGATGATATGTATACTGTGATAAGATGATATGTATACTGTGATTGTTGTTATTTTCATGGTTTTATTGAGTATCATCAGCATATGAATTTTACATTCTAAACGCAGTGATAACTACGACTCGAGGGCTCACTATCATTTGACATATGGGATTGATCTTTGTTTCATAATCCAAGTGCATTCTAAATCTATGCTTCTATGGTCAAGACAATGCATTAATGACACAATTGTTGCTCATGTTAATCACGGTGTCCTGATGTTTTAACTCTACCATCAATGTATCTTGTACACAACATAACCATTGGCACTCTTTGGGTTCATTATTGCAAACACAATTTCATTAACATGATTTCTTGATGATGACATTAATCGATGCTATGATGTGTTGAATGAAGAATTAAATAGTCTTGATCCCATTAATGAGTAGTGTTGTGTTATATGAATGAATGCATGTTTCACATTGTCATTAGCATTTCATGATATATTTGAACAAGATCTACCTTTGATGTTTCCAAGAAAATTGAATGAGCACATTGGTATAAGACAAACACTTTTGAAGCTTATTCCACAATTAATTATTGATGTATCTATTCATGTTTTCTTGCTTATCCTTGAGAGTGAGTATAAGTTAACAAATTCTTTTCTGAATCAAGTTAGAAGAACCTACCTTCTTGACTACATGATCTAGCTTAAGCTTTACCCTTAGAAACACCCTCCTTAGGTTAGCAAGACCCTTCCTTAGCCTTAAAGTGAAGAGGCAAGGCCATTGAAGTGATAGTGGGTGTCTTTCCTAGCAATTGCCCATAGGCTCTCCTATGCAGGGTAGGGCTTTCCCTTTAGTGATATTTTGAGTGGTAACATGGTCAACATTGAAAATTTTGCAAATTGTATTCAATTTTGATGAAATCTTACCTAGTAAACTTGAGTGCCCGAATTGAGTCAAACAAGCATGGATTGAGTCCAACTGGGTGCCAATGATATATTGTTGGGTGCTCTAACCTATGTGGATATCATGAACATGCTGTGAAGGAGATAACATTCTAGGAAAAATTATCAATCTCAAACTCAATTAGCAATACTAACTCAAGTTTTGTATGTGAGGCCTTACTAGTGAGAAAACAAAAACATTGTATCCCACTTCAACCTAGTCAAGGCGAACTGATCCTAATGACCAATAATATCCTAGTGTTTGATAAGTCATTGTGCAACTGAAATAGACAATGAATCTATCTCTATGATACTCGTTTGACATGACAAAACCTTGATGATGATGACTCCTGTTGTCTTCTTATTTTAAACTAGTCTTTGAAAAGACAATCAAAGCAACTCTCCTATTGTATTGGAAAGCTAGGCCAATGAAAAATACCATATTGAACCCAAACTTAATTTTTGGGTCAACAAAAACTAATCACACAAAGGTATTATTTCCATTATATTTAACACTCTTAGCAACACATAGTAGTTTTAGTTAGAATTGCAAGCAATAACATCATTTAATTTTACAAGCATACTTACATGCATTTTATTTTATTATCATCACGTGTAGCATAAAATCCAATAAACTCGCATGTGATTTGAATCATCGTAGCAGAGAATCACGAGGAGTCAAACAAAGAAATGACCAAACCCTAGAGCATGCAACATGGCTTGGATGAAAGGCCACTCCACATGTTCATAGGAATTTTCAAAGTCAAGTTTAATGAAAAATGCCTTCAACGTGAGGTATTTGGCCCATTCCATACCTTCCAAAACAACCACAACATTATCAACTATATATTGTCCTCTAATGAAACCCATTTTCTCCAGTCTAATGTTTTGTGGCAAGATATAGTGAAGTTGCAAAGATAAATTATATTTGACTATAATCTTGTAAGAGACATTAAGGAGGGTTATCGGTCTCAAGTTGGTAATCGACTCTAGGTCACTTTCTTTAGGAATAAACTTAATGAAGCTCATGTTAATGAGAGACATTGAACACATTTTGTAAATTGCATCCATTTTATAAACATAGAAGGTCATTCCCAACAAAATCCCATGTGACCCTGAAAAAATCAGATAGGTACCTATCAAAATAGACTAACTTGTCATTGATCATTGTTATCAAGGCTTCTCTCAACTTTGGAAAATTCAAATACTAGTGGCACACTCTTTCTTCTTCTAGAGACACATTTTGAGGGACAAGGGCTAAGTAGATCTACATGGCCACCCTATGTGCATTAATCATACCTTGCTATAGAAAAAAATATGATAGTGGTTAACAAATTCAAGTTCAAGGCCCTCATGGTTGGTTACCCATCAAGCCAAAGTCTTTAGGGATCTTATATTTCAAAGGCCTCCTTTATATTAAGAGCTTTGATAAAAACCTTTATGGGTTGGTTCCCAATTTTGATCTAGCGGATCTGAGAATAAATGTATTCTCTTGAGGTTTGCCAAATCATCCACCTTCAAGAATTATATAATCTTGATGATACAAATTTCATTAGGAACGAAGTGAAAAAACACACAATATTGTAGAGAGAATACAAGATATAATTTATTTTTTCTGAAGAAAAAAGTGTAAATTTTATTTCATCCACTGGAGAAAAGTAATTTACATTATGCATATACATGTATCCATGTATTTGAGTGCCAGTACCATATACCTTTCAAAAAGGGCACAAGATCCTATAAAAAAAAATACAAGTCCCCCTCTGATCCTGAGAGGTAAGTAGGATTGTTGGAAGTGACCAGCTTACATAGCAAAAGTACCTAGATAACAACATGCCCTCTTCTCGAGGGGAATATACAACAACAAAAAATATATACAAAATTATAATCCAGTAAGGGAGAATCAACCACAAGTGGCTCCATGATCCTTGTGCTGAAGGAGATCCATAGGACCAAAATGTACCAAAGGAAAAAAAGACTGAAAAAACAAAGCTAAATCAGAGGGGTTGGCCCCGTGCCTATTGCATACGGAACCAGACCAAATGAATTCATCGAACCATTCCGATACTCTTTACATTCCCATTTCCCCAGAGAAATCTACATGCCTTTCTTAGAGAGGGCATATGCCTCTCTGTTTCTTTCCCTATAGACAAGCCGAATGGAATAGGCGTCAAAAGCAATAAGAATTCTAAATATTTCTTCAATCAGAGGAGAAAGAAGAATGTTATGGCATCGTTGGGATTCCTGGATCCAACTGATAACTAGCAAAGAGTCTCCAAAAATCTATAAAAAGGAAATATTTGTATCCACAACAAAAAGAAGGAGTTTTAGAGTTATTAGTTCTACGTGATTGTTTGTACCCATCCCAAGACCCATAGTGATTTTAAAATAGTGATTTTGTGCGAGGAAGAGGACAACTCCTCCTCCACAGCTTTCTCCACTATTCTGAGAGGCCCCATCGAAAAAATCCCAAGGCTGACTCTGGTCAATAACTTCTTCAAATATTTTCCTAGGTCTTCTCACCTCTTTCTCTTGGGGGAAATGCGTCAAAATGTTGATCCCTTGGGCTACTTACAAGTTCAGAAAGGGACGATTTATCTTTGAAAATTGCAACATTTCTGGCAAGCCATATTCCCCATATTAGAATCAAAGGCATCGCTTTTATACCTTTAAGTGTGGGAATCGACAACTAAGATTTCCAAGCTTCCTCGACTGAGTCTCCTTCCCATCGATAATCAAGCTCTAAGATTTTGGAACATTCCTTCCAGAATTGGCGAGAAAAAAAACAATTTATGAAAAGATGATTGATGGACTCTTCGTCATTCTTACAAAGAGAGCACCATCATGTCCCATCCACCTTACGTTTTTTCATTCTATCCCACGCGAGGACCCTTTTCTTGATCAGACACCACATGAAATTTTTTTCCTTTAGGGGGAATTTGACCTTCCATATCCCTTTCCACCACCAAGAAGGTTCTTGTTGTTGGAGCTCAATGATAAGATGTGAATAACCCATCTTAGAAGAATAATCCCCAAACGGTGAAAGCTGCCACACCAATTCATCCTCCATATCAGAGATTCATATGTGTGTCCTTCGAAGGGCTTTAATGTATTGGTCCCAAGATTCACTAAAGAGATTTCCTATCCCTACCCGAGCCACATCCTTCCAACCTTGACCCCAAATGTTTGTTATTTCTATATCTGAAACTTGGTTTAGATAGTGGATATCGTTGTCATTCAAAATATGTATACATTCTTCTGGAAGAATATGATTTAAACCACTACCAGGCCACAGTTCCACTCCAATCTAGAATTTATTGCCTCTTCCCACTTTTCAATATAATACATCCCCTATGACCTGAAAAGACGAAAGGTTGGCTTTCCAAATGATTGAGCAACATCGACTACTCTTAATCAAACTTCTCACCCATTGTTCTAAAGAGGCTGGTTCAATATACTTCTGGTATACAATTGTGGTCCATAGGTTCTGTAGGGTGATTAGCCTCCAACTTTATTTTGTTGTCAGCAATTTTGCAAACAAAAAAATGTTTTTATCCCTCACCCACCAAGTTGCTTTGGGGTTGCGAGAACGTCCCACGAAATCTAGGGAACAACATGATTATATTTTGTTCCTGCCCAAATGAATCTGAAAAAAAATGTGTCAATCCTTTTCAAGAATTCCTTTAGGGATCCAAGCAAGAGACATCCAATATAAAAGGATGGCTTCTAGAATAGATTTTTCCAATGTCGCCCTTCCCGCCCTGGAAAGCCATCTAAAGCTTCAAAATTTTAATCTTCTTTCTAGTTTTTCTAGTAGCCACATCCAATCCTCTTTCATGTACCTGTTGGGTTTTAAATGGAATCCTAGATACTTGATTCCTTCTTCCATTTCCTTATACTCTAAAGGGAATATCCTTTTTTACATATCAATTTCTACTCTATCCAGGTTGTAAGTTGATAGAGTAGACTTTCTACTATTAATTTCCATCCATGTTGCTTTCCCAAAAAGGTATAAAATCTTCAATAAAAATTCAACATCCCTTATGTTCCGACTACAAAAAATTAGAATATCATCCACAAATAACAGGTGAGAAATTTGCAAGGTTGGGGAAATGGTGATTCTCGAAAAATCTCCTCTAGCTTTTGCCTCCTCTAGGGCTCTACTCAACCCTTCTGCAACCAAAAGGAAAAGGAGAGGGGATAGATGGCATCCTTGTCCTAATCCTCGTTCAGCATGAAAGAAAATTGAGGCTGACCCATTGATTAGAACAACAAAAGAGACCGAGGTGATGCAACACATTATCCAATTTATGAAGGGGACCTCAAAACCCAGATGAGTAAGGAGGATCCTTAAGTATAACCAACTTACTTTATCAAAGGATTTTGATAAATCAATTTTAAGGATTGCTCCTCTGCTCTTTGTAGATCTCAAACTGTGTATGACTTCATGAGAAACCCATATTGCCTCATGAATGTATCTACCTTATAGGAAACCAAATTGTTCAGGTGAGATTTTTTCTGAAAGAGTAGCTTTAATTCTCCTTGCAATAACTTTGGATACCACCTTGTAGATGTAGTTACATAAAGAAATTGGTTTGAAATCATTCAAAGAGGATGGTTCATCCACCTTTGGAATGAGAGCTATGAAGGTCAAGTTTAGAGGTGGATACAAATGGCCTCTAACTATGGATTCCTCCACCACTTTGAGAATATCTTTCCCAGTGAGATCATAGAAACCAAGAAAAAATTCAATGGTGCAGCCATCCGGTCCTGGACTCTTGTCTTTTTTAAAGTTGTGTAGAAATTCTTTCAATTCATCCTCAAATACCTCTTCCATTAGAGCATGAATCTCCTCTTCTCCCACAAAGTTAGAGAAGAAAAGAGCTAATCTAACTATACCTGCAAGCGATGCCCCTAGAGTGGATTTAAAAATAGATTGAAAGAAATTATTTCCCAATCTAGCCAATCCATCAAAAGATGAGATCTTCCTTCCCTCATAATCTTGCGGACTCCAAGTGGTATTAGAAAATTTTCTTCATTTTCATATGCCTTGAAGAATTTTGTGTGCTCATATCCTTTTTCTAGCCATATGGCTCTACTTTTCCATCTCCACCCAACTTCCTTTTTCTTCCAGTAACTTTCTTCTTCTTTCTTCCAGCCTAAACAATTCTTCCTTTGTATCTGGAGATCTAAAACCTCCTCCGGACGAATCATATAAATCTTGTAGACCAGCTTCGACTTTAATAAGCTCCTGTAAATCACACTGCCTTTTGGCTTGAGCCCAGATCACAGTAGCTTCATTTACTTGTCACAGGTTTCTTGCCATCGGAATACCCGTTGGACTGTTCTAAGTATCATCTATTGGTTTCCAAAGGTCTTTGACTAGCGTGGAGAAACTTTCATCCTTTAACCATTCTAAATTAAATTTAAAAGGGTTGGGAGGATTTATAGGGCCCGAGGCTAGTTCAAAAAATATGGGGGTGTGATCCTAGATAACCCCCAAATCCTACCCAATGGCGCTTCAGATTGTCATCTTCAACAAGGGACTAAAAAATTAAAAAGCGATCTAATATTTTTTCAATTCTTTCATCCCCCACCCTTTTATTGTGCCAAGTAGAGCATAGCCTAGTTGGGGGAACATCCACCAATTTCATTCTTCTCGGGAATAGCTCAAAGAAAATAGAGAGGGGATCCAATCTTGCATTTGGACCCCACGACTCTGCATTCCCCAAATAAAAGTTTAAGTCTCCCCCCAGAATAAGGTTTGAGTGAGAGAAGAAAGACTTTCTACCCAAAACTTCCCAAAAAGGATATATATCTTGATAGGGTCCTTACACATTTAAAATTTCATATTGTTTATTTGAACCAACTTCTTGCACCAAAGCTCCCAAGCCTGAGTCAAAGCCCGAGCTAGTGCCGAATTTTATTCGCATTATGTTCCATCCTAAAGCCACCCCACCTGAGCGCCCATTTGCGTCCAACCCCACAAAATCCCAATTTTTAAAGCCATCTTTTAGCCAGGATACCACCGAAGCTTCATCCTCCATTGTTTCTTGAAGGAGCATCGGATTCGGATGGTTTGACACCACCAGCCTCTGGAGGGAAGATTTTTTATGAGGGCTTGCCAACCCTCAACAATTTAAAGATAAATTTTTCATGGTGAGGCCCTCTCCTGGGTCCTCATTGCTCTAAGAGCCCCAACGATTGATCTTTATTTTCCTTCGGCTATATCCACTTGGGATTTAGATTGGAATTTTGAAAGAAAATGTTTACAACCTCTTCCTTTTGATCCTCTGGAAGTGATAAGATTCTTTCCCAAACCTGCTTCCCGACTAGCTCCCCCAATGGCCTTATTTATTAACTGATAAATGATACCTTCGACGTTCATCTCTTGAGTCTATAGAGGAACTAGACTCCTGCTAAGAGGGTTGACTAGTGAGAGAGGTATGGAGAAGGGTGGGGGGACCAGTAAGAGCCAAGGGTTTTGAAGATTTGAAGGGGAGGGGGAAATGAGAGGGAGGGTTTGGAGACACCTTTTCCTAGTCAATCTAGTCCTTACCCAACAATTCCAAAGAGGAAATAACCAAATTAAGAGGATGTGGAGGAGTAAAAACCTTACCAAAAAGTGATTCCAGACCATGAAGGAGATTGTGATTCCTTTTATTTCCCTCATCCTCTGTCGGAGCATTTTGATGGGTGCATGAGGATCATGCTCTAAGCAAAAGTTCACACACTATATCCTTGTATTTTCTGCAAACCGACTCTTGAACAACCCTGTGCTAGGGGGGAATTGTGTCATCCTGAATCACAGTAGTGAGCGAAAGATCTTCTATCGAGGAGGTTGGCCACTTATTACCATGTGTTGAACCCATATAGTTGTGATGAGGTCGAAAGGGTAGGTGGAATTTGATAGCTAGGTGTCCATATTTGTGACCATGTCTACATCGAAAAGAAATACCTTCATAATCCAGGCTCTGACGAAAACGATTTTCCCCCATTACAAACTCCATTTCTTCCGTTAGTCCTACCCTGATATCCAAGGAGACCAGGATCCTTGCTACAGTCATATTTCCTGTTTTCCTGAAGGACAAGTCTTCATCCATGAAAGTCCCCAAAGCATTTCCCAACTCTTTGAAGCTTAGTTCTGTCTAGAATTATGGCAGTAGTCCCGGGAGTCGCACCCAGACTGTAATCACACTCACTTTCTCCCTGCTTGCATCAAAAAGAGAGGTCCAATTTTTCAAGAGGAAAGGAGTAGAGTCGATACTCGAGGGTTTTTTAAAAACCCACTCCACATCCTCCAGTTTTAGAAATTTAAAAAGAATCCATCCTTTTGAGAGAGTCGAAATATTTGGCAAACTGGAGATGCTTCTGTTCTAAGAGGTCATCGCCCAATTTTTTATTTTCCACAATCCAAAATGCCTACCTCTTTCTTTACCCACCACTACCAAGTTGTCCACATCCAGCGCCTTTGGGATTGAAATATCTTGCCCAAGAACTAGACTAATAGGGGCCCCTATGCTTTTAACCCCTTTTTTTTTTCCTTCGATGCTTTACGACCAAATCAATTGCTTGCATTCCACCGGAGCTATTCCCTACCCCATTTTGGGCTAGAAATGTCTCTTCCTCCACATATTGGTCCAAAGCACTCGGTCAAATCGATGCATCGAGAAAAGAAATAAAAGAAGTTGGTGAGTCAAATGGTGAGGGACTCGAAGGAGGAGGCACTATTCCCCCACCATACACAGAATTTAGAAAGGCCAGAACAATTCCAGGGAATGAGAGAGGGTTTTCATCAAAGACTCCCGTTGAGAAAGGCCATGTAGGAGACAAAAGCGGCCAACCAATTTCAAAATGGCCTTCTTCCCCACCACTCAGGGCAAATGAATATTCAAAGAACTGAGGGAGATAAACTTCAGACTGGGACTCTAAGGCATCAGAACAAGAGTCCCCCAGTCCACCTGACCCAAACCTAACCCTGGCTAGAGAGAAATCTTGGGCAGTTGGAGATGCCTCTGTAGAGAAAGTTGGTTAGGCCTGAGGGTGGGGAATGTCATACCTGAGAGAAACTCCACCTTTCCCTAGACTATCACATGTGCTTGCACCTTCAACCACCTCCATAGATGTCCTCGAAAATTGTCGACCACCTAGCATTGAAAAATCTCATCTTCCTTGCTCAGATCCAAGGAATAGTCCAAGGTATCCTCCATGTCAGTTGAGGGCAAAAAAATCTATGGAAAAAAAAATAGAATGGGAAAAAAAAACCTCAGATGCCAACCTTCGGAAAAGTCGCTTGTTACCCCCTTAGAAAACCCTAGCACATCTGTATTCAGCCTAATTCTTTGGACTGTCGGCCTGTTCCTAGATTGCAAACCAAACTAACCCTAACCACTTATGGCTAGGTTTCCTTAGAGCTTATCCCCATCCGATTGCTAACTGCAAACCCCCCGACCTTCGAGCGTGAAAAGCCAGAATACAAGATATAATATTCAAAGAATATTATTACAATGAAAACAAAATTCTATTATTGAATCAATGGTGAAAAACATTGTAATGTACATAACAATACATGAGGACTAGAATGGTCATATCTTGTCTCTAAGAATATATGTGACAATTATGTTCATTCTCAAGAAAACCCATAACAAAAGGTTGAAACTTTATTTTATAACAATTCCAAAAGCATAAGAATATAAAACTCTAACATGTAAGAATCATAACCCTAGCATGAAGTTAGTGTTGAGCGAGAATGTTGAACTAGCCAAATATGATTTGTTCGAAATAAGAAGGGAGCCTTGTCAAGATCATAATTTTTCATTCCATGCTCCTTTTTTAGTGTTCTTTAGGTTGTTGGAAATAAAATTAGTAGATTGAATCAAGTCCCCAACTATTGGGCATAAAACCCTCCAAAAATCCATGGGAAGGCCCCCAAAAATGCATTGAAAGTTTAGGACCCAAAAAATGCCAATATAGGACCATTTCTAAGATGGCCCTAGATATCCATGTAGGTCATTGGAAACTTTTTCTTGCATTGCTTCATATGGTGTGAAGTACAACCACACGAAACTTTTTGGAACTCATCTTTGGTTGCTTTATGGTATAAACATTGCAAGATCTTTGTATTCTAGATAAACCCTCATAGAAATGTCATACTTGTCTAATGACATCATTCCACCACCCAATCCATCCATCTTCTCCTCATGGCCCAAGATACAATTCACAATTCCTCTTAACATCTTTGATACACACTAGTTGTTGTAAATGTGAGACATTAATAGGTATATGGACTTTGGTAGCCACTCCCTAGGATATGGTGAAAATAACAGGTTTATGGTAAAAAAAGAGTAAGTCCCACCAACAGTTACACTAGTATACCCCCTCCACATTCCATAAAGAATGTATTATCTTCCCATAGCATAATTTTTTTAATATGCTTCATAACTCATTCAATCCAACCACGATATTAGACCAACTAAACCATAATTTAGAAGAGTATGAATTCTTGTACTTGTTGGGATCATAGAGGCTAAGTTCGGCCTTAAGACCATTCCAATTTGTATGCTCCCTCTAAGGTATGTAGACAGGGATAACCTCAATCTAATCATCATGGCACTCCACATTGATGAAGTCTCTACACATCAACCTATCAACTTCTAGGAGTTACTAATCTAACCAATCCCAAATAGCTATGCTCTACACTTATTCATTTAGATAGTAAAAATCGAAAAGGAAGAGAACTATGCAATCAAGATTTAGAAGCACCCACACTACTCTATTGGACAAATATACCCCATGATCAATTATTCAAAATTAGAATTTATGTGAGATTAGCGTGGCCAACCCCCTCTACCTTCTCATTCAAAGTGTGAAAGAAAGTGGCACTAGGAAAAATATAGTGCAAGGTTGTTCTCAATTTAAAACCATTCATTTTCATTTCCTATAGACATAGAACATTCAACTATGAAACCAATGAACAAAATCTATGAACCATGGTATTATTTATTGGATCTATAAGACCCCACACATTCCATAATACAACCTTCATTAGGAACCTTTCACAAAGATGACCATCTCCTCACCATCCTTACCAATTGTATATTGATAAGGCTTTGGAGTCACAACATATTTCTTCTCAAGTGCATGCTTTATCTGTCTATTTTCTTTGGTCTTATATACACATCTTCAATCTCATTAATATTTCTTCTCAAGTGCATGCTTTATCTGTCTATTTTCTTTGGTCTTATATACACATCTTCAATCTCATTAATGACCTATGTATCCAACCTTGGAGGAGGAGATTGATCCCTTCAACTACCTCCCAACATGAGGAGGTAGCCTAAGAGGAGCCATCAAGTCCTTATCAATAATTATATATGCACTCTGGGATTCAACCAGCCCATAAATAATCATGCTTTTATGTGCATTCTTGGAATTCAAAATCCCTTTGTTGTCTTTTTTTACCACACAAATCCAACCTTCACAATCGATAGAGGCTAAGGCCTTTTGAACATGATTAACAATGGTAAAAATTGAAGGAATGCCAAATAAGTCATCTTTGGCTAGCAAGGGGAAATATATAATGTTATGGTTAATACTCTAGCATCATAAATGAGTATTTGGAAAGTTAATATACCTTACAACTTAACAAATGATTTTTTGTTTGACTTGAATAAGAACATGTTCATTGAGGTGTTTAGACAAGTTAACTCAAATACACATGTCCTTCTAAAGGAAAGGGTCAAATAAATGTTGGAGCTCATGGAAAATGAATTTCCCAATAGAAGCTAAAATATGCCTAAGGACATCCCACTATTACATGGGGAGGATTGAGAAATCAACCTAAAGGGGATGACAAAATTAGGAAACTTCGTCGATCACACTTGGATAAAACCAGAATGGTATCATGGCTCATCTAGGGGGCCTAACCACCTCAAGGCATGATATTTTTCCTTGAATAAAAACTAAAAGAGCCCATTTTTAGGCTCGAGAGGGGGGCATTATTAGAGAATTTATAATATAAATTCTCTAATAATGCCTCCCCCGTCCACCCTCTAGAGAGGGTTAATATAAATTCTCTAATAATGCCTCCCCCTCCCACCCTCTCTAGAGGAGATAATAATCGTGAAAAAGTTATTAACAAGATCGATTCAATTTATTCATTTATGTGTGGGAGGGGGGCATTATTAGAGAATTTATATTATAAATTCTCTAATAATGCCTCCCTCCCACCCTCTCTAGAGGGGGTAGTAGTCGTGAGAGAGTTGTTAACGAGGTCGATTCAATTTATTCATTTATGTGGAACATAGGAAGTCGAGAAGAGTAGCGTATTTAATCCCACATGGAGAAGCGTGGAAGTACTTCCGTTATCTTAATATAGAGAGAGAAAATAGGTTATAATGTACGGGTGGGCGGTTAGATATTCACGCTGAGACCACGATCGTAGATATTCATTTTTATTTCTTTATGTTCTCAAATTATTCATTTATTATACTTTTACAAACTAGTATATTAAGCTGACAAAGTTTTCATCATTTTTACTCAACACAGTCGTTGTAGTATAGTGGTAAGTATTCCCGCCTGTCACGCGGGTGACCCGGGTTCGATCCCCGGCAACGGCGATTTTGGTTAGTTTTGTTGTAATTTAAATATATTAAGTTTTACACTGTATATTAATTTAAATATATTAAGTTTGGCCTACAGAATTATATATATGTCTGTATACGGGGAGGGAGCTCAGGTGGTAAAGCCCTCATCAAATTTGGAGTCTTCGCTATCCTTCAACAGCTTTTTAACACTTCATACAAAATAATTTTTGTGAAAAATAAAATAAAATTAAAATTTATTTTAAAAAAGTTATTAAATAAATTCTTTTTCGGAAAAAACATTTTATATTGTTATAATAAAAAACTAATTACTTTTATAACTTATTAATAATTAAAAAAAATTAAAACAAAAAATGATTTATCCACTGTAAAATGAAGATCATTTTATAATATTAATATTGCAATACAAATGTAATCACTTTTTAAATTGATTAATCTTTAATTCTTAAGATTATCCACTGTAAAATGAAGATCATTTTATAATATTAATATTGCAATACAAATGTAATCACTTTTTAAATTGATTAATCTTTAATTCTTAAGATTAATGACTTGAAACTCAAAAGAAATTAATAAATAGTAGTGATAATGTTAGGGTTTTGAAGATGACATGTTAGATGTATGACTTATTGCAGCGTGTGAATTATACTAAAATATAATATTGAAGTTATTATTTGTTTTGGGCATACATTTCTTTTTATTTTTGACTTTTTTTTTAGATTTTTATTTTTTTTATTTTTTATTGTAATATTTTAGAATTCTAAGAAAATGAAGTTATGGCATTTATATTTTTAACTATTTGTTGTAAAAAATGAACATAATGTAATTTCAAGTGTGTTTTTTCAATATTTGTTTTGGTCTATTTTACATGTAGATTTGTTATTGGTTTTTGACATAAGTTTTTACAATGCTTGTATTTGCTAGAGTAGGAACTCGATTCTACATATGTACCATGAAAATAAGGTTCTAGTGAATTATGAACCTCATTTATGTGGTAATTGAAATATAGTTGTAAGAAGAAAAAAGTGTCTAGTTCACAGCACCAGTAAATTATGAATCTCATTTATGTGGTAATTGAAACATAGTTACAAGAAGAAAATAACCTCTAGTCGAGAGCAACTTTTCACAATTTCCAACAACTAGAAGTTATAACCAAAACCTCATCAATCTCAAAATTGAATATCAAAATTTCACGAATGACTAATCTAGTTGCAGTAATAATGTAGCATGCACCTGAGTGTTTGCAGGTGGGTTGATGGGCCTAATGAATTCAATCGCCCATTTCTCAAATGGTTGTAATGCAACGAACAAGTGCAATGGTAGCTCATCTTTCCTAGAAGGTATATTGATTCTTTGACATAGATCACAAGAGTTAGCATCAGTTATTTTGTCTCAAAGACGGAATCTGTTATCCGCACATCCACCAAAAGTAAATTTTCCCAACCTCCGACATTCGGCGACTCAAAGACAAGCACTGGATCTAAAATGGTGCTCCCGCATTGGGGAGACTTGTATAGAAAAATCATCCAGGAGGATTACCCGAAGTTCACACCCCATAACAACCCGGACATCAGAATATTGGATGATCAAGTGTTCCCGAACATCAGAAGATCATACCTACACAGGGTGGCTTGTTGGACCCTAGTTTTGCCCTATATCGAGACTTTAGGATGGATAATTGACCACGCAGACACATTGAAATGCACTATCAACAATGCAGAGGGAGAATGCGTTGGTGTTTTCCTTCCAGTTGAGGTACAAAAGTGTTATAAACTCAGGGACCCAGAGGAGTGGTTAAACACAGATTTCGTGGCCAAATTTCATGAGTATCATGACACCAGTAGGTTACTAGCCTCATGGTGGAAAGAAGACAAAAAATTCAGAAACAGAAACACCCGCTGGTACAACACAATAAATCTCAAAGAACCCTACATGTATCTAATGGCTTTAATTTGTCGATTATATGGAGAAAAGGACTGCTCAAAATTTTCAGAAGCTTGGATGCCCTTGGCGTATACCGTGGCAATTTCCGGGAGTAGTTTGAAATGGGGAGCCATTATCTCCAAGCAACTGAGTATTAATCTCCTACAGGCCTAGACATCGAAAGAAGGAGAAGTTCTAGTCTTCTACATGCCATCCTACTTGTTGGACGTAATCTGCATAAGAAATGTTTTCACAGGTATGAATTTAGGCTGTCATATTTTCGAATTGCTTGTACATGTTTATTTCAGTATCTTATGGGAAAATAGGTACAAAAGATCATATGCCATGATCTGTGATGGGTTCATAGCCAGGATATACTACATTATTTTTAGAAAGGAATTCCCTAGGCTTTCAGCGGCAATAAAGAAGATGATAGCTAAAATTGGCCACTGGTACTTCGAAGAGACAAACACCTATATCAAGGTTTTTGGAGCCACTGGTGCACCCCACCTACTCCCCGTTCATGTCCCAGATCATCTCATATTGGGAGAGATTTGTTACCAGACTATTTTACAAGGTTATAATGCTTCCTTGGTAAAAGATAAGAAGAGAGCTTTCATTCCCTATGGATTTCATATAGGATTTTATATGGTCAAAGACACTGCGCAAGCGAAACAAGAAGGGTTAAATCAGCTTGAGTATTGATTCCCCACATGTCTCTTTCACAAGCATGATTTGAAGGGTTTAGTCACCCAATAAGCGTCGCAGGTATCCTCCTATTGGTCGTATGATCATGATAGTTTTGAAGATGAAATATTTACAAAGGGCACCCAGGACTGGGAGGAGGTGCTCCATAGAAAAGCTAACCCCAATATGACCATATTCAAAGCGATGACTATGGATGAGCAGGTTGAAACAATAGAACAGGCAGCTCAATAAGCCCTCGGGGTAAGAGAAGAAAACATAGCAGTAGAAGCAACAGAGGCACGAAGGAGGGGGGGTGTTATTACTAGAAGATTTCAAAATAGCTATACAAATATTTGGAGAAGATCCCCCACTCAACCCTTTGATAGAACCCTTGAGGATTACCCTGGTCGATACAAGCCACCCTAAGGAAGAGCTAAATGGCTCATAGACAATTCCACCAGAGGAGACCGCCAACCAACAAAACCCCAACCCCATGTCACCATAGGCAGGATCGTCGATGACTACTACAACTCAACGGAGTATAGCAAGAGCATCAAGTGGGATGACTTGATGGTTGTGCCTATTGTCCTCATAGACTTAATTACCATATATGACGATTAGGAAAGTTCAAAGATTTCGCGCATAACACCGATACCAATCACAGAAGAGGAAGAACCAGGGGAAACATCTACTCCATCTTCCGATGCTTTGACCCCAAATCCCTAGGAAGGCAACCATGAGACACGAAAGACTCTGGAAATTGAATTCCTTGACCAATTGGGAACACAGCCTCAGAATGACAACTCCAAGAATTACTTGGGTGCTGGTGAACAAGAATAAGAAATGCAACAACCAGAAATTGACATCTCAATGGTCGAGCCCCCAACTAATGTCGATCCTTTGCCTACTTCCCCATCTAGGACCAAGACTCTAGCAACCGATGAGCTCCAGCAGGAGGCCAAGTCACTAGAACATACAGAATTTTTCCCTGCCAAGGAACTAAGAGAACCTGCCATGGAACATCTCTATACGGTAGGAAGCCTAGGAAGTACTCTGTCTTGGGGAGATCAACATATTCTTTAGAAGTTTTGTTTAGAACCAAAGACACTTCTATCATCTAAGGCATGAATGTGATTGGATCGAGGGGGATTATCTCTGTCTTTAGATTCAATATTTGTTGTTGTATTGAGTAAGAGTTGTAGTATTTGTTATTTAAAGTTATCTGATAATGCTATTATACAGTTCTTTTATTCTAGTTGATGAATATAAATCGATTGTGTTAACCTGTGATTCATAATAGAGCATCGAAAATTACTTTTCTTGCACTAGCTTCTTGTCACGTGTATGTTTTTCTTTTCTGTAACTGTTATCTTAGACAATGTTGAATGTCCACTAATCAAAATGGTATTAATGTTGGTTTGAAGTAGTTTAGATCTTCTTCATCTACATGCTAAGTTATAGAGGTTATCCTAAAAACCTATCCTTCTCCCAACACACCATTTAACTTCCCTGTGCCATTTAGATTAGCCTTTATCTTTCTTTGTTATAAATATTAGAAAAGAACCAAAAGAGAACTACCGAGCTTGAGGAAAGGTCTCACAGAAAAGACATATCTATCAGTCACGATTAAAGCCCATCAATAATTCCATCCACATCATGAATCTGGAGAACCTTACCACTCATCAAATGCTTACGAGTCTAATTGGGCCTCTTAAGCAGGTTTGGTTCCTGTTGTTGAGTTAAAGGGGCCTCAGACCCCTCAACAGAGTGCTTTATTGAAAATCTTGGATTCTCTTTAGATCATTGGGTGAGGCATACTTATGCCCAAGCGTTGAACTCTGGGATTCAACCCCTTCTCTGAATATTTCACTCAGAGATATCTTTGGATGTTTCTCCTTGATTTCCCCATAGAGTTATGGTCCCCAAAAATCTTCCAAGCTGTTGCAGACTTGGTGGGCCATTTTTTTTTTATGACCAGGCGTTCCACTAGAACAACAAGCGTTTAGCTTGGGTCTTAGTTGAGATTGACCTAGACCTGGGACTACCTGATGAAATAGAAATATCGATAGGCGATTCCACCTTCCGTCAAGCTGTGGATTACTAGAGGGATTTGTTTCGTTGTCACCATTGTTGGCAGACCGGTCATTTAAAATCAAATTTCTCTTTCAAAAATCAAAGCCTGGACGCAACACCCTGCTCCTTGGATGTGCAACGTGGAGCTTCGATTTCCCTCTCATAACACCTTCAGAAAAAACATTTTTATAAGGAATCTTTTCTCGGTAATATGCAAATATTCTTCCCTTCCTTTTTCAATAAGCTCTCCATGGATGAGATTAACTATCTAAGAGGAAATGAAAGTTGGGTTCTGGATATTTTTGGTGATTTTTGGGACCTTCTAATGAAGAAATTCGAAAACCCAGTAGCGTCCTCTGGGTTGGGGTTAGAGGTTTTGGATGGCTCTCCCCCCATCCAGACAATCTCCACTGAGAAACTTCACTTAGACTCTCCTCCCCTAGGTGCTACCTCCACTGATCCTTATGTTGACACTTCCCCTTCCATTTTATACCCTTTGGGTGGGAAGTGTTCTGATGTTGGTGGGACAGGTAAATTTCACAATAAACCAGTCTCTACTAATATTACTGTGGGTCATGGGATTCTAAGCGAGAAGAATATCCCCTCTGATGATATCGTTTTATCACTTGAAAAAATAGTCTCCCTTAATGATGTGTTGTCTTCTTCCCCCCTTCCTATCTCAAATAACTTCCAGACTTGCCCCATTGCCAGTGACATGTCTAATGTAACTCTGAGGAAGAAAACACGCTCACATAATAACAAGAAGGTTTTTGGGGCTATAGAAGGAGGGTTGGCGCCTTTATCCCCTTTTCTTCCTGTTACTCAGTCATTGTGTGATTCCGTGTATTCTCCATCGGCCCTTAGAGCATGTCAATCATCCTTGGATGGTTTCTAATGATCATTTTCTCCCTTAACCTTCGAGGGATTGGGGGCCCTTCAAAACTTTCTTCCCTAAAGCATATTCTAGCCTTGGTGAAACCAGATATGATCTTTTTCTAAGAAACCTTAGTTGATTGTGAAAAGGAGAAAAAAATATTTCTACAATGTTGTCCATTGTGGAATTGTGTAGCACTTGATCCAAATGGTCGATCGTGTGATTTACTATAAAAATGGAACCCTTATAGCGCTGACTTGTGTTCTTATGGAACCACTGCATGGATTATGGTGGAAGGTAGGATTAAAGACATATTACGCAGTGTGAAATTTCTCAATTGCTATGCTCCTTATAAGGATAGAGAGTCTTTCTGGCAACCCCTAGCATATTGTGGTTTTCTGAAAGAGGAAATTTCAATTATGGTAGGTGACCTAAATTTAATTGTGTCGTCTCTGGATTTGTGGGGCTCTCTGGCTAGAGTTTATCCCTTTTCTGAATATTTCTTCAATTTTTTCACTTTTGTAGGGCTAGTGGACCTTCAACCAAACCACTTGGTGCCCACTTCGAGAAACGGTCGATCGGGTCTGGCTGGAATCTCTAAACGACTTGACAGGTTCTTTATGAATGAAAGTTTTCTAGGTGGTTTGAAAAAGAGTAGATCATGGGTTTTTAATTCAACTCTATCAGATCACAATCTGATCTGTCCACAAATTGAAGAAACTGCCCACAAACCGACCCCTCCTTTTAAGTTCAACAGTTCTTAGTTGACTGATCTAGATTTTATACTTTTTCATTCGATCCATTTGGCACTGTATGGACAGTTGGAAGGATCCTTCTCCTATAATTCTACTTGGTTCTTAGATGAGGAAATTAAAGGAAACAATTATTTAGTGGCAAGTGGACAAAAAGAACAAATTACACTTTGAACTAAAGGACATTGAACAAAAGATGACAAAATTATTTGAGATGTGTCCTACACATATTTTCACACCTATAGATTTGTCCCTTCTAAGTTCTTTAAAAAAAAGAAAGGAAAGGATCTTGGAAATAGAAGAGGCCACCTAGAGACTAATAAGCCGGGAATATGGCTTGAGAAAGGGGATATAAACACCAAATCCTTCCCCAGATTTGCTACACACAGAAGGAGCCAGAATACTATCTGGGATATTTCATATGAAGATGGTAGCATTAAATCATCTTATAAAGAGATTAGTGTAGTAGCCTACAATCATTTTAAAGCTCAATACAAAGTATCTACCATTGTGATTCTCTTATTCCATGCTGTGAGAATGGCCATCTTCGAAAACCGATAAACCACCACAAATACACAATCATTGTCGTTCTTGGTGGACGGAAGGCCAGACATGTAATCCATCAAGATGGATTTCCAAGGCCTCTCGGGAGTAGGAAGTGTTGATGATTACATCTTCGTGAGACATCCTCCAGGACACAAACTGAGTGATTCGGCCTGTGAGAGATCCCATGATGATCCAGATTTATGCAGGAACGCAACAGAATACACAAATAACCATGAATACAAAGATGCAGCGGAAATAACACTTCATTTCATTAATATCAAAGAACTGAAATTTGTTTATAGACAGAATAGAAATAAACTAGCTAGGGCACTGGTAGCTTATCTTTGAGAAGATATGTAGCAGATACATGCCTCTGAAATCTATGTTTCAATGAGGCTCAAAGGCCTATCTATTATTGAGAAACAATGGAAACCCTAAACATCCAAAAAACCTAACCCTAGGAGATGAAACGCTAGGATATGGGCCCCGTCGAGGTAAATTAGTACATCAATTTCTCGTGGTCGTAAATTTGGCATACTATCTTTGTTTGACGCATATGATTCATCGTTAGAAATATATATCTGAGGCCCAAAAAACGTCGTTTAGGGCCTCAAAATGGCTCCAGAAGTTCAGGACCCGAAAAACTGCCAAAAATAGTAAATTGTGCTACAATTAAGGAAACTGGAAAACTGAAAGAAACAATGGTGGGGGTCCAAGTGGAATAGGCAGGTGGCCACCAATATCCACCTGGATCATTCCTCGCCCCTTAGGAAGCAATGGTCCCCATTGCATTGAGCTCCTCCATGAGATGAGGAAACTTCTGTTGAACTTGGTCCCTGGTGAGCCACTTGCCCTGGTGAATGAGTTGGCCTACTTTGATAACTCGATATAGTTGGATCCTCTACTGGTTGGTTTCTTATATGTGTGTCCATAATTTGATCAGTTGTGGCTTGTTCCATGCAGTATGGGTTTAACTCTGTTGGTGTGAATTTTTCTTCCATGTCGGATGTGTCCAGTAGAGGTGGAAATTAAGGTCAAAGGAAGTCCACATTGAACACTAGGTGCAGACCAAGGAATGGTGGGATGTTGATATCAAAGGCATTATCCCCTATAGCCTTGTTGATGGTGTATGGCCCATATCGGAGCAAGAAAAGCTTGCGGTGGATTCCATCGAGGTGATCCTTCTGCAAATGTAGCCACACTTTGTCGTCCACCTGGAAGTTGTGTTGCACCCGATGTTGATCATGCCACTGCTTGTACTTAGCATTGGCTCTATTCAATATGTCATGAACCTATTGGAGAATGTACTGAATGCGCTCAATGAAGTTGTTCACCTTGGCAGCTTCAGACTGGACATGAGCTGAATCAGCCTGAGTAGATGCAAATGGTATGGCTACATCAATGGGACATAGTGGATGGAATCCCAAGACCACTTGAAAGTGGTTGTGGTTGGTTGAGATATGGAGGGCCCGATTATAGCTATGTTGTACATAGGGGAGGCTCTCATCCCATGTGTGTGGATGCTTTGAGTTGTACATGCGAAAAATGTGTACGATCATCCTGTTGACGACCTCTGTTTGGCCATCAGTTTAGAGATGAAAAGATGTGGACTTGGTGAGTTTGGTGTCCAACATTGACCAGAGGTTGGACCAAAATGTATTGAGGAACCTGCTGTCCCGATCTGAGATGATAGATTGTGGGATCCCAAAGTGTACCCACACTTGTTCAAAGAAGAGTTTATCAGTGGCTTCTGCTGTGACATTCTTCTTGTAGGCCACCATAATGGCCATATTCGAGAATCTGTCGATGATCACAAAACAAAGTCGTTTCCATTCTTAGTAGAAGGAAGGCCCGACATGTAATCCATGGAGATGGATTCCCAAGGTCGACTAGGGGTAGGCAATGAAGTATAGAGGCCTTGCTTCTTGATGGTCGGTTTGGCAATGGTGTAGGTAGTACAAGATTTGATGTACTTCCCGACATCCTGTCGAAGGTTTGGCCAATAGAAATAATTTTGCAGTACTGCCACTATTTTTACGACCCCAAAATTCCCAACGACCCGACTATAGTGCGCTTCCCAAATCATCTTGGCATGCTCTCTTGAAGGAACACAAAGGTGTCTCAGGTGACATAATAGTGCATCCTGGAGGTGAAAATTTGGAACTCGATTACCCTCCAAGAGCATTTTGTATGTGTGGCTGAAATCTAGATCGCTCTTGTAGAGAAGCGACGAATCAGAAGTCTCGTGCCCACAAGAGTTGAGCATGGTGGTTATTTCCACGATCGATGGTCGGCTGAGGTAGTTTGCAAAATTATTGGTGTTTCCCTTCTTGTACTTGATGTTCAAATGAAATTGTGCAGATATGTGGACCATTTCTGATGGTGATTGTTCTGTAACTTCCCTTGTGTTTGTATGAACTGCAGGGGTTGGTGGTCTATGTGGATGATCGTTTCCTTCCCCAAAATGTAATGCTTCCACTGTCGGCAAGCCTGCACAATGGAATACATTTCTTATTCATAAGTGGAATACTTTTGGACTGTGTTGGACAGTGTCGCAATGTGATATGCCACTGGATGCCCCTGTTGAGTAAGAACTGCCCCAATAGCATAGTCAGAGGCATTTGTCTCGATCTCAACTGGTTGTTGCATGTCTGGTAATGTGAGCACTCAGGCGCAACATAGGCAATGTTTCAATTCTGTGAACGCCTTCTGTTGAGATTCTGACCAAAAGAATTTTTCTTTCGCTCCTCCCTTCGTGACTTGACTCAAGGGCTAAGTGATATAAGAGAATCCCAACATGAACCTGCAGTAGAAATTAGCAAGACCCAGAAAGTTGTGAATCTCTGTTAGAGTGGTCGGGGCTGGCCAATCCCGGATGAATTGGATCTTGGTTGGATCAACATGCACCCCACGCTCATCAATAATGTATCCCAGATACTGAACTTGGGTCATGCCAAAAGTGCACTTCTCCAAATTAGCACACAAATTGTGTTTCCACAATGTTTGGAGGACTTGTCGAATGTGGTGGAGGTGCTCTTCCCAAGTCTAGCTAAATATCAGGATGTCATCCAAGTACACTACTACAAATGAGTTGGTGAATGGCCACAATATGTCGTCTATCAACCTCATGAAGGTTGTGAGAGCATTCATCAACCCGAAATGCATGACCAACCATTCGAAAAGGCCCTCCTTGGATTTGAAGGCAGTCTTCCACGCATCATATAGTTCAATTGGTACCTGGTGATACCCAAAACTCAAGTCGATCTTGCTGAAATATTTCGCCCCTTTGAGTTGGTCCAGAAGGTCATCAATCTGTGGGATTGGGTACCTATTCTGGACGGTGATCTTGTTCAATGCCCGATAATCAATACAGAGTCTCCAAGTCCCATCCTTCTTCTGCACCAACACGATCAGGCTCCCATAGGGCGATGAACTTGGTTGGATGTGACCTTTCTGTAGCAGCTCTTGAATCTGTCCCTTGATTTCATCGTTCTCTAGAAGAGATTTTCGATAGATCGGTCCATTGGGCAGCGACGCACCTGGGGTCGGATCGATGGGGTGCGTGACCTGACAGTGCAGAGGCACCCTTGCTGGTGAGGTAAAGATTTATGGTACTCCTCCATGACCTTGTACATTCATTGTTGTCATGTGGAGGATCCCTGTCTGGAGGTCGTGGCCACAGTCTTCTTCTTGCCCTGAGGGTGGATCATTAGGAAAACAAATTTACCAATTTTGGAAATGAGCTTACTGCATTATTTTGCAGTAACCAAAGAAATAGCGACAAGCAGTGGTACCTATGGTATTCTTTACAACTTTTTTTCCAAAGTAACAATAACAACACGAGTTCGAGACTCATACACAACACGTCGCTTCCACAAGTATGGTTGGCCTAATAATACATCACAAAACATCAAGAGGAGAAATGTCACATACTACCTCATCGGTGAAGGGCTTGATGTTGTAGGGAAGGCGACATTGCTGGCTGACATGGAGATCTAGTCCTTGGTGAAGACACCCGATGGTGTATGTTTGTGTGTGTGATGTGGTCAGCAAGCCCAACCGCTTCACGACCTCTGCTGAAATGAGGTTCTTTGGATCCCGCTGTCGATGATGAACTGTAGTGGGGAACCCTTTACCCACATATGGGAGTGAAAGAGATGCTCCTCCTCCTCTGGATCTTCCAGTTTTTCCTTTTGGATCTTCGTGGAGGCAATGATGGCGTTGGGATCTGCATTGATAATCTGCTTCCCTCTGTCATTCCCCTTCTCAGGTTCTAATTCTGTGTCAGAGCATACATCTGATTAAGAAGCCCTCATCTCGACCACCAATGACTGTTTTTCCCGACACTCACTTGTGTTGTGAGTGGAGATCTTATGGAACTCACACCACTTTCTCATGTCCTTCTTCGGCTTCGCGGTGTTTTTCTTTTCTTGTGGCTTTAGCAAGTTGTATTGAGATTCCATGACTTGGATTTGTCCTTTGTTCTACGGTTTGGAGGCACCGTTCGCTTTCTTTTGATTCACAGATCCAAAGTCTCTCTTCTTCTGTTTGAATTTCTGCTCAATCTTGGCAACATACCGGTATGTCGTACCAAGTGATGAGATGTCGAGGAACTCCATTTCCTCCTGAATGTATCTGTGTAGAATAATGTGGTACTTCAACACCAAATGTTTCTCTGGATCTTTGATACCCAATTTTGTGCGCAGGGTATGGAATATATTCGTCAGCTCATGCACATCTTGATCCCTTTGTTGTCGCAGCGTAGTCCATTGTATGTACTTGTCCTCATAGCTCCCCACGGGATAATATTGTTCCTTGATGGCATCTTGGAAAGAATTCGAAGTGGGTATGACCAAGAACATGGATGGTTCCTCCTCGTCCTTTTTCTCACAGTAGGTTTCCCACCAGTCCTTAACATGGGGGGTGACTTTGAGCAGTGAAAAAATAATCTTCTCCCGGTCAGAAAAGTCATGAACCGAGAAATATTCTTCTAATGGATTCAACTATCTATCTATGGCATATGCATCTATTTGACCATCAAATATGGGAATTCCAAAGTTTACTTGTACCTTAACAGGGGTTGCACCTCCAGAGTGGTTGTTGGATGTAGATGCACCGCCAGTGGGCAATCGTTGAAGGATCTGGGCGAAGTTATCCATCATTGCATTCCTTTGTTTTTCAAGGGACTCCTTGAGTAATATTTTGATAGGATCTCCTATTCCCTCGTCTTTTTTTTCATCCCCCATGGGTGACCATTGGGGTTTGCGGGACTGATCTTGCAAAGGTTCAACCAGATCGAGCCCTAACTCATTATACCCCAACCTCGTTGGGGACATGCAAAGAAGGATCGAGAAAGAGAAAACCGCTCTGATACCACTGATCCATATTTATGCAGGAACACAACATAATACACAAATAACCATTAATACAAATATGCAGTGGAAATAACACTTCATTTCATTAGTATCAAAGAATTGAAATTTGTTTACAGACAAAATAGAAATAAAGTAGCTAGGGTGATGGTAGCTTATCTCTGAGAAGAGATGTGGTGACTATATGCCTCTGAAATCTGTGTTTCAATGAGGCTCTAAGGCCTATATATTATTGAGAAACAATGGAAAACCTAAACATCCAAAAAACCTAACCCTAGGAGATGAAACGCCAGAATATGGGCCCCATCGGGGTAAATTGGTACATCAATTTCCTGGGGTCGTAACTTTGGCATACTATCTCCGTTTGACACATATGATACATCGTTAGAAAGATTTATCCGAGGACTACAATAGTTGGAATAAAATATTATGAATAATAATTATGATTGGACCATACCCAAAAAAATGTCGTTTAGGGCCTCAAAACAACTCTGGAAGTTCAAGACCCGAAAAACTGTCAAAAATAGTAAATTGTGCTACAATTAAGGAAACTGAAAAAATGAAAGAAACAATGGTGAGGGTCCAAGTAGAATAGGCGGGTGGCCACCAATATCCACCTAGATCACATGATTTGGGTGTTCCCATGAGATGGGTGTGTTGTTCCTTTCTGATACTGAGATGGAACACTTTGTGTCGTTGTATGGGGTGAGGATGCCCATGAGATGGGTGTATCGATGTGTGTGCCCCTGTGGGGTGAGGATGCCGATGAGATGGGTGTGTCGTTTGATATGAAATGATGTGTACCCCTGTGAGCGGTGAAGGTGCCCATGTTATGGGTATATCATTCTCTTCTGTGTAGAGAGTTGAGACGATGTGGTATTCCAGATGATTCTCCCATGAGACTCAGTGAGATAGAGATCTGTTGAGTAGGACGTCCATGTGGTTGAGCATAGGTGGATGTGCCCCTAGTGGTTGAGCACTAGTGGGTGTGTGAGATCCCTTCCTTCCAGATGATTCTCCTATGAGACTCAGTGAGATAGAGATCTTTTGAATAGGACGTCCCTGTGGTTGAGCACAGGTGGACGTGCCCCTAGTGGCTAAGCACTAGTGGATGTGTGCGATCCCTTGATATATTGTCTAAGAGTAAGATTTACCTATAACCCTAATTGTGATGTAAAGGGTACAGGTCGACCCCACCATAAAGTGAAATATAATTAATGTAAAAGATAATTAATATTGTAATTATTAATTATATTTTGAGTTATTGAGGTCGGCCCTTTTGTGCCAATAGACACCACTTTTGATGTGTCCAGTCTAGTATAAATAAAGGTGATTTCCCCATTGAGGAAACACACAAGTCACATGACATTTGGAAATTCCAACAAGAACATCTTCTAGGGCTGAAGTGCACACCTCTCTTGGGCGCTAGCTTCTTGGTTTTGGAGAGCACCCTTTTGTGTGCTAGGTATATGGTGTTTCCCAAGATATTTCTTGTGTTCTTTTGCATGGTATTTCTTTTTGTGATCTTGGTTATTGCAACAATTTTGAATGGTGTAGCTACATTTGTCTATGGTTCAAGTAAATGCTAAAATTGAAATAAACCTCATGCTTGAGCCTATCATAACGAAAATTCCATAGGAAGAGGGGTGTATAATCCTTGATTCTTGATGGTTGGATTGGAAATGACACAGGCAGTGCAACATATGATATACTTGTTGATGTCCTGTTGAATTGTTGGCCAATAAAAATGTTTATGTAGAACGACCACAATTTTCTCCATGCCAAAATGTCCTACCATCCGACTATAGTGAGCCTCCCAAATAATCTTTGCATGCTTGTGTGCAAGAACACAAAGGTGGCCCGAATGGCATAATAGTCCATCCTGGATGTGAAAATAGGTGACATTCGCGCTTGTACCCAAGAGCTAATAGGTGGTGGGGAAGTTGAGGTCACGTTGATAAAGTTTGGGCCACTCAAATGCCTCATGCCCACAGGAATGGAGCATTTTGGTGAGTGCAACAACGGGTGAGCGACCGAGGTAGTTAGCGACAAGATTTGTGCTCCCTGCCTTATAATTGATGTTGAGATGGAACTGTTGTAGGTATGTGGATCAATTTTGATGGTGGTCGTTCTAAAACTTCCCCTGTGTCTGCATGAACTGCAGAGGCTTGTGATCAGTGTGGATGATATGCTCCTTTCCCAGAATGTAATGTTTCCATTGACGACAAGCTTGCACAATGGAATACATTTCCTTTTCATAGGTGGGGTATTTCCAGAAGGTATCTGAGAGTGTCTCACTATGGTATGCTACTAGATGATCGTGTTGAGTGAGAATTACGCCTACAACATAGTCAGAGGCATCAATCTCAATATCGAACGATTGTTGCAGATCGGGTAAGCAGAGTATTGGATCTGAGCACAGACAATGTTTCACATCATCAAGTGCTTGTTGTTGTGCCTTCCCCCATGCAAACTTGGCCTTTCCAATGCCCTTGGTTACTTGGTTGAGGTCCCATGCAATATAAAAAAATCCTAACACGAACCTTCGGTAGAAGTTGGCAAGTTCCAAGAAGCTCCGAAGCTTGGTTAGTGTGGTCAGGGATGGCTAGTCACAGATGACTTGGATCTTAGCTGGATGCACATGTACCCCATGCTCATCAACAATGTAGACCAAGTATTGGACCCTGTTAATGCCAAAGGATAATTTTTCCAAGTTGGAATATAGCTTGTGCTGCCGCAGAGTGTTCAAAACCTGTTGAATATGTTGCATGTGCTCCTCCCAAGTTCTATTGAAGATGAGGATGTAATCCAGATATACCACCACAAAAGAGTTGGCGAAGGGTCTCATTACATCATCCATCAATCTCATGAAAGTTGTTGGTGTATTTGTTAATCCAAAAGGCATGACCAACCATTCAAAGAGACCTTCTTTAGATTTGAAAGATCTCTTCCATACATCAGTTGGTTCGATGGGAATCTAGTGGTAGCCATACTTTAGGTCAACCTTGCTAAAGAACTTTTCCCCCTTGAGTTGGTCAAGAAGGTCATCAATTTGGGGAATTGGGTACCGGTTCATGACTGTGATTTTGTTTAATGCTTTGTAATCAATGCATAGCCTCCAGGTCACGTCTTTCTTCTGCACCAGTACAATTGAGCTTCTGCAAAGGGAGGAGTTGGGTCGGATGTGCCATTTTTGAAGCAGATCTTGGATCTGGCGCTTGATTTCGTCATTTTCCATCAGCGGGTGATGATCGAATGGTCCATTAGGAAGAGGTGCATCGGGGGTTAGATCAATTGGATGCTTAACTTGGCAGTGCGTTGGTACACCGGTGGGTGAGGAGAAGATGTCTTTGTACTTTTCCATGATTTCGTCCACTTGATTTTGTTGCAAAGAGAGGCTCTTTGTAGAGGTCACAGATGTGGCGACGAACTTATGCTTACTGTGAGCACAACTCACAAAGAAGATGAACTTCCCGGTCTATGAAATGACCTTACTACATTGATTAGCAGAGATTAAAGAAATAGTGGTAGGCGACGCTACCTATGGCATCCTGTACAATGGATCAATGTTTTGGTGGTCATAATGACTCCTAATCAATCCTAGTGTGCTACTATTGACACATAAGTTGATCACTGTATGTGCTGCTATTGAATCTTGTGATGAAGAACTTGTGATTGGATAATCTGAACACTGATTATTTTGTGCTCACATTAAATCACAGTTTTCAAGGAACCATTGCTTTCATTGGTCATAATCGCTCTAAATTCATTGATGGAACATCTTTACCATACAGTCCTTATAACTATAGAAAACATCGATAAATTCATCACTTGAAATTGATAAAAAACTTGTAGAATTATCATTTCCCTATTTCGTTATAAAATACTCAATACTGTAAGATGATATGTATACTGTGATTCCTGTTATTTTCATGGTTTTATTAGGTATCATCAGCATATGAATTTTACATTCTAAACGCAATGATAAATACGACTCGAGGGCTCACTATCATTTGACATATGGGATTGATCTTTGTTTCATAATCCAAGTGCATTCTAAATCTATGCTTCTATGGTCAAGACAATGCATTAATGACACAATTGTTTCTCATGTTAATCATGGTGTCCTGATGTTTTAACTCTACCATCAATGTATCTTGTACACAACGCAACCATTGGCACTCTTTGGGTTCTTTCAAACACAATTTCATTAACATGATTTCTTGATGATGACATTAATCGATGCTATGATCTGTTGAATGAAGAATTAAATAGTCTTGCTCCCATTGATGAGTAGTGTTGTGTTATATGAATGAATGCATGTTTCACATTGTCATTAGCATTTCATGATATATTTGAACAAGATCGACCTTTGATGTTTCCAAGTAAATTGAATGAGCACATTGGTATAAGACAAACACTTTTGAAGCTTATTCCATAATTAATTATTGATGTACCTATTCATGTTTTCTTGCTTATCCTTGAGAGTGAGTATCATCAAGTTAACAAACTCTTTTCCGAGTCAAGTTAGAAGAACCTACCTTCTTGACTACATGACCTAGCTTAAACTTGACCCTTAGGAACACCCTCCTTACGTTAGTGGTTTCCTTAAAGTGAAGAGGCAAGGCCATTGAAGTAATAGTGGTTGTCTTTCCTAGAAATTGCCCATAGGCTCTCCTATGCAGGGTAGGACTTTCCCTTTAGTGATATTTTGAGTGGTAACGTGGTCAACATTGAAAATTTTGCAAATTGTATTCAATTTTGATGAAATATTACCTAGTAAACTTGAGTGCGTGAATTGGGTCAAACAAGCATGGATTGAGTCCAACTGGGTGCCAATGATATATTGTTGGGTGCTCTAACCTATGTGTATATCATGAACATGCTGTGAAGGAGATAACATTCTAGGAAAAATTATCAATCTCAAACTCAATTAGCAATACTAACACAAGTTTTGTATGTGAGGCCTTACTAGTGAGAAAACAAAAACATTGTATCCCACGTCGACCTAGTCAAGGTGAACTGGTCCTAATGACCAATAATATCCTAGTGTTTGATAAGTCATTGTGGAACTGAAATAGACAATGAATCTATCTCTATGATACTCGTTTGACGTGAAAAAACCTTGATGATGATGACTCCTGTTGTCTTCTTATTTTAAACTAGTCTTTGAAAAGACAATCAAAGCAACTCTCCTATTGTATTGGAAAGCTAGGCCAATGAAAAATACCATATTGAACCCAAACATAGCAAAAGTACCCAGATAACAACATGCCCTCTTCTCGAGGGGAATATACAACAACAACAAAAATATACAAAATTATAATCCAGTAAGGGAGAATCGCCCACAAGTGGCTCCACGATCCTTGTGCTGAAGGAGATCCATAGGACCAAAACTTACCAAAGGAAAAGAAGACTGAAAAAACAAAGCTAAATCAGAGGGGTTGGCCCCATGCCTATTGCATACGAAACCAGACCAACTGAAGTCATCGAACCATTCTGATACTCTTTACATTCCCATTTCCCTAGAGGAATCTACATGCCTTTCTTAGAGAGGGCATATGCCTCTCTGTTTCTTTCCCTATAGACATGCCGAATGGAATAGGCGTCAAAATCAATAAGAATTCTAAATATTTCTTCAATCAGAGGAGTAAGAAGAATGTTATGGCATCGTTGGGATTCCTGGATCCAACTGATAACTAGCAAAGAGTCTCCAAAAATTTGTAAAAAGGAAATATTTGTATCCACAACAAAAAGAAGAAGGAGTTTTAGAGCCATTAGTTCTACGCGATTGTTTGTACCCATCCCAAGACCCATAGTGATTTTAAAATAGTGATTTTGTGCGAGGAAGAGGACAACTCCTCCTCCACATCTTTCTCCATTGTTCTGAGAGGCCCCATCGAAAAAATCCCAAGGCTGACTCTGGTTAATAACTTCTTCAAATATTTGCCTAGGTCTTCTCACCTCTTTCTCTTGGGGGAAATGTGTCAGAATGTTGATCCCTTGGGATACTTACAAGTTTAGGAAGGGACGATTTATCTTTGAAAATTGCAACATATCTAGCAAGCCTTATTCCCCAAATTAGAATCAAAGACATCGCTTTTCTACCTTTAAGTGTGGGAATCGACAACTAAGATTTCCAAGCTTCCTCGACTGAGTCTCCTTCCCATCGATAATCAAGCTCTAAGATTTTGGATCATTCCTTCCAGCATTGGTGAGAAAAAGAACAATTTATGAAAAGATGATTGATGGACTCTTCGTCATTCTTACAAAGTGCGCACCATCATGTCCCATCCACCTTACGTTTTTTTCATTCTATCCCATGCGGGGACCCTTTTCTTGATCAGGCACCACATGAAAAGTTTTTCCTTTAGGGGGAATTTGACCTTCCATATCCCTTTCCACCACCAAGAAGGTTCTTGTTGTTGGAGCTCAATGATAATATGTGAATAACCCATCTTAGGAGAATAATCCCCAAAGGGTGAAAGCTACCACACCAATTCATCCTCCATATCAGAGATTAAGATGTGTGTCCTTCGAAAGGATTCAATGTATTGGTCCCAAGATTCACTAAAGATATTTCCTATCCCTACCTGAGCCACATCGTTCCAACCTTGACCCCAATATATCTGAAACTTGGTTTAGATAGTGGATATCGTTGTCATTCAAAATATGTATACATTCTTATGGAAGAATATGATTTAAACCACTACCAAGCCATAGTTCCACTCCAATCTAGAATTTATTGCCTCTTCCCACTTTCCAATATAATACATCCCCTATGACCTAAAAAGAGGAAAGGTTGGCTTTCCAAATGATTGAGCAACATCAGCTACTCTTAATCAGACTTCTCACCCATTCTTCTAAAGAGGCTGGTGCAATATACTTCTGGTATACAATTGTGATCCATAGGTTCCGTAGGGTGATTAGCCTCCAACTTTATTTTGTTGTCAACACTTTTGCAAACAAAAAAACGCTTTTATCCCCCACCCACCAAGTTGCTTTGGGGTTACGAAAACGTCCCACGAAATCTAGGGAACAACATGATTATCTTTTGTTCCTACCCAAATAAATCTAAAAAAAATGTGTCGATCATTTTCAAGAATTCCTTTAGGGATCCAAGCAAGAGACATCCAATATAAAAGGATGGCTTCTAGAATATATTTTTCCAGTGTCACCCTTCCCGCCCTGGAAAGCCATCTAAAGCTCCAGAATTTTAATCTTCTTTCTAGTTTTTCCAGTAGCCACATCCAGTCCTCTTTCCTGTACCTGTTGGGTTTTAAATGGAATCCTAGATACTTGATTCCTTCTTCCATTTCCTTATACTCTAAAGGGAATAGCCTTTTGTACAGATCAATTTCTACTCTATCCAGGTTGTAAGTTGATAGAGTAGACTTTTTGCTATTAATTTCCATCCATGTTGCTTTCCCAAAATAGTATAAAATCTTCAATAAATATTCAACATCCCTTTTGTTCCGACTACAAAAAATAAGAATATCATCCACAAATAACAGGTCAGAAATTTGTAAGGTTGGGGAAATGGTGATTCTCGAAAAATCTCCTCTAGCTTTTGCCTCCTCTAGGGCTCTACTCAACCCTTCTGCAAACAAAAGGAAAAGGAGAGGGGATAGATGGCATCCTTGTCCTAATCCTCCTTTAGCATGAAAGAAACTTGAGGCTGACCCATTGATTAGAACAACAAAAGAGACCGAGGTGATGCAACACATTATCCAATTTATGAAGGGGACCTCAAAACCCAGATGAGTAAGGAGCATCCTTAAGTATAACCAACTTACTTTATCAAAGGATTTTGATAAATCAATTTTAAGGTTTGCTCCTCTTCTCTTTGTAGATATCAAATTGTGTATGACTTCTTGAGCAACCCCTATTGCCTCATGAATGTGTCTACCTTATAGGAAACCAAATTTTTCAGGTGAGATTTTTTCTGAAAGAGTAGCTTTAATTCTCCTTGCAATAACTTTGGATACCACCTTGTAGATGTAGTTGCATAAATAAATTGGTCTGAAATCATTCAAAGAGGATGGTTCATCCACCTTTGGAATGAGAGCTATGAAGGTCAAGTTTAGAGGTGGATACAAATGGCCTCTAACTATGGATTCCTCCACCACTTTGAGAATATCTTTTCTAGTGAGATCATAGAAACCAAGAAAAAATTCAATGGTGCAGCCATCCGGTCCTGGACTCTTGTCTTTTTGAAAGTTGTGTAGAACTTCTTTCAGTTCATCCTCAAATACCTCTTCCTTTAGAGCACGATTCTCCTCTTCTCCCACGAAGTTAGAGAAGAAAAGAGCTAATCTAACTATACCTGCAAGCGATGCCCCTGGAGTGGATTTAAAAATAGATTGAAAGAAATTATTTCCCAATCTAGCCAATCCATCAAAAGATGAGATCTTCCTTCCCTCATAATATTGCGGACTCCAAGTGGTATTAGACAATTTTCTTCATTTTTCATATGCCTGGAAGAATTTTGTGTGCTCAACTCGTTTTTCTAGCCATATGGCTCTACTTTTCCATCTCCACCCAACTTCCTTTTTCTTCCAGTAACTTTCTTCTTCTTTCTTCCAGCCTAAACAATTCTTCCTTTGTATCTGGAGATCTGAAACCTCCTCCGACCGAATCATATAAATCTTGTAGACCAGCTTCGACTTCAATAAGCTCCTGCAAATCTCGCTACCTTTTGGCTTGAGCCCATATCAAAGTAGATTCATTTACTCATCGTAGGTTTCTTTCCATCAAAATACCCGTTGGACCATTCTAAGTATCATCTATTGGTTTCCAAAGGTCTTTGACTAGCGTGGAGAAACTTTCATCCTTTAACCATTCTAAATTAAATTTAAAAGGGTTGGGAGGATTTATAGGGCCCGAGGCTAGTTCAAAAAATATGGGGGTGTGATCCTAGATAACCCCCAAATCCTACCCAATGGCGCTTCAAATTGTCATCTTCCACAAGAGACTAAAAAATTAAAAAGAGATCTAATATTTTTTCAATTCTTTCATCCCCCACCCTTTTATTGTGCCAAGTAGAGCATAGACTAGTTGGGGGAACATCCACCAATTTCATTCTTCTCGAGAATAGCTCAAAGAAAATAGAGAGGGGATCCAATCTTGCATTTGGGCCCCACGACTCCACATTCCCCAAATAAAAGTTTAAGTCTCCCCCCAGAATAAGGTTTGAGTGAGAGAAGAAAGACTTTCTACCCAAAACTTCCCAAAAAGGATAAATATCTTGATAGGGTCCATACACATTTAAAATTTCATATTCTTTATCTGAACCAACTTCTTGCACCAAAGCTCCCAAGACTGAGTCAAATCCCGAGGTAGTGCCGAATTTTATTCGCATTATGTTCCATCCTAAAGCCACCCCTCCTGAGCGTCCATTTGCGTCCAACCCCACAAAATCCCAATTTTTAAAGCCATGTTTTAGCCAGGATACCACCGAAGCTTCATCCCCCATTGTTTCTTGAAGGAGCATCAGATCTGGATGGTTTGACACCACCAGCCTCTGGAGGGAAGATTTTTTATGAGGGCTTGCCAACCCTCGACAATTGAAAGATAAAATTTTCATGGTGAGGCCCTCTCCTGGGTCCTCGTTGCTCTAAGTGCCCCAACGATTGATCTTTATTTTCCTTTGGCTATATCCACTTGGGATTTAGATTGGAATTTTGAAAGAAAATGTTTACAACCTCTTCCTTTTGAGCCTCTGGAAGTGATAAGATTCTTTCCCAGACCTGCTTCCCGACTAGCTCTCCAAATGGCCCTATTTATTAACTGATAAATGATACCTTCGGCGTTCATCTCTTGAGTCTATAGAGGAACTAGACTCCTGCTGAGAGGGTTGACTAGTGGGAGAGGTATGGAGAAGGGTGGGGGGACCAGTAAGAGCCAAGGGCTTTGAAGATTCGAAGGGGAGGGGGAAATGAGAGGGAAGGTTTGGAGACACCTTTTCCTAGTTGATCCAGTCCTTAACCAACAATTCCAAAGAGGAAATAACCAAATTAAGAGGAGGTGGAGGAGTAAAAACCTTACCAAAAAGCGATGCCAGACCATGAAGGAGATTGTGATTCCTTTTATTTCCCTCATCCTCTATCTGAGCATTCTGATGGGTCCATGAGGATCATGCTCTAAGAGAAAGTTCACACACTATATCCTTGTATTTTCTGCAAACCGACTCTTGAACAACCCTGTGCTGGGGGGGAATTGGGTCATCCTGAATCACAGTAGTGAGCGAAAGATCTTCTATCGAGGAGGTTGGTCACTTATTACCATGTGTTGAACCCATATAGTTGTGATGAGGTCGAAAGGGTAGGTGGAATTGGATAGCCAGGTGTCCATATTTGTGACCATGTCTACATCGAAAAGAAATACCTTCATAATCCAGGCTCTGACGAAAATGATTTTCCCCCATTACAAACTCCATTTCTTCCGTTAGTCCTACCCTGATATCCAAGGAGACCAGGATCCTTGCTACCGTCATCTTTCCTGTCTTCCTGAAGGACAAGTATTCATCCATGAAAGTCCCCAAAGCATTCCCCAACTCTCTGAAGCTCAGTTCTGTCTAGAATTATGGCAGGAGTCCCGAGAGTCACACCCAGACTGTAATCACACTCACTTTCTCCGTGCTTGCATCAAAAAGAGGGGTCCAATTTTTCAAGAGGAAGGAGTAGAGTCGATACTCGAGGGTTTTTTAAAAACCCACTCCACATCCTCCAGTTTTAGAAATTTAAAAAGAATCCATCCTTTTGAGAGAGTCGAAATATTTGGAAAATTGGATATGCTTCTGTTCCAAGAGGTCGCCGCCCAATTTTTTATTTTCTGCAATCCAAAATGCCTACCTCTTTCTTTACCCACCACTACCAAGTTGTCCATATCCAGCGCCTTTGGGATTGAAAGATCTTGCAAGACTGGGACTCTAAGGCATCAGAGCAAGAGTCCCCCAGTCCACCTGACCCAAACCTAACCCTAGCTGGAGAGAAAGCTTGGGCAGTTGGAGATGCCTCTGTAGAGAAAGTTGGCCAGGCCTGAGGGTGGGGAACGTCATACCTGAGAGAAACTCCACCTGTCCCTAGACTATCACATGTACCTGCACCTTCAACCACCTCCATAGATGTCCTCGAAAATTGTCGACCACCTAGCATTGAAAAATCTCATCTTCCTCGCTCGGATCCAAGGAATAGTCCAAGGTATCCTCCATGTCAATTGAGGGCGAAAAAATCTATGGAAAAAAATATAGAATGGGAAAAAAAACCCCAGATGCCAACCTTCGGAAAAGCCGCTTGCTACCCCCTTAGAAAACCCTAGCACATCTGTATTCAGCCCGATTCTTTGGACTGTCGGCCCGTTCCTAGACTGCATACCAAACTAACCCTAGCCACTTGTGGCTAGGGTTTCCTCAGAGCCCATCCCCATCCGATCGCTAACCGCAGACCCCCCGACCTTCGAGCGTGAAAAGCCAGAATAAAAGATATAATATTCAAAGAATATTATTACAATGAAACCAAAATTCTATTATTGAATCAATGGTGAAAAACATTGTAATGTACATAACAATACATGAGGACTAGAATGGTCATATCTTGTCTCTAAGATTATATGTGACAATTATGCTCATTCTCAAGAAAACCCATAACAAAAGGTTGAAACTTTATTTTATAACAATTCCAAAAGCATAAGAATATAAAACTCTAACATGTAAGAATCATAACCCTAGCATGAAGTTAGTGTTGAGCGAGAATGTTGAACTAGCCAAATATGATTTGTTCGAAATAAGAAGGGAGCCTTGTCAAGATCATAATTTTTCATTCCATGCTCCTTTTTTAGTGTTCTTTAGGTTGTTGGAAATAAAATTAGTAGATTGAATCAAGTCCCCAACTATTGGGCATAAAACCCTCCAAAAATCCATGGGAAGGCCCCCAAAAATGCATTGAAAGTTTAGGACCCAAAAAATGCCAATATAGGACCATTTCTAAGATGGCCCTAGATATCCATGTAGGTCATTGGAAACTTTTTCTTGCATTGCTTCATATGGTGTGAAGTACAACCACACGAAACTTTTTGGAACTCATCTTTGGTTGCTTTATGGTATAAACATTGCAAGATCTTTGTATTCTAGATAAACCCTCATAGAAATGTCATACTTGTCTAATGACATCATTCCACCACCCAATCCATCCATCTTCTCCTCATGGCCCAAGATACAATTCACAATTCCTCTTAACATCTTTGATACACACTAGTTGTTGTAAATGTGAGACATTAATAGGTATATGGACTTTGGTAGCCACTCCCTAGGATATGGTGAAAATAACAGGTTTATGGTAAAAAAAGAGTAAGTCCCACCAACAGTTACACTAGTATACCCCCTCCACATTCCATAAAGAATGTATTATCTTCCCATAGCATAATTTTTTTAATATGCTTCATAACTCATTCAATCCAACCACGATATTAGACCAACTAAACCATAATTTAGAAGAGTATGAATTCTTGTACTTGTTGGGATCATAGAGGCTAAGTTCGGCCTTAAGACCATTCCAATTTGTATGCTCCCTCTAAGGTATGTAGACAGGGATAACCTCAATCTAATCATCATGGCACTCCACATTGATGAAGTCTCTACACATCAACCTATCAACTTCTAGGAGTTACTAATCTAACCAATCCCAAATAGCTATGCTCTACACTTATTCATTTAGATAGTAAAAATCGAAAAGGAAGAGAACTATGCAATCAAGATTTAGAAGCACCCACACTACTCTATTGGACAAATATACCCCATGATCAATTATTCAAAATTAGAATTTATGTGAGATTAGCGTGGCCAACCCCCTCTACCTTCTCATTCAAAGTGTGAAAGAAAGTGGCACTAGGAAAAATATAGTGCAAGGTTGTTCTCAATTTAAAACCATTCATTTTCATTTCCTATAGACATAGAACATTCAACTATGAAACCAATGAACAAAATCTATGAACCATGGTATTATTTATTGGATCTATAAGACCCCACACATTCCATAATACAACCTTCATTAGGAACCTTTCACAAAGATGACCATCTCCTCACCATCCTTACCAATTGTATATTGATAAGGCTTTGGAGTCACAACATATTTCTTCTCAAGTGCATGCTTTATCTGTCTATTTTCTTTGGTCTTATATACACATCTTCAATCTCATTAATATTTCTTCTCAAGTGCATGCTTTATCTGTCTATTTTCTTTGGTCTTATATACACATCTTCAATCTCATTAATGACCTATGTATCCAACCTTGGAGGAGGAGATTGATCCCTTCAACTACCTCCCAACATGAGGAGGTAGCCTAAGAGGAGCCATCAAGTCCTTATCAATAATTATATATGCACTCTGGGATTCAACCAGCCCATAAATAATCATGCTTTTATGTGCATTCTTGGAATTCAAAATCCCTTTGTTGTCTTTTTTTACCACACAAATCCAACCTTCACAATCGATAGAGGCTAAGGCCTTTTGAACATGATTAACAATGGTAAAAATTGAAGGAATGCCAAATAAGTCATCTTTGGCTAGCAAGGGGAAATATATAATGTTATGGTTAATACTCTAGCATCATAAATGAGTATTTGGAAAGTTAATATACCTTACAACTTAACAAATGATTTTTTGTTTGACTTGAATAAGAACATGTTCATTGAGGTGTTTAGACAAGTTAACTCAAATACACATGTCCTTCTAAAGGAAAGGGTCAAATAAATGTTGGAGCTCATGGAAAATGAATTTCCCAATAGAAGCTAAAATATGCCTAAGGACATCCCACTATTACATGGGGAGGATTGAGAAATCAACCTAAAGGGGATGACAAAATTAGGAAACTTCGTCGATCACACTTGGATAAAACCAGAATGGTATCATGGCTCATCTAGGGGGCCTAACCACCTCAAGGCATGATATTTTTCCTTGAATAAAAACTAAAAGAGCCCATTTTTAGGCTCGAGAGGGGGGCATTATTAGAGAATTTATAATATAAATTCTCTAATAATGCCTCCCCCGTCCACCCTCTAGAGAGGGTTAATATAAATTCTCTAATAATGCCTCCCCCTCCCACCCTCTCTAGAGGAGATAATAATCGTGAAAAAGTTATTAACAAGATCGATTCAATTTATTCATTTATGTGTGGGAGGGGGGCATTATTAGAGAATTTATATTATAAATTCTCTAATAATGCCTCCCTCCCACCCTCTCTAGAGGGGGTAGTAGTCGTGAGAGAGTTGTTAACGAGGTCGATTCAATTTATTCATTTATGTGGAACATAGGAAGTCGAGAAGAGTAGCGTATTTAATCCCACATGGAGAAGCGTGGAAGTACTTCCGTTATCTTAATATAGAGAGAGAAAATAGGTTATAATGTACGGGTGGGCGGTTAGATATTCACGCTGAGACCACGATCGTAGATATTCATTTTTATTTCTTTATGTTCTCAAATTATTCATTTATTATACTTTTACAAACTAGTATATTAAGCTGACAAAGTTTTCATCATTTTTACTCAACACAGTCGTTGTAGTATAGTGGTAAGTATTCCCGCCTGTCACGCGGGTGACCCGGGTTCGATCCCCGGCAACGGCGATTTTGGTTAGTTTTGTTGTAATTTAAATATATTAAGTTTTACACTGTATATTAATTTAAATATATTAAGTTTTACACTGTATATTAATTTAAATATATTAAGTTTTACACTGTATATTAATTTAAAAATATTAAGTTTGGCCTACAGAATTATATATATGTCTGTATACGGGGAGGGAGCTCAGGTGGTAAAGCCCTCATCAAATTTGGAGTCTTCGCTATCCTTCAACAGCTTTTTAACACTTCATACAAAATATTTTTTGTGAAAAATAAAATAAAATTAAAATTTATTTTAAAAAAGTTATTAAATAAATTCTTTTTCGGAAAAAACATTTTATATTGTTATAATAAAAAACTAATTACTTTTATAACTTATTAATAATTAAAAAAAATTAAAACAAAAAATGATTTATCCACTGTAAAATGAAGATCATTTTATAATATTAATATTGCAATAAAAATGTAATCACTTTTTAAATTGATTAATCTTTAATTCTTAAGATTAATGAGTTGAAACTCAAAAGAAATTAATAAATAGTAGTGATAATGTTAGGGTTTTGAAGATCACATGTTAAATGTATGACTTATTGCAGCGTGTGAATTATAGTAAAATATAATATTGAAGTTGTTATTTGTTTTTTCCTTACTTAAAGTACATTTCTTTTTATTTTTGGATTTTTTTTTAGATTTTTATTTTTTTATTTTTTATTGTAATATTTTAGAATTCTAAGAAAATGAAGTTATGGCATTTATATTTTTAACTATTTGTTGTAAAAATAATGTAACTTTCAAGTAATTGGTTTTGTATATAAGAAAAGTCCTAAGAACATAATGTAATTTCAAGTGTGTTTTTTCAATATTTGTTTTGGCCTATTTTACATGTAGATTTGTTATTGGGTTTTGACATAAGTTTTTACAATGCTTGTGTTTGTGTTTACTAGAGTAGGAACTTGATTCTACATATGTTTCATGAAAATAAGGTTCTAGTGAATTATGAACCTCATTTATGTGGTAATTGAAATATATTTGCAAGAAGAAAAGAGTGTTTAGTTCACGGCGTCAGTAAATTATGAATCTCATTTATGTGGTAATTGAAACATAATTACAAAAAGAAAATAATCTCTAGTCGAGAGCAACTTTTCACAATTTCCAACAACTAGAAGTTATAACCAAAACCTCATCAATCTCAAAATCAAATATCAAAATTTCACGAATGACTAATCTAGTTGCAGTAATAATGTAGCATGCACCTGAGTGTCTGCGGGTGGGTTGATGGGCCTAATGAATTCAATCGCCCATTTCTCAAATGGTTGTAATGCAACGAACAAGTGCAGTGGTAGCTCATCTTTCCTAGAAGGTATATTGATTCTTTGACATAGATCACAAGAGTTGGCATCCGTTATTTTGTCTCAAAGACAGAATCAGTTATCCGCACATCCACCAAAAGTAAATTTTCCCAACCTTCGACGTTCGGCGACTCAAAGACAAGCACTGGATCTAAAATGGTGCTCCCGCATTGGGGAGACTTGTATAGAAAAATCATCCAGGAGGATTACCCGAAGTTCACACCCCACAACAACCCGGACATCAGAATATTGGATGATCAAGTGTTCCCGAACATCAGAAGATCATACCTACACCGGGTGGCTTGTTGGACCCTAGTTCCGCCCTATATCGAGACTTTAGGATGGATAATCGACCACGCAGACACATTGAAATGCACTATCAACGATGCAAAGGGAGAATGCATTGGTGTTTTCCTTCCAGTTGAGGTACAAAAGTATTATAAACTTAGGGACCCAGAGGAGAGGTTAAACACAGATTTCGTGGTCAAATTTTATGAGTATCATGACACCAATAGGTTACTAGCCTCATGGTGGAAAGAAGACAAAAAATTCAGAAACAAAAACACTGGCTGGTACAACACAGTAAATCTCAAAGAACCCTACATGTATCTAATGGCTTTAATTTGCCGATTATATGGAGAAAATGACTGTTCAAAATTTTCAAAAGCTTGGATGCCCTTGGTGGATACCGTGGCGATTTTCGGGAGTAGTTTGAATTGGGTAGCCATTATCTCCAAGCCGCTGAGTATTAATCTCCTACAGGCCTAGACATCGAAAGAAGGAGAAGTTCCAGTCTTCTACATGCCATCCTACTTGTTGGACGTAATCTGTGCAAGAAATGTTTTCACAGGTATGAATTTAGGTTGTCATATTTTTGAATTGCCTATACATGTTTATTTCAGTATCTTATGGGAAAATAGGTACAAAAAATCATATTCCATGATCTGTGATGGGTTCATAGCCAGGATATACTACATTATTTTTAGAAAGGAATTCCCTAGGCTTTCAGCGGCAACAAAGAAGATGATAGCTAAAATTGGCCACTGGTACTTTGAAGAGACAAGCACCTATATCAAGGCTTTTGGAGCTACTAGTGCGCCCCACCTACTCCCCGTTCATGTCCTAGATCATCTCATATTGGGAGAGATTTGTTACCAGACTATTTTACAAGGTTATAATGCTTCCTTGGTAAAAGATAAGAAGAGAGATTTCATTCCCTATGGATTTCATATAGGATTTTATATGGTCAAAGACACTGCGCAAGCGAAACAAGAAGGGTTAAATCAGCTTGAGTATTGATTCCCCACATGTCACTTCCGCAAGCATGATCCGAAGGGTTTAGTCCCCCAATAAGCATTGCAGGTATCCTCCTATTGGTCGTATGATCATGATAGTTTTGAAGATGAAATATTTGCAAAGGGCACCCAGGACTGGGAGGAGGTGCTCCATAGAAAGGCTAATCCCAATATGACCATATTCAAAGCGATGACTATGGATGAGCAGGTTGAAACAATAGAACAGGCATCTCAAGAAGCCCTCGGGGTAAGAGAAGAAAACATAGCAGTAGAAGCAACAGAGGCACATAGGAAGGGGTTGTTCTTACTAGAAGAATTCAAAAGAGCTATACAAATATTTGGAGAAGATCCCCCACTCAACCCTTTGATAGAACCCTTGAGGATTACCCTGGTCGATACAAGCCACCCCGAGGAAGAGCTAAATGGCTCATAGACAATTCTACCAGAGGAGACCGCCAACCAACAAAACCCCAACCCCATGTCACCATAGGCAGGATCGTCGGTGACTACTACAACTCAGTGGAGTATAGCAAGAGCATCAAGTGGGATGGTTGTGCCTATTGTCCTCATAGACTTAATTACCATATATGACGATGAGGAAAGTTCAAAGGTTTCGTGCATAACCCCGGTACCAGTCACAGAAGAGGAAGAACCAGGGGAAACATCTACTCCATCTTATGACTCTTTGACCCCAAATCCTCAGGAAGGCAACCATGAGACACGAAAGACTCTGGACATTGAATTCCTCGACCAATTGTAAACATAGCCTCAAAATGATAGCTCCAAGAATGACTTGGGTGCTGGTGAACAAGAATAAGAAATGCAACAACCAGAAATTGACATCTCAATGGTCGAGCCCCAAGCTAATTTCGATCCTTTGCCTACTTCCCCATCTAGGACCAAGACTCCAACAACCGATGAGCTCCAGCAGGAGGCCAAGTCACTAGAACATACAAAAGTTTCCCCTGCCAAGGAACTAAGAGAACCTACCATGGAACATCTCTATATGGCAAGAAGCCAACCTAGGAAGTACTATGTCCTGGGGAGATCAACATATTCTTGAACTAGTAGATGAAATCGTCGATATACATGCAATTGCTTATGACAGGAAAAGGAAAGTTGTAATGAGAAGAAATACCAAGAAAAGGAGGCTCACGCTCGATAGCACACTTCTCATAACCATAGAGGAAACATTGTTTGACATAGAAAATGCTAAGATGACTGAGCTAATCGGAGAAGGTATAGCTATAACCTATGCTACTTTGGACAGGGAAATAAGGGATGAAAGGGAGGTAGCCACCATGAAGAAAGAACTGGACCATCTGCGACATCAAGATGAATATTACCAGAATTTGACACATGCAGTGGTACTCCTCAAGAGTGATTTACGAGAAATGTATGCACAATTCACTAGTGAAAGAGATCTCTTCACCGTTAGCATAGTTGATTTCCAAGAAGATACCCTCATGGGGTTGCAAACTATAAAGGCATGCAACGATGGTATGAAAAGGCACATCAAGCCTTAGAATGGATAGACTACATCAACGAAGTGCAGAAGGGTCGGGATGCAGAAGAGCATGGCATCTGAGTGTTGATGGATAACAGCCTCTCCTGAATAAAGAAGGCAGTTGAACATTGGGTAAGCATGGTCCAGGAACCTCAGTGTAGAATTTAGGAAATATGGGGAGAGTGAGAAAAATTGGGAGAAAATCAATCGGGAAATGAAGAACATTGACCTACCAGAGTTTGGTCCATCGGAGGATTTCTCCGATTTGCATGACATAGTTAAACAACATGAAGAGCAAGACCTTGCATGGGAAGTGGAGATTTCACAAGTTTCAAGCATGATCCCGGGTCAAGTGAAGAATATCATGGAACCCCCAATTAAAGCTCTTGCAGTCCTACAACGTTTAAGTGTCAAGCTAATCAACTATATGGAATGGGAAATAGCAATAAAGGAGGTCCTCTCCGCTCCGATGGATCAACACAAGTTCCCATATGCAAATACATGTGAATATCTCTTCATCAAGTGGTCAGAGTATGAGAAGAACAATCCACTTCAGTAAAACCACTAGATGAGCAAAAGAGAACAGATAGATAAATCCGCCACATGGCATTTTCTTAATTTAACACAACTTTAGTAGCTATTTTTAGTTTGGTTATTTTTTGTTATAAATAAGGGCATCGACCAGGGACAAAGGTCGATGGTTTTGGAGAGAAAGCCTTTTTATGAAATTTTGTAAGAGAACTATTTCTATGCAAGTTATTTTAATTAAGAAGTTTTGTTTAGAACCAAAGACACTTCTATCATCTAAGGCGTGAATGTGATTGGATCGAGGGGGATTATCTCTGTCTTCAGATTCAATATTTGTTGTTGTATTGAGTAAGAGTTGTTGTATTTGTTATTTAAAGTTATCTGATAATGCTATTATACAGTTCTTTTATTCTAGTTGATGAATAGAAATCGATTGTGTTAACCTTTAATTCATAATAGAGCATTGGAAATTACTTTTCTTGCACTAGCTTCTTGTCATGTGTATGTTTTTCTTTTCTATAACTGTTATTTTAGACAATGTTGAATGCCCACTAATCAAAATGGTATTAATGTTGGTTTGAAGTAGTTTAGATCTTCTTCATCGACATGCTAAGTTATAGAGGTTATCCTAAAAACCTATCATTCTCCCAACACACAATTTAACTTCCCTATGCCATTTAGATTAGGCTTTATCTTTCTTTGTTATAAATATTAGAAAAGAACCAAAAGAGAACTGTCGAGCTTGAGGAAAGGTCTCACAGAAAAGTCACATCTGTCAGTCACGATTAAATCCCATCAATAATTCCATCCATATCACAAATCTGAAGAGCCTTACCACTCATCAAACGCTTACAAGTCTAATTGGGCCTCTTAAGCGGGTTTGGTTCCTGTTGTTGAGTTAAAGGGGCCTCAGACCCCTCAACAGAGTGATTTATTGAAAATCTTGGATTCTCTTTGGATCATTGGGTGAGGCATACTTATGCTCAAGCGTTGAACTATGGGATTCAACCCCTTCTCTGAATATTTCACTAAGAGATATCTTTGGATGTTTCTCCTTGATTTCCCCATAGAGTTATGGTCTCCGAAAATCTTCCAAGATGTTGCAAACTCGATGGGCCATTTTTTTTTTTATGACCAGGCATTCCACTAGAACAACAAGCGTTTAGCTTGGGTCTTAGTTGAGATTGACCTAGACCTGGGACTACCTGATGAAATAGAAATATCGATAGGCAATTCCACCTTGCTCCAAGCTGTGGATTACTAGAGGGAGTTGTTTCGTTGTCACCATTGTTGGTAGACCGCTCATTTAAAATCAAATTTCTCTTTCAAAAATCAAAGCCTGGACGCAACACCCTGCTCCTTGGATGTGTAACGTGGAGATTCGATTTCCCTCTCATAACACCTTCAGAAAAAGCATTTTGATAAGGAATCTTTTCTCGGTAATATGCAAATATTCTTCCCTTCCTTTTTCAATAAGATCTCCATGGATGAGATTAACTATCTAAGAGGAAAGGAAAGTTGGGTTCTGGATATTTTTGGTGATTTTTTGGACCTTCTAATGAAGAAATTTGAAAATCCAGTAGGGTCCTCTTGGTTGGGGTTAGAGGTTTTGGATGGCTCTCCCCCTGTCCAGACAGTCTCCACCGAGAAACTTCACTTAGACTCTCCTCCCCTAGGTGCTACCTCCACTGATCCTTCTGTTGACACTTCCCCTTCCATTTTAGACCCTCTGGGTGGGAAGTGTTCTGATGTTGCTGGGAAAGGTAAAGTTCATAATACGCCAGTCTCTAATGACATTACTGTGGGTCATGGGATTCTAAGCGAGAATAATATCCCCTCTGATGATATCGTTTTATCACCTGAAAAAACAGTCTCCCTTAATGATGTGTTGCCTTCTTCCCCCCTTCCTATCTCAAATAACTTCCAGACTCACCCCATTGCTAGTGACATGTCTAATGTAACTCTGAGGAAGAAACCATGCCCACGTAATAACAAGAATGTCTTTGGGGCTATAGAAGGAGGGTTGGTGCCTTTAGCCCCTTTTCCTCATGTTACTCATTCATTTTGTGATTCCATGTATTCTCCGTCGGCCCTTAGAGCATGTCAATCATCCTTGGATGGTTTCTAATGAACATTTTTTCCCTTAACCTTCGAGGGATTGGGGGCCCTTCCAAAATTTCTTCCCTCAAGCATCTTCTAGCCTTGGTGAAACCAGATATGATCTTTTTCTAAGAAACCTTGGTTGATTGTGAAAAGGAGAAAAATATATTTCTACAATGTTGTCCATTGTGGAATTGTGTAGCACTTGATCCAAATGGTCGATCAGGTGATTTACTATCGGAATGGAACCCTTATAGCGCTGATTTGTGTTCTTATGGCAGCACTTCATGGATTATGGTGGAAGGTAGGATCAAAGACATATTACACAATGTGAAATTTCTCAACTTCTATGCTCCTTATAAGGATAGAGAGTCTTTCTGGCAACCACTAGCAGATTGTGGTTTTCTGAAAGAGGAAATTTCAATTATGGTAGGTGACCTAAATTTAATTGTGTCATCTATGGATTTGTGGGGCTCTCTGGCTAGAGTTGACCCCCTGTCTGAATATTTCTCCAATTTGTTCACTTTTGTAGGGTTGGTGGACCTTTATCCAAACCACTTGGTGCCCACTTGGAGAAACGATCGATCGGGTTTGGTTGGAATCTCTAAACGACTTGACAGGTTCTTTATGAATGAATTTTTTCTAGGTGGTTTGAAAAATACTAGATCATGGGTTGTTAATTCAAATCTATCAGATCATAATCCGATCTGTCTACAAATTGAAGAAACTGCCCACAAACCGACCCCTCCTTTTAAGTTCAACAGTTCTTAGTTGACTGATCTAGATTTTATACTTTTCGTTTGATCCATTTGGCAATGTATGGACAGTTGGAAGTATCCTTCTCCTATAATTCTACTTGGTGCTAAGATGAGGAAATTAAAGGAAGAAGTTATTTAGTGGCAAGTGGACAAAAAGAACAAATTACACTCTGAACTAAAGGACATTGAACAAAAGATGACAAAATTATTCGAGAGGTGTCCTACACATATTTTCACACCTATAGATTTGTCCCTCCTAAGTTCTTTAAAAACAAGAAAGGAAAGGATCTTGGAAATAGAAGAGGCCACCTAGAGACTAAGAAGCAGGGAATATGGCTTGAGAAAGGGCATATAAACACCAAATCCTTCCCCAGATTTGCTACACACAGAAGGAGCCAGAATACTATCTGGGATATTTCATATGAAGATGGTAGCATTAAATCATCTTATAAAGAGATTAGTGTAGTAGCCTACAATCATTTTAAATCTCAATACAAAGTATCTACCATTGTGATTCTCTTATTCTAGGCTGTGAGAATGGCCATCTTAGAAAACCGATAAACCACCACAAATACACAATCATTGTCATTCTTGGTGGACGAAAGGCCAGACATGTAATCCATCGAGATGGATTCCCAAGGCCTCTAGGGAGTAGGAAGTGTTGATGATTACAGCTTCGTGAGACATCCTCCAGGACACAAACTGAGTGAGTCAACCTGTGAGAGATCCCATGATGATCCGGATTTATGCAGGAAGGCAACAAAATACACAAATAACCATGAATACAAAGATGCAGTGGAAATAACACTTCATTTCATTAATATCAAAGAACTGAAATTTGTTTACAGACATAATAGAAATAAACTAGTTAGGGCACTGGTAGCTTATCTCTAAGAAGAGATGTAGCAGATACAAGCCTCTGAAATCTATGTTTCAATGAGGCTCGAAGGCCTATCTATTATTGAGAAACAATGGAAACCCTAAACATCCAAAAAACCTAACCCTAGGAGATGAAACGCCAGAATATGGGCCCCGTCAGGGTAAATTGGTACATCAATTTCTCGTGGTCGTAAATTTGGCATACTATCTTCGTTTGACACATATGATTCATCGTTAGAAACATATATCTGAGGCCCAAAAAATGTCGTTTAGGGCCTCAAAACGGCTTCGGAAGTTCAGGACCCGAAAAACTGCCAAAAATAGTAAATTGTGCTACAATTAAGGAAACTGAAAAATGAAAGAAACAATGGTGGGGGTCCAAGTGGAATAGGAGGGTGGCCACCAATATCCACTTGGATCATTCCTCCTCCCTTAGGAAGCAATGGTCCCCATTGCGTTGAGTTCCTCCATGAGATGAGGAAACTTCTGTTGAACTTGGTCCCTGGTGAGCCATTTGCCCTGGTGAAGGAGTTGGCCTACTTTGACAACTCGATATGGATGGATCCTCTACTGGCGGGTGTTCTTGATATGCGTGTCCATAATTTGATCAGTTTTGGCTTGTTCCATGCAGTATGGGTTTAACTCTGTTGTCGTGAGTTGTTCTTCCATGTCAGATGTGTCCAGTAGAGGTGGAAAGTAAGGTCGAAGGTGGTCCACATTAAACACTAGGTGCAGACTAAGGAATGGTGGGATGTTGATATCGAAGGCATTGTCCCCTACAGCCTTGGTGATGGTGTATGGCCCATATCAGAGTGGGAAAATCTTGCGGTGGATTCCATCGAGGCGATCCTTCTGCAAATGTAGCCACACTTTGTCGTCCACCTGGAAGTTGTGTTGCACCCGATGTTGATCATGTTGCTACTTGTACTTAGCATTGGCTCTATTCAATATGTCATGAACCTATTGGTGAATGTACTGAATGTGCTCAATGAAGTTGTTCACCTTGGCAACTTTAGATTGGACATGAGCCGAATCAACCTGAGTAGCTGCAAATGGTATGGCTACGTCAATGGGACATAGTGGCTAGAATCCCAAGACCACCTGAAAGGGGTTGTGTCTGGTTGAGCTATGGAGGGCCTGATTATAGCTATGTTGTACATAGGGGAGGCTCTCATCCCATGTGCATGGATGCTTTGAGTTGTACATGCACAAAATGTGTACGATCATCCTGTTGACGACCTCTGTCTGGCCATCAGTTTGGGGATGGAAAGATGTGGACTTGGTGAGCTTGGTGTCCAACATTGACCAGAGGTTGGACCAAAATGTACTGAGGAACCTGCTGTCTCGATTTGAGATGATAGACTGTGGGATCCCAAAGTGTACCCACACTCATTCAAAGAAGAGTTTAGCAGTGGATTTTGCTGTGATGTTCTTCTTGCAGGAAACCATAATGGCCATATTCAAGAATCTATCGACGACCATGAAAGCACATTCGTTTCCATTCTTAGTAGAAGTAAGTCCCGACATGTAATCCATGGAGATGGATTCCCAAGGTCGACTAGGGGTAGGCAATGAAGTATAAAGGCCTTACTTCTTGATGGTCGGTTTGACAATGGTGCAGGTAGTGTAGGATCTGATGTACTTCCCGACATCCTGTCAAAGGTTTGGCCAATATAAATACTTTTGCAGTACTGCCACTGTTTTCACGACCCCAAAATTCCCAGTGACCCGACTATAGTGAGCTTCCCAAATCATCTTGGCATGCTCTCTTGAAGGAACACAAAGGTGTCTCAGGTGACATAGTAGTGCATCCCGGAGGTGAAAATTTGGAACTCGGTTACCCTCCAAGAGCGTTTTTTATGTGTGGCTGAAATCTAGATCGCTCTTTTACAGAAGCGACCAATCAGAAGTCTCGTACCCACAAGAGTTGAGCACAATGGTTATTGCCACGATCGATGGTTGGCTGAGGCAGTTTCCAACATTATTGGTGCTTCCCTTCTTGTGCTTGATGTTCAAATGAAACTGTTGCATATATGTGGAACACTTCTGATGGCGATCATTTTGTAACTTCCCTTGTGTCTGTATGAACTGCAGGGGTTGGTGGTCTGTGTGGATGATCGTTTCTTTCCCCAAAATGTAATGCTTCCACTGTCAGCAAGCCTGCACAATGGAATACATTTCTTTTTTATAAGTGGGATACTTTCGGACTGTGTTGGACAGTGTCACAATGTGATATGCCATTGGATGCCCCTGTTGAGTAAGAACTACCCCAATAGCATAGTTAGAGGCATATGTCTCGATCTCAACTGATTGTTGCAAGTCTGGTAATGTGAGCACTCAGGTGCAACATAGGCAATGTTTCAATTCTGTGAACGCCTTCTGTTGAGATTCCGACCAAAAGATTGTTTCTTTCATTCCTCCTTTGGTGACTTGACTCAAGGGCTAAGTGATATAAGAGAATCCCAACACGAACCTGTGTTAGAAATTAGCAAGACCCATAAAGTTGTGAATCTCTGTTAGAGTGGTAGGGGCTGGCCAATCCCGGATGAATTAGATCTTGGTTGGATCCACATGCACCCCACGCTCATCAATAATGTATCCCAGATACTGAACTTGGGTTATGCCAAAAGTGCACTTCTCCAAATTGGCACACAACTTGTGTTTCCGCAGTGTTTGGAGGACTTGTTGGATGTGGTGGAGGTGCTCTTCCCAAGTCTAGCTGAAGATCAGGATGTCGTCCAAGCACACTACTACAAATGAGTTGATGAATGGCCGCAATATGTCTTCCATCAACCTCATGAATGTTGCGGGAGCATTCATCAACCCGAAAGGCATGACCAACCATTCGAAAAGGCCCTCCTTGGATTTGAAGGCAGTATTCCATGCATCAGACGGTTCACTTGGTACCTGGTGATACCCGAACTTCAAGTCGATCTTGCTGAAATATTTTTCCCCTTTGAGTTGGTCCAGAAGGTCATCAATCTGTGGGATTGGGTACCTATTCTGGATGGTGATCTTGTTCAATGCCTGATAGTCAATATAGAGTCTCCAAGTCCCATCCTTCTTTTGCACCAACATGATCGGGCTCCCACAGGGCGATGAACTTGGTTGGATGTGACCTTTCTGCAGCAGCTCCCAGATTTGTCCCTTGATTTCATTGTTCTCTAGAAGAGAGTGTTGATAGATCGGTCCATTGGGCAACGACACACCTAGGGTCATATCGGTGGGGTGCTTGACTTGACAGTGCAGAGGCACCCCTGTGGGTGAGGTGAAGATTTCTGGTACTCCTCCATGACCTTGTTCATTCATTGTTGTTGTGCGGAGGAGCCCTGTCTGGAGGTCGTGGCCACAGTCTTCTTCTTTCCCTGAGGGTGGATCATAAGGAAAACAAATTTCCCGGTTTTGGAAATGAGCTTGCTGCATTATTTTGCAGTAACCAAAGAGATAGCGACAAGCGGTGGTACCTATGGTATTCTATACAACTTATTTTCCAAAGTAACAATAACAACGCGAGTTCGAGAATCATACACCGCATGTCACTTCCACAAGTATGGTTGGCCTAATAATACATCACAAACATCAAGAGGAGCAATGTCACATACTACCTCATCGGTGAAGGGCTTGATGTTGTAGGGAAGGCGACATTGCTAGCTGACACGGAGATCCAGTGCTTGGTGAAGACACTCGATGGTGTACGGTTGTGGGTGTGATGTGGTCGGCAAGCCCAACCACTTCATGACCTCTGCTGAAATGAGGTTCTTTTGGCTCCCGCTGTCGATGATAAACTGTAGTGGGGAACCCTTTACCCACATATGGGAGTGGAAGAGACACTCCTCCTCCTCTGGATCTTCCGGTTCTTCCTTTTGGATCTTCGTGGTGGCAACGATGGCGTTGGGATCTGCATTGATAATCTGCTTCCCTCTGTCATTCCTCTTCTTGGGTTCTGATTCAGTGTCAGAGCATACATTTGATTAAGAAGCCATCATCTTGACCACCAGTGATTGTTTGGCCCGACACTCACTTGTGTTGTGAGTGGAGATCTTATGGAACTCACACCACTTTCCCATGTCCTTCTTCGACTTTGCGGTGTTTTTATTTTCTTGTGGCTTTGGCAGGTTGTATTGAGCTTCCATGCCTTGGATTTGTCCTTTGTTCTATAGTTTGGAGGCACCTTTCGCTTGCTTTTGATTCACAGATCCAAAGTCTCGCTTCTTCTGTTTGAATTTCTGCTCAATCTTGGTAGCATACTGGTATTCCGTACCAAGTGATGAGATGTCGAGGAACTCCATTTCCTCCTGAATGTATCTATGTAGACAAATGCGGTACTTCAACACCAAATGTTTCTTCAGATCTTTGATACCCAACTTTGTGCGCAGGGTATGGAATATATTCATCATCTCATGCACATCTTGATCCATTTGTTGTCGCAGCGTAGTCCATTGTATGTGCTTGTCCTCATAGCTCCCCACGGGATAATATTGTTCCTTGATGGTGTCTTGGAAAGAAATCCAAGTGGGTACGACCAAGAACATGGATGGTTCCTCCTCGTCCTTTTTCTCACAGTAGGTTTCCCACCAGTCCTTGACATGGGGGGTGACTTTGAGCAGTGAAAACATAATCTTCTCCCGATCAGAAAAGTCATGAACCAAGAAATATCCTTCTAATGGATTCAACCATCTATCTATGGCATATGCATCTATTTGACCATCAAATATGGGAATGCCAAAGTTTACTTGTACCTTAAAAGGGGTTTCACCTCCAGAGTGGTTGTTGGATGTAGATCTGCCACTAGTGGGCAATCGTTGAAGGATCTGGGCGAAGTTATCCATCATCGCGTTCCTTTGTTTTTCAAGGGCCTCCTTGAGTAATATTTTGATAGGATCTCTTGTTCCCTCATCTTTCTTTTCGTCCCCCATGGGTGTCTGTTGGGGTTTGCGAGGTTGATCTTGAAAAGGTTCAACCAGATCGAGCCCTAACTCATTATACCCCGACCTCGTTGGGGTCATGCAAAGAAGGATCGAGAAAGAGCAAACCGTTATGATACCACTGATCCATATTTATGCAGGAACACAACAAAATACACAAATAACCATTAATACAAATATGCAGCGGAAATAACACTTCATTTCATTAGTATCAAAGAATTGAAATTTGTTTACAGACAAAATAGAAATAAACTAGCTAGGGCGATGGTAGCTTATCTCTGAGAAGAGATGTGGTGGTTACAGGCCTTTGAAATCTGTGTTTCAATGAGGCTCTAAGGCCTATATATTATTGAGAAACAATGGAAATCCTAAACATCCAAAAAACCTAACCCTAGGAGATGAAACGCCAGAATATGGGCCCCATTGGGGTAAATTGGTACATCAATTTCCCGGGGTCGTAACTTTGGCATACTATCTCCGTTTGATGCATATGATACATTGTTAGAAAGATCTATCCGAGGACTAAAACAGGTGGAAGAAAATATCTTGAATAATGTTTTTGATTGGACCATACCCAAAAAACGTCGTTTAGGTCCTCAAAACAACTCCAAAAGTTCAGGACTCGAAAAAATGCCAAAAATAGTAAATTGTGCTACAATTAAGGAAACTGAAAAAATGAAAGAAACAATGGTGAGGGTCCAAGTGGAATAGGTGGGTGGCCACCAATATCCGCCTGGATCACATGAGTTGGGTGTTCCCATGGGATGGGTGTGTCATTCCTCTCTGATATTGATATGGAACACTTTGTGTCGTTATATGGGGTGAGGATGCCCATGATATGGGTGTATCGATGTGTGTGTCCCTGTGGGGTGAGGATGCCCATGAGATGGGCGTGTCGTTTGATATGAAATGATGTGTACCCCTGTGAGGGGTGAAGGTGCCCATGTGATGGGTATATCATTCTCTTATGTGTAGAGAGTTGAGATGATGTGGTATTCCAGATGATTCTGCAATGAGACTCAGTGAGATAGAGATCTGTTGAGTAGGACGTCCATGTGGCTGAGCATAGGTGGGCGTGCCCCTAGTGGCTAAGCACTAGTGGGTGTGTGAGATCCCTTTCTTCCAAATGATTCTCCTATGAGACTCAGTGAGATAGAGATCTGTTGAATAGGACGTCCCTGTGGCTGAGCACGGGTGGACGTGCCCCTAGTGACTAAGCACTAGTGGGTGTGTGCGATCCCTTGCTATATTGTCTAAGAGTAAGATTTACCTGTAACCCTAATTGTGATGTAAAGGGTACAGGTCGACCCCACCATAAAGTGAAAGATAATTAATGTAAAAGATAATTAATATTGTAATTATTAATTATATTTTGAGTTATTGAGGTCGACCCTTTTGTGCCAATAGACACCACTTTTGATGTGTCCAGTCTAGTATAAATAAAGGTGATTTCCCCATTGAGGAAACACACAAGTCACATGACATTTGGAAATTTCAGCAAGTACATCTTCTAGGGCTGAAGTGCACACCTCTCTTGGGTGCTAGCTTCTTGGTTTTGGAGAGCACCCTTTTGTGTGCTAGGTATATGGTGTGGGAGGTCTTTCTCTTAGGAATATAGCAAAGGATTGTTGGGTTTTCTTCCCTTGTTGAGAAGGGTTTCCCAAGATATTTCTTGTGCTCTTTTTCATGGTATTTCTTCTTGTGATCTTGGTTATTGCAACAATTTTGAATGGTGTAGCTACATTTGTCTATGGTTCAAGTAAATGCTAAAATTGAAATAAACCTCATGCTTGAGCCTATCATAACGAAAATTCCATAGGAAGAGGGGTGTATAATCCTTGATTCTTGATGGTTGGATTGGAAATGACACATGCAGTGCAGCATATGATATACTTTTTGATGTCCTGTTGAATTTTTGGCCAATAAAAATGTTTCCGTAGAACAACCACAATTTTCTCCACGCTAAAATGTCCTGCCATCCGACTGTAGTGAGCCTCCCAAATAATCTTTGCATGCTTGTGTGCAAGAACACAGAGGTGGCCGGAATGGCATAATATTCCATCCTGAATGTGAAAATAGGTGACATTCATGCCTATACCCAAGAGCTAATAGGTGGTGGGGAAGTTGAGGTTACGTTGATAAAGTTGGGGCCACTCAGATGCCTCATGCCCACAGGAATGGAGCATTGTGGTGAGTGCAACAACGGGTGAGCGATTGAGGCAGTTAGCGACACAATTTGTGCTCCCTACCTTATAATTGATGTTGAGATGGAACTATTGTAGGTATGTGGATCACTTTTGATGGCGGTCGTTCTAAAACTTCTCCCGTGTCTGCATGAATTGCAGAGGCTTGTGATTAGTGTGGATGATTGTCTCCTTTCCCAGAATGTAATGTTTCCATTGACGACAAGATTGCACAATGGAATACATTTCCTTGTCATAGGTGGGGTATTTCCATAAGGTATCTGAGAGTGTCTCACTATGGTATGCTACTAGATGATCGTGTTGAGTGAGAATTGCGCCTACAACATAGTCGGAGGCATTGGTCTCAATATCGAATGATTGTTGCAGATCGGGTAAGGAGAGTATTGTATCTGAGCACAAACAATGTTGCAGATCATCAAATGCTTGTTATTGTGCCTTCCCCCATGCGAACTTGGCCTTGCCACCGCCCTTGGTTACTTTTTGAGGGCCCATGCAATATCGAAAAATCCCAACATAAACCTTCGGTATAAGTTCGCAAGTTCTAAGAAGCTCTGAAGCTTGGTTAGTGTGGTCGGGGATGGCCAGTCATAGATGACTTGGATCTTAGCTGGATCCACATGTACCCCATTCTCATCAACAATGTAGACCAAGTATTGGACCCTGTTCATGCCAAAGGAGAATTTTTCCAAGTTGGAATATAGCTTGTGGTGCCGCAGAGTATTCAAAACCTATTGAATATGTTGCATGTGCTCCTCCCAAGTTCTGTTGAAGATGAGGATGTAATCCAGATATACCACCACAAAAGAGTTGGTGAAGGGTCTCAATACATCATCCATCAATCTCATGAAAGTTGTTGGTGCATTTGTTAAGCCAAAAGGCATGACCAACCATTCGAAGAGACCTTCTTTAGATTTGAAAGATGTCTTCCATACATCAGTCGGTTCGATGGGAACTTGGTGGTAGCCATACTTTAGGTCAACCTTGCTAAATAACTTTTCCCCCTTGATTTGGTCAAGAAGGTCATAAATTTGGGGAATTGGGTACCGGTTCATGACTGTGATTTTGTTTAATGCTCTGTAATCAATGCATAGCCTCCAGGTCACGTCTTTCTTCTGCACCAGTACAATTGAGCTTCCGCAAAGGAAGGAGATGGGTCGGATGTGCCCTTTTTGAAGCAACTCTTGGATCTGGTGCGTGATTTCTTCATTTTCCATCAACGGGTGATGATTGAATGGTCCATTAGGCAGAGGTGCATTGGGGGTTATATCAATTAGATGCTTGACTTGGCAGTGCGTTGGTACCCAGTGGGTGAGGAGAAGATGTCTCTGTACAATTCCATGATTTCGTCCACTTGATTTTGTTGCAAAGAGAGGCTCTTTGTAGAGGTCACAGATGTGGCGACGACCTTATGCTTACTGCGAGCACCGATCACAAAGAAGATGAACTTCCTGGTTTGTGAAATGACATTACTGCATTGCTTAGCAGAGATTAAAGAAATAGTGGTAGGCGACGCTACCTATGGAATCCTCTACAATTGTCTACCCAAAGTAATAATAACATTGGGGGGTCTAGACTCATATAAAGCATCTTGATTACACAAATATATCTGGCATAAAAGAACATCACAAACTTCAAGGGGAGCAATATCACACAATACCTCATCTTTGAAGGGCTAGATGTTGTAGGGTAGATGACATTGTTGGCTGACACAAAGATCTCTTCCTTGGCGAAGCCAACCGATGGTGTAGGGCTATAGGTGCGATGTTATCGGTAGGTCTAGCCGCTTGACAACCTCTGCTGAGATCAGGTTCTTCTGACTGCTGCTATCAACAATGAAATGAAGAGGACCCCCCTTTACCCACATATGTGAGTGAAAGAGGCGTTCCCCTTCCTCTGGTTCTTTTGGTCCGCTTGGTTGGAATTTGGTGGTAGCGATAGTGCCACTGGGTTTGGCGTCAATGATCCACTTCCCACTTTATGGATTTGATTTGGAATCAGAATCTGCCTCTGGCTCGAAAGATTTTAGCTCGGTGTAACACCCCCACGCTTCGTACGAGAACTAAATAAAAGTTTCTCGTTTGAGAGACATATTAGCTCTTTGATTTCCTACTGAAATCCCGATATCTGATCCACAAGCCCTATGGAAACCCCATCGAAACAAACATGCACAAGGCGCGAGATTCACCTATGCGACCACAGGCTGTGACTGCATGCCTATAAAAAGGTGCTTCATATTTCGAGACTTTGGGACTTCTATAGGCGAGTCAATTGTGACTCTTATTTCCTGAATCCCTGACCTCCAGTTTCTCTCCAAGGCCAGATATACGGTCCTGTGATATCCCCTCGATTGATGGTTGTGATCGTGTCGCGATTTCACGTATCAAGATAATGAATGTGAGCCAGCTCTGACTCTCCGTTCCCCGAAATCCCGATCTTCAGTAGTTCCTCCCTTAATCTTCAACCCACATGATCATTTGTCACAACCGGGGGCTTAATCTTCTGAACTCATCGGGACTTCGCGTTTTGCAAAGTTGGAGCACAACCAACGCCTATATTTCTAAAACTCGAACCCCGAACTCCCGATATCCCCACACCCAGATCAATGGTCATGGTTCTCCTGTGATTTGATGGTTCATATCAAGTCATGAGTTCGGGTCTCGCGAGTTCACAAAACTCTACCCTTTGACTTCCTTCAGCAGCGAGTCAGTGAAGTGCTGATCCTTCGCCATGTGTCCTTTGCTGATGTATGGTTCCGATCACTTCGGGATTTTTAGGACTTTGACGAGTCCATTCTCCCGCCTACACAAGGGTTAAGATCGACGGTCTAGGTAGCTCTCGATGGATCCTGGGATCTATGGTCTTGGTTCCATCGCTACTTGCGAATACTGAAGGGGTCAAGGCATTAACGCCTATGCTCCCCCTCGAGATCCATTGGTCCTGACAGACCTGGGATGCTTCCGAAAGGATCCCGTCCATTCATCTACCAAATGAAAGGATACTCCATTTCGATAATTGGACTTGCTATCCTTTCTGAACTTGGGTCACAAAATTCAACCTCTCGAAGATTCCAACTCCCACAACTCCGAAACCTTAGAGAGATAACTCCTTCTTGCACAGGGTTTCTAGACCCGGGTCGCATGAAACTTTAGATGATTCTTGGGATATTATCCCTGATCTTAGTCAGGTTTTTGGATAAGGGCTTGGGTACCTTTCAAAGTCCCTAGGCTACTGACCTGAATGAAGTGCCTTCCTAACTCACCGAGTTATGAGCTATGACACCGGGGTAGGGTAACCTCGTGGGTTTACCGTAGCGGTAGCCATACCAAGGAGATTACTCCGATTCTAAGACATGATGCAATTCCTTGGGGAAAGTGCTTCCGAGGGATTAAAATAGAACACTAAAAGAATCAGGCAGATGGGACGATTCTTAGTGGAATGGACTCATGCTCTGGACTTACTCAAATTATACAGAAACCAACTGTGGCATATAAGTATACACATGCATTCATTATCTCCAATATAAGATACAAGAAAATCATAGCATACAGAAACCATTTATGGGCATATAAACATGAGCATGTATCCATGATATTCAATTCAAAATACAAGGCATAAAACACTTATTAGAACCACAAAGCATGATGTGACTGCTGAGAGGGGTGCTCATTTCCACCCTACCATAGGCTTAGTCACTCCCAATGGATTTATCATTGGCCACCCCCAAGCTTAGACCACGATGATCTGAGATTCAATCTCTTACTTCCAACTCAACTGAAGTTAGGGACGAAGGTTACTCTCCTTCTCCCTATACAGAAAAATAGACGAGGATGAAGGTTACTCTCCTTCTCCTGTGTTCAAAACTCCTGATTCTCAAGTTTTGGTTCTGCTATGTGGCGCAATTTTTATTTTGTTCGTGGTCAGGTTTGAGAGCTTTACGGATGGGCGGTCCGCCCCATCCCCTCATTAACTCTTGAGGAGCCTCCCCACCTACCATCCTAATGGAAATTCATTCCTGGGTCAGAGAGTTGTTTTGGTCTTGAGCAAGTAAAAACCCATATGGTACTGGTTTGGTGGAAGTTAATGCAACCACTTCGGGTCCCTTCCACCACCTTTTCATTAGTAATCATGGTCTCTTTTAGCACATCCCCTTTCCAAAAATCATGCAACACATATTCATAACAAATTTACATTCATCGATCTTTTATACAAAGGTCCATCAAATCAAACATTTACACCTTTGAGGTTGCCATAGTTCTCTGGCCAATATAGTTATATTTACAGACTGGGGGAAACAGGGTGTTACAATTCCCTCCCCCTTAAAGGAACATTTCCATCGATGTTCTATCTATCAACATGACATGTATGTACAGAAGTAAACAAAATAGGATATGCCTATTTCATGACATCTTCCATTTCCCACGTAGCTTCATCTGGGCCAAATTGTTTCCACTGAACCTTGACCTACGCAATGGTTCGGTTCCTGAGTGAGGTTTCCTTCCTGTCTAGTATGAATTGGGGTTCTAGCAGGAACTCTCCCTCCGACTCCACCTGGATCATAGACCAGTCAATTATATGATTAGCATCATGTATATATTTCTTCAATAAGGAAACATGTAAAACATTATGTGCCTTTACTGTGGGAGGAAGTGCTAGCCTATAGGCTACAGGTCCCACTCTATATAGAAATTCAAAATTTCCACAATACCGAGGTGCCAACTTGGCACAAGATCCCATCCTCAGGGAACTCTTCCTGGGCCTAACTCTGATATAGACATGGTCTCTCGTCTTGAATTACCTGGGGCTTCTTTTTATGTCGGCATAACTTTTCTATCTATTCTGAGAGATTTTTAGATTTTGCTTTATCCGAATCACTTGTTGTTCCATTTATTTCAACATGTCGGGTCCAATTGAAATTTTGTTCATGAGATTACTCCAACTGACTGGAGTGTTGCACGACCTACCATAGAGGACTTCGAAAGGGCTCATCTTTAGTGATTCTTGGTAGTCGTTGTTGTAGGCAAATTCCACCAGTGGCAAGTAATCTTCCCACTTTTTAGGTTGATGCATTACATTCATCCTTAGCATATATTCTAATATTTGGTTCACTCTTTTCTTTTGTCCATCAGTTTGGGGATGATAAGTTGTGCTAAACAATAACTTGGTCTCCAGGCCATCCATCAAGGATTTCCAAAAGTTTGAAGTAAATTTTGTGTCTCTGTCAGACACGATCTCCTTAGGCATGCCATGTAGTCTGAATATATCCTTCATGAATATGTTGGCGATATCTATTGCCTTGCAATTCGATTTGATGGGGATAAAATGAGTGGACTTGCTCAATTTATCCACCACTACCATGATGGTGTCATTCTGCGTCGTCGATGTTGGTAATATGGTGATGAAATCCATGGAGATGGTCTCCCATTTCCATTCCGGGATTGGTAGAGGTTGTAATAATCCTGCTGGGTGCCGATGTTTTGCTTTAACTTGTTGGCATTCTATACATTTGGCTAAATACTCAACTATGTCTTTATTCAATCCAGGCAAATAGACTTGTTTCCTGGTGGCCGTGACCATCTTCTGGTATCCTGGGTGACCAATATATGGTATTTTATGTAGTTCATCCATTATGAACCTCTTCAAGTCATCAAAATCTGGAATATACAATCTTCTTCTGTAAGTTAGCAGACCTCCATCTAGCATCCTGTAGCCTTCATACTTTATCCCCGCGAGTTCTTGCTCCAGGTACGAGGTCATGGTCTGGAAAAATGCGTCTGTTTCTTGTGCATTCCTGAATATTTTCTTGACATTCATCTCGCAGGTGCTCACCGCTGCCAGGTGAATTGTTTCATACTTCTGCTAAGGGCATCAACCACCTTATTTTCCTTTCCTTTTATATGTTTGATTTCAAAATCAAAATCACTAAGGAGGGCCATCCACCTAGTTTGTCTAACATTGAGTTTTGGTTGGTTAAACATGTGTTGCAATCCACAATGGTCTGTCATAAGTAAAAATTTCCTACCTAGGAGGTAATGCCTCCACATTTTCAAGGTGTGCACTATGGCGGTCAACTCTAGATCATGGGTCACATAGTTGACTTCGTGCTCATTCAATTTTCAAGATTCATAGCAGACTACGCTTCCTTCTTGCATAAGAACTCCTCCGAACCCTTCCTTGCAGGAATTTGTGCACACGAGGAAGTCATTTTCAGTATCGACGATCTTCAGCATAGGTGCATAGGTCAAAAGGTATTTCAGGGATTGAAATCTTTCTTCACATTCTTGTGTCCACATGAATTTATCTCCCTTGTTCTAGAGGGCAGTGATTGGACAACCAATATTGGAGAATCATTTTATAAATCTCTTATAGCATCCTGCTAAGCCAATAAAGGATCTGATATCCAAAACGTTCTTTGGGGTAGGCCATTCCATGATAGACCTGATCTTGTCAGGGTCTATTGCTACCCCTTCTTCATATATGACATGGCCCAAGTAATGTATTTTCTTCTGGAAAAAATCACACTTTCTAAATTTGGCATAGAGTTGATGTCCTCTTAGCACTTGAAGCATAGGTCTAAGATGTTCCTCGTGTTCCTCTCTATTCTTGGAGTAGATTAAGATATCGTTTATAAAAACCAGTACAAATTTGTCTAGGAATTTGCTGAGCACATTGTTCATTGAGCACATAAAAGTGGCAGGGGCATTGGTTAATCCAAATGGTACTACCACAAACTCATAGTGACCATATCTCGTCTTGAAGAAAGTTTTGTGGATGTCTTCACCCTTGATTCAGACTTGATGGTATCCAGATCTCAAGTCAATCTTTGAGAATATGGAAGCACCTCCCAATTGATCGAACAAGTCATCGACCCTGGGTAAGGGGTACTTGTTCTTTATGGTTACCTTATTGAGTTGTCTATAATCTATGCACAGTTGGAGGGTACCATATTTCTTATTCACAAAGAAGACTGGTGATCCCCATGGAGACACACTGGGCTGGATATATACTTTGTCCATCATTTCTTTTAGTTGTCATTTAATCTCAACTAGCTCGAGTGTGCTCATCCTGTAGGGTGTCCTAGAGACTGACATCGCTCCTGGTGCAAGTTCTATCGAGAAGTCAATGTCCCTTCTCGGAGGTAGACCCGATACCTCTTCCGGAAACACATCTCTATATTCTCTTAGTATGGGGTGGTTTTTGAGGCTTGGTCTATCATCCTCAACTGATTTCAACACCTGTATCGCATATAGTGGACATCCCTTTCTGCAATACTTTCTCATTTGAAGGGATGATATTCGTCTCATCGAGACAGGTTTCTGGATCCCTTAAAGGGTTATCCTTATTCCTTCTTCACTTGCACATTCTAAGGTTTTATGGCAATAGTCCAGTCTGGATTTATATGTGGCTAGCCAACCCATACCACTCAACAGGTCATACGATCCTAGGGGTAGTATGTTAAGGGTTGCTTGGGTGGGGAATTCACCCATATTGAATTGGCAAGCTGGTATGACCTCCGCTACATTTCTTTTGGTGCCAGTGGCTAACTGTACCAACCATGGCTTGGCATGTTTATGTGGCTGTAATTTACACTTATCAACAGCCTGAGGAGCTATATAACTCAAATTTGAACCAGGGTCAATTAGAATGGATACTAGATGGTTGGTGATCATACCTTCCATCTCCACCACTGAATCTTGGTGGTCAGCTTTTTTATTATCCACGGCTGCATAAATTCGCGACATACTCCTAGCCATGTCATTGATGGTGGTAGCCTTTTAGACGTTGTAAATTCTCCTACTATTTTGTTGTCGGTGCGGACAATCCCTCATTAGATGTTCTTCTCCACAACCCCAACATTTCAAGGGTTCTTTCTTTGGGTTATCAGTCTTTCTTGGGGTTGATCCAAAAGGTTTATTTCTGACCTGAGAGGGGAAATTCTGCTGGTGTACACTTCAGGTCAGAAAGCTCATCCTCAAATCCTTTTTATAGTTTTTAAATCTTGGGGATTTAAACCCCTTTTTCTGGAATCCCGAACTATTCTTTGGCTTCCAGCCTTCGCGAGGTTCTGTCCGAAGCTCAAACTGTTCATAACAATATCTTGCCTTTCGGATAGTGTCTTCTAGGGTCCTCGACTCGTCAAACTCAATCTTGTTCTGATAGTCCTTATGTATCCCACTGATGAATCGTTTCACCTTTGCCTTTTCTTCTTTTATGTAGGGTACGTACCTCAACAACTCAAGGAATCTGCTGACATATTCCTTTATGGTGAGTTGGCCCAGCTTGAGTTCATAGAATTATTTAGTCTTTTCGTCGAAATACTTTTCCTACAGATACTTATTCTTGAAGTATTTTTCAAACCGTTCCCAAGATAGGTCTTCTTCGTGAATCCCTTTCACATTCTTAAGGTCTTCCCACCAAATGGAAGCCTTTCCATTCAGGTTGAAAGTGGCTACTCGGGCCTTCAAGTTTTCTGAGAAGTCATGGACTCTAAAATAATTCTTTAGTCCAAGTAGCCAGGCCTCCGCTTCCTCTCCCCTCTTTATCTCACCATCGAAAGAAGGTGGTTTGCCCTTCTTGAATTCTTCGATATTATGACTTTTGGAATGCTTTCGTTTCTTCCGTTTTCTTCGGTAATGTGAATTAGTTCTGCTACTAGAAGATCCCTGCGAGTCACTAGTTTCCTTTCCAAAGGAATCATTCGATGCTTGTCCCCTATCTCTGGGGTGGACCTTTCTCGAGGTTCTCTTCCCAGTGTGGCCACTTAAAATACCACATTTCCGTATCTTAGGTTGACTTTGACTCCTCTTTGTCTGTCGTCGGTCCACGTGACTAGTGTCAGGTCCATGCTGTAGTTGTCTTTGTATGTCAGATAAACTCTGCAACAAGACTGCATTAATTTACATTTTCTTCTCTTGATCTTTTATCAACCTCTCATTGTCGGCCTTGCAACTTTGTAGTTCGACCATGAGACTCCTCACAGTCTCAGTTAGATCTGGAGGGGTCTCTACCACCCTCCTTTCGTCAGACTCTTCGTCTCTATTGTGGGAGCCATCCCCCACTTTGTGTCACATCACCATTATATACGTCTACAGTTTCCCGCGGTTGATCGTCCGCTTGCATGCAGACAAAACACTTATTGTTAGCGAACATTATATTCATTCACAACCAACACTTAATTCACATTTCTTAATTTCCTACACACACAACAGTAATGCATACACACACAACAGTAGGTTGTCATTCTTTCTATAATAAGGGCTTAAACAACCTCTTAGGAAGGGAGTAAGGTAAGATGTTGCCTCTTAATGTGCTTTTCCATGAGCCCAAACAGGATGAGTGTTGTAACCATTCTCTGATACCAATTTGTAACACCCCCACGCTTCGAGCGAGAACTAAATAAAATTTTCTCGTTCGAGAGTCGGATTAGCTCTTCAATTTCCTACTGAAATATCGATATCTAATCCACAAGCCCTATGGAAACCCGATTGATGCGAACATGCACAAGGCGCGAGCTTCACATATGCGACCACAGGTTGTGATCGCATGCCTATAAAAAGGTGCTTCGTATTTCGAGACTTCGGGACTTCTGCAGGCGAGTCAATATTGAATCCTGTTTCCCGAATACCTGACCTCCGGTTTCTCTCCAAGGCCAGATCTACGGTCCTGTGTTATCCCCTCGATCAATGGCTATTATCGTGTCGCAATTTCGTGTATCGGGATAATGAACATGAGCCAACTCTAACTCTCTGTTCCCCGAAATCCCGATCTTCGGTAGTTCCTCCCTTAAAATTCCACCCACATTACCATTCGTCATGAATGGGGGATTAATCTTCCGAACTCATTGGGACTTTGCGTTTCACAAATTTGGAGCACAACCAACGCCTATCTTTCTAAAGCCCGAACCCCGAAATTCTGATATCCTTGTGCCTAGATCAATGGTCATGGTTCTCCTGTGATCTGACGGTTAAGATCAAGTCATGAGTTTGGGTCTCACGAGTTCACAAAACTCTACCCTTTGACTTCCTTCAACAACGATTCATCGAAGCGTTGATCCTTCGCCATGTGTCCTCTACCGATGGACGGTTCTGATCACTTCGGGATTTTCATGACTTTGACGAGTCCATCCTCCTGCCTACACAAGGGTTAAGATCGACGTTCTAGGTAGCTCCCGATGGATCCTGGGATCTATGGTCTCAATTTCATCACTACTTGCGAAGACTGAAGGGGTCGAGGCGTTAACATTTGTGCTCCCCTTCTAGATACATTGGTCCTGATAGACCTGGGATGCTTCTGAAAAGATCTCGTCTGTTCGTCTACCAATCGAAAGGATACTCCCTTTCGATAATTGGACTCGCTATCCTTTCTGAACTTGGGTCACGAAATTCAACCTCTCGTAGCTTCAAACTCCCACGAATCTGAAACCTTAGAGAGATAACTCCTTCTTGCGCAGGGTTTCAAGACCCGGGTCACATGAACCTTCAGATGGTTCTTGGGAAATTATCCCTGATCTTAGTCGGGTTTCTGGATAAGGGCTTGGGTACTTTTCAAAGTCCCTAGGCTACTGACCTGAATGAAGTGCCTTCCTAACTCACTGAGTTATGAGCTATGACACCGGGGTAGGTTAACCTCATGGTTTTACCATAGAAGTAGCCATACCAAGGACCTTACTCCGACTCTGAGACATGATGCAATTCCCTGGGGAAAGTGCTTCCGAGGGATTAAACCAGAACACCAAGAGAATCAGGCAGATGGGATGATTCTCAGTGGAACAGACTCATGCTCCAGACTTACTCAGCTTATACAGAAACCAATTGTGGCATATAAGTATACACATGCATTCATTTTATCCAATCTAAAATACAAGGAAATAATAGCATACATAAACCATTTATGGGCGTATAAACATGAGCATGTATCCATGATATTCAATTCAAAATACAAAGCATATAACACTTATCAGAACCACAAGGCATGATGCGATTGTTGAGAGGGGTGCTCCTTTCCCCCCTACCATAGGCTCAATCACTCCCAACGGATTTATCACTGGCCACCCCTGAACTTAGACCACAATGCTCTGAGATTCAATCTCTTACTTCCAACTCAATGGAGGTTACTCTCCTTCTCCCTATACATAAAAATAGACGAGGACGAAGGTTACTCTCCTTCTCCTGTGTTCGGAACTCCTTCCGATTCCCGAGTTTTGGTTTTGATCTATGATCCTTTTTCCACCCCCCCTCCCCTGCCCACCCTACCACGCTTCCTTTCTTGCATCTCCCTGCAAGATTACGTGTGGCAACGAATTTTCTTTTGTCCGTGGTCAGGTCTGAGATCTTTACGGATGGGCGGTCCACCCCATCCCCTCATTAACTCTTGAGGAGCCTCCCCACCTACCATCCTGATGGAAATTCATTCCTGGGTTAGAGAGTTGTTTTGGTCTTGAGCAAGTAAAAACCCGTATGGTACTGGTTCGGTGGAAGTTAACGCAATCGCTCCTGGTCCCTTCCACCACCTTTTCATTAGCAATCGTGGTCTCTTTTAGCACATCCCCTTTCCAGTAGTCATGCAACACATATTCATAAAAAATTTACATTCATCGACCTTTTATACAAAGGTCCATCAAATCAAACATTTACACCTTTGAGGTTGCCATAGTTCTTTGGCCAATATAGTTATATTTATAGACTAGGGGAAATAGGGTGTTACACTCGGCCACCAGTGACTGCTTGGAGCGACATTCTTCGGTGTTGTGCCAAGGGATTTTATAGTATTCACAACACTTTCCCTTGTCCTTCTTTGACTTTTCATTACCCTTCTTGGGTTGCGCCTTGGACTGGTTTTCCGGAGAGCAACCATCTTTTCTCTGTCCCTTATTTGGTGGGTTGGGACTACCTTTGCCCTGCTTCAGCTGTGAGGAATTTGCAGATCCAAACACTCGACTCTTCTGCTTAAATTTCTTCTCGATATTGATATCATATCTATAAGCCGCACCTAATGATGCGATTTCTAGAAACTCCATTTTCATTTGAATGTATCTGTGAAGACAACCACATCATTTGAGCACCAGATGTCATTTAGAGTCATATGTATTTGAGCGTGGTCCATCTTGTGTACTGGTCCTCGTAGCTTCCAATAAGGTAGTATTTTTCTTTAATGGCATCCCTGAAGGAATCCCATGTGGGGGCGACCAAAAATATTTCATATTCCTCTGTGGTGCTTTGTTCAGAGTACGTATCCCACCAGTCCTTAACACGGGGGACAAATTTGAGGAGTGCAAAAGTAATCTTTTCCCTATCAAAAAAATTGTAGACCGAAAAATACCCTTCGAGCAGATTCAACCATTTATATATAACATCTGCATCTATCAGTCCTTCAAATACTAGAATATACAAATTTACTTGTACCTTGAAGGGGGTTGCGTGGTCGCTTGATGAAGATGTGTCTCCTGTGGGAAGTCATCGAAATATCTATGCAAAGTTGTCCACCATTTCATTCATTTGTCATACAAGGGCTTCCTCGAGCAACCGTTTAAAAGGATCTCCCACTCCATCATCTTTCTTCTTGTCCCCCATGAGTTGTGGTCAGGGTCGGCGTGACCGATCTTGCAAAGGCTCGACTAGTTCGAGTCCCAACTTCTTGTACCTAGATCTTGTCGGGGACATGCACAAAGAACAACAAATGTAGAGCAGACCGCTCTGATACTACTGATCCAGATTTATTAGCGGAACAAAATGAATAACATATTGAATACCATAAGACAGATATACAGAGAACACCAACAAATATCCAGTGAAAAATAACTTCTATTGAATAAAGAAAATAGGTTGAAACTGTAAAACTGCAGAACTGAAACAACTTGCTCAAATGGTGGTAGTTATCTTTGAGAAGAGATGTGGCTGTTATGTGCATCCGTCTGAGCATAATGATTACAATGAGGCTCCAAAGGCCTTTTTAACATTACTCATGAATGCCAAAATCCTAGACATAAAAAAACCTAACCCTAGGAGATGAAATGCGAAAGGTTATGTGGGCCCCGATGGGTAAGTTGGTACCTCAACTGCCCAAGGTCATAAATTTTTCATACGACCTTCGTTTTAGGCGTGTGATAGGCCATTTGAAAGGTCTTTTCGAGAAATACACATTATGCTATCAAACTATGACTTCGTCTATAGTTTCACTATGGCAAGCCAAAAAAACACTGTTTAGGGCCCCAAAATGGCCCTGGAAGTACAAAAAGATGTATTGATATGAAAACTTCCAAAATAATCCAGCTGGAATAGGTTGGTGGCCACCAATATCCACCTGGATGCTATGTAGGGCTTCAGGACAACCCCATAATTGCAGAACCCACAATTACAAAGAAATGTCATCATTATAGAGAAACATGTTGAACTAAAAACTGTCAAGATGATCCAATTGGAATAGGTGGGTGGCCACCAATATCCACTTGGATAGTTGTGTGTGTGTAGCATTGTTCGTGCATCGATCAATACATTTTATTTCAATAACATATTGAATGAAATAGTTTGTGATAATTAAACGTCAAGAAGAGGTTTAACTGTATATGGAATGATATATGATACCAATCGATTTAGGATTATTAGAGATTAGTGTAGATCTATGTATCCAACACTATATCATTCAATAAAACTCTATCATAATTATCTGTCGCTTGACATGTGTTTCTATGTGAAATGTTTTGATTGATATTGTTTGACTATGTTTTTTTTTTAAGATAGTTGTTTGTATTACCTTTCAAAAGAAAAATTTACATAAGAGATTCCAGAAATTGGTGTCAAGGCTTCCATGAAAGGAAACCAGCCCCACCACCAGATATAAAAGTTCCATAGAATTCTGTTGTTACAACTTATATCTAAACTATGACAGGCCTATAGATGTAGCAAAAGAGATAACTTTGTAGTTTGATAGGCCATATAGAAGCTAAAAATAAAAAAAAATAAAAATCCATGCAAATTACTTGCTGGTGTAACTATAGGGGAAGGCGTGCTTGGACGATTTCGTTCACTTAGGCTCAATGATTTCCTTGAGAATCTCCTCTTCAGTGTGACGTTGAGCAGGGTTTTGTGCACCCAATTCCAGAATCCAGTCCAGGTGCTTCTCCATCAGTTCCTGACAAAATTTCATCTCTTCATTGTCTCGACTCAACTCCAATAAGGTTTCTCTCTTAGCATCAATGAAAACTAGATGAGGCAGAGACGAAGGGAAAGAGTTGGAAGCTACATCCGAGTTGGAGAGATGAGAGGCGGTGGCGGAAGAGGTCAGAGGAGAAGAGGCTGGTTTGCGGTCTTTGACAACATCAGGAGGAAGGGAAAAGCGATTATCCATTTTGGAGTGATAGGGACAAATGCAACAGGGATCTGGTTGGCGATGGGCATAGGGGCTTCGACTGCCCTGGGCTAAGCGAGAGCCAACTCGAAGTGATCTGGCTCGCTCTCTAGGAAAAGGTAGAAACACGGGCGAGTAGTTTAGGATGATGTCGAGGGTGAGACAGATGCTCGTGACCAAGAGGAAGAGCCTGGTGCAAAGGGAGAGAGCTCGCAGGGATTGAGGAATAACATAAAGATGGAGAGCACGTTGGGCATGAAGATTAGCAGAATGAGAAGTCTTCTTGGGGAAGGTGATGAGTTTAACCCTCAGAAGAGTTTGGAGAGCCATTGAGATCACACAAACGTTGTACAAGGTGGAGGACATTTGCAGGTGCAAGTGCAGGTTGAAGCGAGTCTGGAGTAAATGATCGTCATCAGGGCGCCATACGAGGAGAGCAGGGGAGGTTTGTGTGCATAAACCCTCGTGTGATGTGGTTGTCAGTTGGTACCCCATGTGGGGATATTGTTTGACTATGTTAAACGATATGCATTGTATTGATATTTTTGAACAACTAGATATTTTAAAAAATAGGTGGCAATTAAAATTTAAGAATATTACTATTTGGTTGTTGACAACTTTATGAAATTTGAGCTATGAAGGACATCATATACATGCGGGAGGTAAGATGGAGAATGAATATGCAAGATCATTAAATCGCATTGATGCCAAGGTGGCATGTCAATTTCTTGTATTTCAATTTTTAAATTTTTTGGACCAATATGCTTTCCCACCAAACCATTGTACAAAGTCAATCTAACCTTATAACTTACCTAATTTTCCTTAGAAATATATTTGGTATTTAACCTACATTCATTTTGACTACAATTTAATTTTGACTTCATATAATTAAACTTGTGAAAGTTTAAATCATGAAAAAATATTTTGAACCGACCAAGAAAAATTAATAAAAGTTAGCTAAAGTGATGACATGAATTAATATCATACCCTAATGCCCTCTTATTCTTTTCAAATACTTTATTATTTGTATAATTATTTTGAAAACATCATATTTGTATTTAAGAAACCAATCATTATTTTTTACATTATTATCTTATAAGAACATATTTTTATAAAAAAGCTATAAATTATAATAGGTAGACAAAAAGGTGTATGTTTTTCTTTAAAAAAATATTAAAACTAAAAATGATTATCTAAAAATATAGGTGTATTCCTTATCATGTTGTGGGTATGTATTTATATTTTCACAAAATAAATTGTTTTGATAAGATAAATAATTGTGGAAGATGATATTTCCTAGTAATGTTTTTTCAAACTAAACACAATAAACATTTAATATATAATATTTTATGAAATTAATAAATTGGATGATTATGCACAATAAACATTTGATATATAATATTTTATGAAATTAATAAATTGGATGATTATGATACAATTTTAGATGTCAATTTTTATGGAAAATGTTTTGACTTATAACATCATGATCAAAATTTAAAATATATAATATTTTATGAAATTAATAAATTGGATGATTATGATATAATTTTAGATGTCAATTTTTATGGAAAATGTTTTGACTTATAACACCATGATCAAAATTTAAAAAAATATATAGTAGATCGATCAATTAATGTTTAAAAACACCTTAAATATTTGATTTATTATAAACTTTTTCTTTTTTAATTAAAAAAATGAATAGTTATAAGATAACTTATACATATGTAATGTGAAAATAACCTGAATACAATCATTATGTTGCATACCACTCAAAGAAATTAAACACATCCACAACCTTCAAACCTTGCACATAATACACCTCTTGCACATACACAACCACAAATATATATGCATATGATATGGACAACGTAGTATTTATACAAAACTACTAACTAATTCTAGAGATCAAACCCCACTCTGATTCGGCCTCAACTTCTAACTTGACGGTGTTTTCAATTAACGGTAAGAAATGGACTCTTCTCCCATTTATTGCCTTCAAAATAAATAAATAAACACTACCGTGGATCAAGCTTTTTTGTCGTTAGTCGTGAGAGAGATATTAATGAGGTCGATTTAATTTAATCCCACATGCAGAAGCGTTGACGGAATTCCGTTATGTTAATATAGAGAGAGAAATCAAATGATAATGTATTGGTGGGCGGTGATGAGATTTAGCACGAAAGGAGGATACAAGTTCCCTCCGTAACTCGGTTAGATATTCACGCTGAGACGGTTGCATCTGAGTCCACAGTCGTACTCGTAAATTTTTGTCTCATATTATTCGTTTATTATACTTTTACAAACTGGTATATTAAACTTAAAAAGTTTTCATCATTTGTGTTCAACACAGTCGTTGTAGTATAGTGGTAAGTATTCCCGCCTGTCACGCGGGTGACCCGGGTTCGATCCCCGGCAACGGCGATTTTGGTTAGTTTTGTTGTAATTTAAATATATTCATGCCTACAGAATTATATATATGTCTGTATGCATATTAAGTTCTACACTGGAAAGTTTACTGTGAACCCCAGACTGAGGTTCGAACCCCGGCGAATGAATGAGTGCGTAATTTCAGTAGTCAACTAGTACTTATGTAACACGGGTACACTATCCTTCAAGATCTCAGATGGTAAAGCCCTCATCAAATTTTGAGGGTGAGGGCTTCAGTATCCTTCAAGAGGTTTTTAAGATCCAAAATAATTTTTGTGAAAAATATTAAAATTAAAATTTATTTTTAAAAAATTATTAAATAATTTCTTGTGAAAAAAATCTAAAAAAAATCATTCTATATTATTATAATAAAAAATAATTATTTTTATAATTTATTAATAATTAAAAAAAAAATAAAACAAAAATTAATTTGTCCACTAGAAAATGAAGATCATTTCATAATATTGCAATAAAATGTAATCACTTTTATAATTGATTAGTCTTTAATTTTTAAGATTAATGACTTGAAACTCAAAAGTAATTGATTAATGTTTAATTCTTTAAGATTAATGACTTGAAACTCAAAAGGAATTAATGAATAGTAGTGATAATGCTAACTCCATTTTTACTCCATTGGGTCTTGAAGATGGCATCTTAGATGTTTAGTGGGTTTTGAAGATGACATCTTAGATGTTCTTATTGCAATGTATGAATTATTGTAGTGTATGAATTGTAGTAAAATATAATATTGAAGTTACTATTTGTTTTTTGGGTTAGTGAAACTTATATATATATATTTTAATATTTTTTAGAAAATGATGTTATGGTTTTTATATTTTATATTATTTGTTGAAAATAATATATAACTTTCAAGTAATTGGTCTTGTATATATATAAAAAAAAAAGTATGTTGAAACATGGGTAAGAACCTAATGTAATTTCAAGTGTGTTTTTTTGCAATATTTATTTTGGCTTATTTTACATATAGACTTGTTACTAGTTTTTGATATAAGTTTTTAGAAAACTTATGTTTGGTAGAGTAGGAACTTGACTCTACATATGTCTCATGAAAACAAGGTTATAGTGAATTATGAACCTCATTTATGTGATAATTGAAATATAATTACAAGAAGAAAAGAGTGTCTGGTTCACGACACCAATGAATTATGAATCTCATTTATGTGGTAATTGAAACATAGTTACAAGAAGAAAATAACCTCTAGTTAAGAGTAACTTTTCACAATTTCCAACAACTAGAAGTTCTAACCAAAACCTCATCAATCTCAAAATTGAATATCAAAATTTCACTAATGACTAATCCAGTTGCAGTAATAATGTAGCATGCACTTGAGTGTCTGCGGGTGGGTTGATGGGCCTAATGAATCCAATCGCCCATTTCTCAAATGGTTGTAATGCAACGAACAAGTGTAGTGGTAGCACATCTTACCTAGAAGGCCTATTGATTCTTTGACATACATCACAAGAGTTGGCATAGTTCTTAACATCCTCAAACACTATAGGCCACCACAATCATAGCCTATATTAACTTTTGGGTTATCGCTTTTCCCCTATAGTGGCCTCCCACCACCTTGCTATGACATTCCCACGATATTCTAAAGTGTTCATGATCCATGATGTAGCACTTGATTATACCATCAATGCCCAGTTTGTATAACTATCCAACGTTCAATTGATAGTTTGCAGCTATAACAACCAATTGATTCTATTGTATTATTATGTAATCTTGAGGCACACTTCCAATGTAAGGAAGATGACAATAACCTCCATGTAATTTAGCAAGGCTTATACTCAAAATAAATCCAAATTCAACAAATTTCTCCCACTCGATCCTTAACAAGTGATCTAGGACAACACTATTCTTTCTTGACTTCACAATTACCTTGAAATAAAACTCCTAAAACAATAGAAGCCACCTACATATAAGACCATCCAAAATTGCTTATTCACCAAGTAAAACTTAAAATGCCCACCAAGTAGTTAGTCCCTGAAATTTTGCAAGGAATATGCCATTGCCAACCCTTCTCTCTTAGTACTTGTGTAGTTGTGCTCTAGCTTTGACAATGTTCTACTAGTGAAGTATATAGGGTGGTACACTTTTCCTTCACTTGGTTGCATTAATATCACTCTTAGATAAATGATGAAATGTACCAGAGTTCTAACAAAGATAAATCCATAAATTATCCAAAATAACCAATAATTTGTAATTAAGGAAACCCTAATGAAATTTAATCAACAAGGGTGAAGAACTTACCTATGTTGAAGAACCCAACTTACTTGCATCCCAATGACTTCATAAACGAAACCATTCACTGACACTTGACTTAACAAACCGCACCACAAAGTGGGGGATGATGTTGATGCTAGTGGTAGCATCAAATAGGTATTTCCACACAGGTCTATGTGTCTAGACGTGTGGAAATCGTCCAAAATATTCTACTCTTGGATTTACTTTAATTAAAGAAATTATTAAAGTAAAGTGCTTTTATTAATTAATTATGTAATTAGTTAATTGAGTTATTTAAGGAAAATGCTAAAAGTAATTAGCATGTAAACTTCAAGTGAGGTGAGAAGTAATCTCAATCGTCAATCACTCTGGAGATTAGGTTTAGATTATAACTCAAGATTATAAAAGCAAGGCTAGGTGTAATGTCCCCTTCCAATTGATCATGACAGATGATGGCTCAATAGCCTATACGACTCCCATAGGCTATAGTCAACAAGGGAAAAGGGAGTCAAGGAGGTTTATTTGGTGTCACTACGTTAAAAGAATGATAAATCCTAAAGTGACATAAATTAAAATAAATAATTATATTTAAATGAAATTGGAGGAAAGATAAAGTGAGGGTTTGATTTGGTAAAAAAAGGGGAAAGATCTAGAAGGTCCAGAGGAAGGATAAATAGAGGGGTATACCTTCTCTTTGGCATGATGATTTGATCTCTCATTTTGGAGTTCTCTTGGAGCCATTGTTTCATTAGGGTTTAGAAAAACCCTTCCACTACTGCAGTCTAGTTTCGGTGGTGCAATAGCCACCCTAGTAGGACAAGAGAGGAGTCCATCTAGGACTACCATTGGATCTTCACTTGGGAGTTTTTCATTCAGTTGGAAAGTTATTGAGGTACACAGGAGGTTTACATAGATTTCCAGATGAGGCCGAGCCTAGACATTTGCAGGTTTCAAGAGGGTTTCAGAGGAACCAGGGTTTAGGGCATCCCTGTGGGTTGAGCACGGGCGTCTTGCGAGGCTCCACTATATGTCCAAGGGTTGTCTCGCGAGGACCTCTATGATCGAGATTGCAATAGACTATTTGGATCGGGTTCATAGGGTTACAAGAGGGTTTCTAGTAGAGCAAACATTACTAGAGCAAAGCATCGTAGGAATCATCATAGATTGACATCATTCCAAGTTTCCTTGTATTGTTTTTGTTAGTAGAATTGTGCAGTTGTCTTGCAACCATTAGACTTGTGTGTTCATGAGTATTCTGCAGTTATTATTACAACCATTAGATATCATTGTATTGATGTTTCCATCGATAATAAGATTCCATGGTATCTGCTCTATTTTCTGTGTAATGGATTCATGCAATGTGTTTGTCAATATTCTTGCACGAGTAAACTGTTTGTAAGGGGTTAACATTGAACACCAACATTAATATCAAGTGTTTGGAATATTTACACAAGGAGAATTAACAATTTTTGGATAGAAAACATAATAAACCCATATAACCTAGTTGGGGACATTACAATGGTATCAGAGTTGGTGATCTTTCCATCCCATGATTGATTGAGGCATTGATGCCAAGGAAAACTAGAGGATGAGGGAAGAAACCTACCCCAGGACCATAATCATCAGAGGAAGTTGAAGTAGAAGGATTTATGATGGACCATCCTGAAGATAGAACCATACAACTGTTGGAATCCATAGTTAATGGGCAACAACAATTGACACAATTCATGACACATACTTTTCTGACAACCAAGCAAACCAAAACTAGGGAGGTACTAATGGGAACCATGCAGAGGCTAGCCATAGAGGTGGTAGGAATCATGAAGGGAGTAATACCTATGTGCCGACATAGAGTGTCTTCCAGGAAGGTAGCAGAAAGGTACCCAGACCATTATTGCCACCATTCCTTGAGGAGTAGCCTAGAGGAGCACCAGAGCAAAAGGGAGTGGATGAAATGAATTACCACTTTAGGGGATATCAGTTGCTAGAAGAAGGTGCCCAAGAATCAATGCCTTACAATGACTACTACAACCTCAGGATGAGGAACAAACCCAGGGTGGGCCAGAATCAACAAAATTTTGATCTTCTACACAAATTGGGGAAGATGACTATCCCATATTTTGACGAGTCTTACAGGTGCACAACCCAAGTATGGGTACATAAGTTGGACACTTATTTCCATCTTAACCCAATGATAGAGACATAGGCGATCAAGTTTTCCACTCTAAATTTGGATGGAGAGGCTCATGAGTGGTGGTACCATGGGCTATTAACATTTGGTCATTCCAACATCACATCATATGAGTATCTCACCCAAAGGCCGATGTATATGTTTGATAGGAAGGACCCTAAGATCCACTTCATTGAATTGTTATAGTTGAGGAAGACAGGTACACCAGAGGCATATGTTACATAGTTCTAGTTGATGGCAGTCATGATGACTGATGTTTCTGAGAAGAGATTGGTGATGCTATTCACAGAGGGATCAACTGAGACCTTAAGAGGTTGTTATGCCTTCCCCCATGCGAACTTGGCCTTGCCACTGCCCTTGGTTACTTGGATGAGGGTCCATGCAATATTGGAAAATCCCAACACGAACCTTCGGTAGAATTTAGCAAGTCCCAAGAATCTCTGAAGCTTGGTTAGTGTGGTCGGGGATGGCCATTCACGGATGACTTGGATCTTAGCTGGATCCACATGTACCCCATGCTCATCAACAATGTAGACCAAGTATTGGACCCTGTTAATGCCAAAGGATATTTTTTCCAAGTTGGAATATAGATTGTGTTTCCACAGAGTGTTCAAAACATGTTGAATATGCTGCATGTGCTCCTACCAAGTTCCATTGAAGATGAGGATGTCATCCAGATATACCACCAAAAAAGAGTTGGTGAAGGGTCTCAATACATCATCCATCAATCTCATGAAATTTTTTGGTGCATTTGTTAAGCCAAAGGGCATCACCAATGATTTGAAGAGGCCTTCTTTAGATTTGAAATATGTCTTCCATACATTAGTCGGTTCGATGGGAACCTGGTGGTAGCCATATTTTAGGTCAATCTTGCTAAATAACTGTTTCCCCTTGATTTGGTCAAGAAGGTCATCAATTTGGGGAATTGGGTACCAGTTCCTGACTGTGATTTTGTTTAATGATATGTCATCAATGCATAGCCTCCAGGTCACGTCTTTCTTCTGCACCAGTACAATCGAGCTTCTGCAAGGGGAGGAGTTGGGTCAGATGTGCCCTTTTTGAAGAAGCTCTTGGATCTGGCGCTTGATTTCGTCATTTTCCATCAACGAGTGATGATAGACTGGTCCATTAGGCAAAGGTGCACCGGGGGTTAGATCAATTGAATGCTTGACTTGGCAGTGCATTGGTACCCCAATGGGTGAGGAGAATATGTCTCTGTAATCTTCCACGATCTCGTCCCCTTGCTTCTGTTGTAAAGAGAGGCTTTGTGTAGAGGTCACAAATGTGGCGACGACCTTCTACTTACTGCGAGCATGGATCACAAAGAAGGCGAACTTCCCAGTATGTGAAATGACCTTACTGCATTGCTTAGCAGAGATTAAAGAAATAGTGGTAGGCGACACTACCTATGGAATCCTGTACAATTGTCTACCCAAAGTAATAATAACACTACGGGGTCTAGACTCATATAAAGCATATTGATTCCTCATATATGGCTAGCGTAAAAAAAAATCACAAAATTCAAGGGGAGAAATATCACACAATACCTCGTCTTTGAAGGGATTGATGTTGTAGGGTAGACGACATTGTTGGTTGACACGAAGATCTCTATCTTGACGAAGCCAGTCGATGGTGTAGGGATACGGGTGTGGTGTTATCAACAGGTCTAGCCACTTGAAAACCTCTGTTGAGATCAGTTTCTTTTGACTGCCGCTATCGACAATGAAATGAATCAGAGCCCCCTTTACCCACATCTGTGAGTGAAAGAGGCTTTCTCCTTAGTCTGGTTATTTTGGTTCACTTGGTTTACCTTTTGTGGTAGCAACAATTCCACTAGGTTTGGCATCGATGATCCACTTCCCACTTTCTGGATTTGATTTAGAGTTAGAATCTACCTTTGACTCGGAAGATTTAAGCTCGGTCACCAGTGGCTGCTTGGAGCGACATTCTTTGGTGTTGTGCCAAGGGATTTTATAGTATTCACACCACTTTCCCGTGTCCTTCTTTGACTTCTCATTACCCTTCTTGGGTTGCGGCTTGGACTGGTTTTCCGGAGAGAAACCATCTTTTATCTGTCCCTTGTTTGGTGGGTTGGGACTGCCTTTGCCCTACTTCAGCTGTGAGGAATTGGCAGATCCAAACACTTGCCTCTTCTGCTTAAATTTATTCGCGATATTGACATCATATCTATAAGCCGCACCTAATGATGCGATGTCTAGAAACTCCATTTCCATTTGAATGTCTCTATGTAGACAACCGTGGTATTTGAGCACCATATGTCATTCATAGTCTTTGATACCCAATTTGGTGCACAAAGTATGGAAAATATTGGTGAAATATGGTGCTGTCTGGTCCCTTTCCTGATGCAGTGTGGTGCATCTTGTGTACTGATCCTTGCATCTTCCAATAGGGTGGTACTGTTCTTTAATGGAATCCCTGAAGGAATCCCATGTGGGGGTGACCACAAATATTGCAGATTCCTTTGTGGCCCATTGTTCAGAGTACGTATCCCACCAGTCCTTAACATGGGGGACGGATTTGAGGAGTGCAAAAGTAATCTTTTCCCTATCGGAAAATTTGTGGACTGGAAAATACCCTTCGAGAAGATTCAACCATTTATCTATAGAATCCGCATCTATCAGTCCTTCAAATACTGGAATATCAAAATTTACTTGTACCTTGAAGGGGGTTATGTGGCTGCTTGATGAAGATGCGTCTCTTGTGGGAATTCACTGAAGGATCTGTGCAAAGTTTTCCATCATTTTGTTCATTTGTCATGCAAGGGCTTCCTCGAGCAACCATTTAAAAAGATCTCCTGCTCCATCATCTTTCTTCTTGTCCCCCATGAGTTGTGGTCAGGCTTGATGTGACCGACCTTGTAAGGGATCAACTGGTTTGAGTCCCAAATTCTTGTACCCAGATCTTGTTGGGGACATGCACAAAGAACAACAAATGAAGAGCATATCTCTATGATACTACTGATCCATATTTATGAGCGGAACATAATGAATAACATATTGAGTACCATAACACATATATATAGAGAACAACAACAAATATCCAGTATCTGCTCTATTTTCTATGTAATGGATTCATGCAATGTGTTTGTCAATATTCTTGTATGAGTAAACTATTTTTAAGGGGTTAACAACACCATTAATATAAAGTGTTTGGAATATTTACACAAGGATAATTAACAATTTTTGGATAGAAAACATAATAAACCCATATAACCTAGTTGGGGACATTACAGTGGTATCGGATTTGGTGATCTTTCCATCCTGTGATTTATTGAGGCATTGATGCCAAGGAAAACTAGAGGACGAGGGAATAAACCTACCCCAGGACCATAATCATCAGAGGAATTTGAAGTAGAAGGATTTATGGGGGACCATCCTGAATATAGAACCATACAACTTTTGGAATCCATAGTTAATGGGCAACAACACTTGACACAATTCTCGACACATAATTTTCTGAAAACCAAGAAAACCAAAATCAGGGAGGTACTAATGGGAACCATGCAAAGGCTAGCCATAGAGGTGGTAGGACTCATGAAGTGAGTAATACCTATGTGTCGAAACAGAGTGTCTTCCAGGAAGGTAGAAGAAAGGTACCCAGACCATTATTTCCACCATTCCTTGAGGAGTAGCCTACAAGAGCACCAGAGAAAAAGGGAGTGGACGAAATGAACTCCTACTTTAGGGGGTATTATTTTTTGCAAGAAGGAGCCTAGGAATAAATGCCTTACAACTAATACTACAACCTCAAGATGAGGAACAAATGCAAGGTGGGCCATAATCAACAAAAAATTGATCTTCCGCGCAAATTGGGGAAGATGACTATCCCATATTTTGACGAGTCTAACCAATGCACAACCCGAGTATGGGTACATAAGTTGGACACTTATTTCCATATTAACCCAATGATAGAGGCATAGGTGATCAAGTTTTCCACTCTACATTTGGATGGAGAGGCTCATGAGTGGTGGTACCATGGGCTATTAACATATGGTCATGCCAACATCACATCATATGAGGATTTCACCCAAAGGCCGATGGACATGTTTGATAGGAAGGACCCTGATATCCACTTCAAGGAATTGTCATAGTCGAGGAAGATAGGTACACAAGAGGCCTATGTTACAGATTTCTAGCTGATGGTAGTCATGATGACTGATGTTTCTGAGCAGATATTGGTAATTCTATTCACAAAGGGCTCAGTTGAGCCCTTACGAGGTTGGGTGAAGGATTTCAGGGCAAACAAACTATAAGAAGCTATCATGAAGACTTAGGATATGGTATACATAGTCCCCAAAAAGACACTGACAAAATGTAACACACTCACAATGGGGCAAAGGAAAATAACAACATATTTTATTTCGTCCTCCTTACAGGAACAAATCCTCTTACTCTCTACGAGTTCTAATTTGGAAAGTCCAGGACTTAGCCCGAGCCTCTGGTAAATATTCTCCGAGTCTAAATCAAACGAGACTTTGAGACCATGGTAGTCTCACCTGTAAATCAGACACAAGCTCTTTCAGCCTCTGTTGCAGGTCTTATGATACCCGTGACCTTCTCCTTCGCGCTTCAGCGAAGGCTCAAAGTTGGCATTAGCCCCTTTTCTCTTGGCCTCTCCTCAGATGTGACCTTGGTGATGACCATGCGATTGCGGGCGCGACCACAAGTAGTTTGGTGTCAAACTACTTTTGGGCCCGCAATCCTCCTCAAGTCTCCACATGTCCTCCTGACGAAACCACGGTTTGAATTGCGGCCCGCCCTCGATATTTTAAACTTCGTGCAACTCCTCTCCCCACAATTCTATGGGATTGTCAATCTCGTGATCTTGACGATATTGTTTGAATCGACGGTTCAGATTTGCACCTCTCAAATCTACGGAACATATCTGTCCCTCCTAGATCAACGATTGTGATCTCTTTGCAATTCCAAACTTCGGGGTTTTGAAATATCGAACCCTACTTCTTCTGTACTTCAAAATTCCGAAGTTGATGATCTACAGAAACCTGTCCTGTTCGATCAATGGTCTTACTTCCACTTCGGGTGTTTGACCATTTAACCCAAATCAACGATCCTCCAACCCTCTTCTCGATCGACGGTCGAGATCTCCTTCAGGTTTCAGACTTTTGAGATCTCAAATATCAGACCTTTTTCCCAATGACTTTTATCCGAAGGCTACAATCCTTTGACGTTTGTCCTCCTAATCTGATGATCGAGGATTACTTTGGGTCTTCACTCAGAGCTCACAAATTTGCGCCACTTTTCCTATGAATCCAACGACTATGAATTCACTTCGGGACTTTACCTAGAGTTCACAGATTCACGCCATGTCTCCCTTAGATCTGTCGCTCCAGGTTCACTTCGGGTCTTCGGGTATTTGGGTTTCGAAAATCTCATTTCTCAAACTAAAACCCCACTACAATCTTCTCGGAGCTCTCGATCTATTGACAAGTGTCCCCATGCCAATCGACGGCTCACAACTCTTCGACTCTTCGGGATTCGGGTGTTTCAACACTTCGACCTTCACCTTCCTCTGGATCTTCTGACCTGTCGACACGTGTCTTCCTTGATCCAACGGTCCAAATTTTATTTGGCCCTTCGACTTTCCGTGCTTCGGGAATATCAAGTTTCAAAGTTGCCTCCTCTCGAACAGATTCTTATGGAGTCCATGATCTGTCACTGTTAAGCCCTAATATTGGCTCATTACCCCTTAACTAGGGCATATTATATTAGTAATGTTATTTTATTTATGTCGGCTTTAGGCCATTAGTTGTAATTATACCTCCTAGTCTCCTATATATACCAAGGAGACATTTTCATTTTGAATCATCTTGTACTTGAACATTTAAGTGGGGTAAAAGGAGGTTGCCCCCTTGAAGAGGCTTATTATCTGAAATTATCTCTTTTTCAAGGTGTTGATTAATTTTTCTGAGGTCTTTCTATGCTATATTGATATTTGGTTCTTAACATATGGTATCAGAGCTCAAGGTCTTGGGGTTTCGCTCCTACATCTGAGATACCTTGGAATTTTCGCTATAATTTTTTTTATACAATGTTTCAGAAGGAACGGCTTGGAGGATATTTAGTAGATGGATCAGGGTACATTGGTTTCAAAATTCATCTCCTGAGGCCTTATACGTTCGTAGATACAACCTATACAAGATAGGGTTCTGGAATCATCCTGAAATGAGTCATTGCATAATTTTCTCTATAAAAACTTTTTTGTAACGTTTCAAACCCTAAAATCTGGAGGCTATTTACATAAATTAGTAAGGTATTTGAGGTAAAAATTTCAAAGTCTGGGTCATCTTAAATTTGTATATACAGGTTGTGTAAGATAGGGTATCTGACTAGTCCTATTGACTAGTCTCAAGAAGGTGTTCCAGGTAAAACAATCATAACTTCTTCCTAGAGTAAGAAAATTGAGTGGGACTAGTTTCATTGGATCTTGGAAAGTTTGTAGTATTTATGGTGTGAGTTTCAGAATTTGATATAAATTACTTTTTGCGAGGCACGCTATATAAGTGAGATCTCCTGGAAAGGCCAAAAATCGACAAGTTGTGGGGAAGTTACCGTAAATTCCACTTAGCACATCCAATTTTGATCAGACCTGTGGCATTGCAGAGAATAAATATTAGGGAACTACATAAAAGAAAGTTTCATACCTAGAAGGGATGAAACTTGGGAGATACAATAGAATAAATATTGTCTAGAAGAACCACCTCAAAATCAAGGTTCAAAAGTGATACTTGGCCAACATGCCACCGAAAAAGGGAACTTCTACACCAAATAAGCCTCCAAAAAATCCTACTTGGACTCTTGATGAAGGTGAAGAAATGCATAGGGACATAAATGATTTACAAAAGAAGATAGTAATAAAAGATGAACTACAAGAGATGATGGAGGGTTTAAAAGGGGAGATCATGGAAGTATTGAAAAATTTCGTAACAGAGAAGACACCTGAAAGTGAAAATGCATCCCATG